>CM060909.1:860779508-861379508 GCA_030737875.1 Allium sativum
ACTACCTCTCAGACCTTGACTGAATAACATTTATAACGTCAAAACAGATAAGACTACTTACTCGAATAATCAATACCATACAACTAATTCTTCACTTTTAAACACATATACACTTTCTCTTTCGATTCCTACGAGATTTTATTCCTAGTCTTCCTTCTTGATTCTACTATTCTATTCCTAAGTTCGTTTCCTTATCGACTTATATATATATACTGATATATAGATTCTAGTTATCAAACTTCTTAAAAATATTATAATTCCTTAAATTTTCGGAAAAATTCGCCATAACCTCCTTTATACCGGGAGCATTGGGATATTTCAAATAGCCTCCCATGGCCCTCACCAATCCAAAAGAAAAAGGAAAGGCCAAGCGGCTAGCCGATACGGCGCATAAAATATCATATATGAATTAAATACCTACCTTTTCGTCGAGCATTCTATTTATATACCTTCATACCTTATCCATACCTTTCTCATGTATATTTATACCTGCCCAATCTATTTTAACTATACCTGATCGTTTTAACTCAATTCGTTAATTAGTTTGTTAATTAACTCTTTAGTCTATTTCACTTTTATATTTGAACATGACATGTTCAAATATATTTTAACTTTCTTATTAACTAATTTGAATCCAAATTTCAAATTTAAGTTCTATATTCGATTTCAAATATCCATTTACAAATCCAATTCACCTTCCAAAGTTCAACTTCAAATTCAAAACTCGATTAACTAATTCCTCTTCGACTTAGTTAATTCTACTCAATTTCTATTTCAATTCCATTGAATTTCAAATATTCAAACTCCCTTTGAATTTCTATATTCAATTTCTATTTCTGTTCCATATGAATTCTATATTCAATTTTCCATTATTTAAATCTTCTTTATTCAAATCTCATTTGAATTTCTATATTCAAATCCCCTTTGAATTTTCTATATTCAAATCCCCTTTGAATTTTCTATATTCAAATCCCCTTTGAATTTTCTTATTTAAATTCTATATTTAAATCTATCTGAATTCTCTTTATTCAAAATCTATATTCAATTCTATATTATAAATCCCATTTTGAAATTCAACACACTTGTCTTTCCCAAAACAAATTCAAAACAGTATCTCTGGTAGTAATTCGTCACTTACAACTCGAAAATGAATACTGATGATGCAGCTGTCATCATCAGAATCTATTTTCCAGCGATCGAAGTGAGTTCAATACTATAAAACCATTTCTAAACATTTCCACTTTGAAATTCATTTCAAAATATAATTCACACTACTTGTAAAACAATTTAAAATCTCCCAAGATCTTAAATTTTCCTTAATTTTTAATCCAAATCCATTTACAAACACTTATCCAATTTTCCAGAATTTTAACTCAATTTCTGGTTTAAAATTTTAGATTCAACTCATCTGATTTCACGTATTTCACTTATATGAATTCTGATTTGTTATTTACATAACCATTTAATTTTATAATCTTACTCGATTATAATAACAACCAATATATCCAATATATTATAATTTTCATATATATATATCTTCTCTATATCAAGATATACCTTGGGTAAACTTATTTTAATTTACCCTCTTTTCAAAACATATCGTGATGACCCATCGTATTCGAGTGTTTAGTAACTCCTACCAATACAGTGGATCAAACTGATCGACCAAAACTCATAAACAACTCAACCAATAAATCACCACAATATAAAATAATTTTTATATCAATAACAAATACGCTCACTCGTATATATACACTCAACTCAATCTAGGGTATTACTAACCCCATCTCTACTGAGTCACGCTACCGAGCCAAGGTAATTCACTTAACTTAAGCTCTGATACCAACTGTAATGACCCGGAAATCCGGTCCAATTTGAGCTGACCAAAAACACAAGTCCAACCCCAAATTAAACTGAAAATCAGGAAATTAATAGAAAGAAAAACAGAGGGTGAGGAAAGATAAGATAGAAAATTAGAATAGAAGAAGAAGAAGAACACAACATCAGAGTAACACGAACCTTACAGCGGAACGAATAACATATAATATATATATATAACACAACTTGAAATATACATCTGTACTTGAATATACATCATTATCAAAGTACAACACTTACAACATAGTGGAAATAACTATAGCTATATAATCCTGAAGCCTCCTGCTCCAAGCTCTTCCAGTATATCTGTAAATCCCGACTACTTGACTGTCCGTACAAATTTAGGCACCCAAGAGTTTAAGGAAAACAAAACAAATAAACTCCGGGACAGTCGTGGGACTGGTGTGAGTAAAACAGTTTAAAACAGTTCAAGCAGGTAATCGATATCGCATAAGACCACGCCGTATAACGGAACGGGTTTTTCCCTTATGAGAATCCAAATATCTTTATATCAAAAACCTTTTGATATTATAATAATGTCTATCAACACAATATAATAATCATCTAGCAGAAATGCTTTCATCTCACGTTCTACATATATAGTATACAATCAAAACCGCAAGCACGTATTGGGTAATGGATTTCCAACTATGACAAGGTATGGAACCACCTTCCGCTAGTGTACCTCTAGAGAGGAATACATTGGGTTCAACAAGAACATCTTGCAACCCGGCCACACATGACCGACCACTCATTTCGCTAGAGTGTATCGAATGTATATCACCAACGGTTGGGATCAACAACCGTTTCCGAATGAGACATCATCAACAATAGATTTTTAGAAGTAAATGAAACTCTAGATCAGGTGATTATACACCCTACTTCGGTGCGACCGACTTAGCCATGCTGCCTGCCCGATTTCTGTCATTTACCGGATGTGAGGCTAGAAGCTACGCTTTATCATCACACCAGATTCACTTTGAATGTCACATCGTCAAATCCATCAAATCATCGATTGACGTCCTCAACTATACATTATGTGTTAGCTAAAAGAAGTTTCCTTCTCCGCTTCCACTCTTGGTACGGTTGGAGAAATCAATATACGTGATCGTCTGGAAATACTCTCTCAGACATCCGTCCATACAAGTCATCCAGGAACAGGATGAACCGAAGGCACTATTCTGTAAACAGGATTGCCCTTGCATAACTCCGTCTTCAATTTCCCTTGGCATATATGATTCGCAATGCTTATGCCAATACAGAGTGGTTCTTTGGATAGTCTGTGATTTAACTAATGAAGAAAAATAGGTGTGCAAACAACAATATTATTTCCAAATAGAAATTTATATCGATCAAACATCATTCAACATTTATCTCTTTATTTCATTAATTTACTTATCTCCTGTTTCCCTATATTCAATATTTCTTATTTTCTAAATTTGGAAAATATACGTTATTAACAATGGAAAACATTTCCATTTCTTGTTTTCTTTATTAGAAAACATTCCTGGTTTCTTATTTGGAAAAAATTTCCAAAGCTTCTTCATTGGACTTAGACAGATGTTTTAAACAAACCATCGCGATGCCAACTCAAACCATTTCCTTTAATTACTAAATTCACTTAACCATCCTTTACTATCGAACCTTAACCATTCCTTAGTTAAAAATGAAGTCAATCAAGTTGGGGTAATACTACCTCTCAGACCTTAACTGAACAACGTTTCTAACCTTGAAATAGACAAAGTTCACCCTTCTAATTCTTTAACAAACTTCCTTACGTAACTCTCTTTCAAATCTTTTCTATTCGATAATTCTTTCCTTCGATAAGGTATATTCGATAACTCTATTCAATTTATTCTATTCACTTAACTCTTTTGATTTAACTCTAACTCTATTCACTTAACTCCTATCGAATAAACTATATTCGATAACTCTATTAATTCTATTTGAATAAACTATATTTAGATTAACTCCTTTTACTCTATTTGAATAAACTATGTATTCAATTAACTCCTTTCGATTAAACTAACATCGATTAACTCCTTTTACTTTCTATTCGAATAAACTATATTCGATTAACTCATTTTCTTTAACTATAATCGATTAAACTAACATCGATTAACTCCTTTTACTTTCTATTAGAATAAACTATATTTGATTAACTCATTTTCTTTAACTCTAATCGATTAAACTAACATCGATTAACTCCTTTTACTTTCTATTCGAATAAACTATATATTCGATTAACTCCTTTTACTCTATTCGAATAAACTATATTCGATTAACTCCTTTATTCTATTCGAATAAACTATATTCGATTAACTCCTTTATTCTATTTGAATAAACTATATATTCGATTAACTCCTTTCGATTAAACTAACATCGATTAACTCCTTTTACTTTCTATTCGAATAAACTATATTCGATTAACTCATTTGCTTTAACTCTAATCGATTAAACTAACATTGATTAACTCCTTTTACTTTCTATTCGAATGAACTATTCATTTATAAAGATTTACTTTTAGTAACGGTTTTTCACTTTACAAATGATTTCCTTCTTATAACGGTTTCCATTTTATAACGTTTATTCATTTTCTAAATATCTCCTATTTATAAATATTCCAATTTATAAATACTTCTTATTTATAAATATTCCATTTATAAATATTTTATTTTCAAATACCACTTTGAAAATATTCCCTTATCAACATTTCGGTATGTTATGGTATTCGACATATCAAATCACGATGATCAGTATCGTCCAAACACATATAATCGACAACAGATTATATATCACATCATATATCACAATATATGAAAAACAATAAAATAACTGTTGAGGAATCCAGTCGGATTCCTCCAACCTGTTTCCCTGCATCACATATGTTAAACAATATAGATAACATCACTTTCAGTTCCATATGTTATATTCTGTTAAACAGAATCAATATAGAAATTCAACTAACTGACTAGCAGTTCAATCAAACAGTCAACACACAGTCAATCAGCCAATATTTAACAGTTCTAAAAATACAACAAGAATTCATAAACCGTTCAGAGTTAGTGGGATTTACTCACATTTGCAGTTCATCGTTAAAGAACGATAAACTGTTGTTTGATTTGAACCAAACAATTTATTTCGCCATAATTCAGACGTGCCCCAATCCACTTCCAGTCAGCTTCATTGTGAAGCTCTCGTCCATACGGTCCCAAAGTGACTGACGGTTCGTGATTCTGATTTCATATGAATGAGATATCACATTTCTAAGTTAATACAAGCCTTATAACTTAATTAATTTTAACTTAGTTAATAAATTAAAACACCTCACCCTCTTCCTCACGTGATCCGCACTCATCTCCCTTCTCCAATTTCAAACCCAGTAACCCGCTACCCCAAATCCTCCTTGACCCATCGTTGACCGACTATTTGACCCCACCTAGCTCCTCCTCCGGTCATCTATCCTGAGCGCCACCACCACCACCCCGTTCTCCATACAAATCTCCACCCGATAGCACCCTTCGTTCCTCACTCGATCCTTCCTCATGAATTTGACCTGGCACCCTCTTCCAATGCCTTAGGCAGTCGCTTTCCCCCTCCCAAAGCCAGAGCACTCTCGACGAAGACCAATCGACGTCTCTCCGTGCCACAAGTCCAACCACCACCTCGATTTGGTCGCCCGCTCCATGAAATCTCCTCGCCTCTATGCCCTAGCGTCGCTGCAAAAAGGTCGATGTCTGGAGGTTTGCATCGCATAACATTTCAAGGGTATGGGTTTGAGGCTCTCGTTCACCTGAGTCCAACGGATCTAACACTGAACGATTTTGTTGAGTATTGCTTTTGATTTAATTGGAAGAAGAATTGATGGATGTGGCGGCTTCTTTTCTATTTATAGAAGATGAGATACTTTAGGTCTTAAGGAAATAAATAGAGGGTATTTATAGGAAATTCCTTTTAGATAGTTTCAGCTAGATATTTTCATTTTTAATATTCGATTATATTCTATAACGCGTTATTAGCTCGTACGACTTCGTACTAAACCCGATTTCCACGAAATTTGTCATCCTACTACACTACAACATTTCGAACTCGATAAAACTGGTCTCGTCGAATTCTGATACTGTTTACAAAATGGCTATTTTTAAAGTCCTAAATAATCCTTTTAAATATATAAATATATTTAAATATAATTAAATTTAATATTTAAAAATAAATATTATCGTCTATATTCACAGTGGAATACCATACAACGCTAGAATATTCCACTATGAATTTCTAACTTGATATATCAATCTAGGTCAACCCGATATTCAATTTATATTGAAATTCCTTTTTAAAATATAAATAATTCCTTTATAAATTATAAAGGAATTCCACAACGGCGATATAAATCAAAATCTACACGACGAAATCCCGATTTTTCTCTTCCACTAGAAAGATATACTTCACCAGTTCCACACGTTTCTTGTTTCACAGAAATCCGGCTTAAAACGAATCCTGTACATTCAGTTGAAGTTCAAATCGCCAAATTACGAACTGCAGCGCCATTTCAAGCTCGATTTTAATTATAATATAATTATACGTTCAACCGTCGTTCAAATAATATATTTGATATTCTAATTCAATTCTAAACTGAATTAAATATCACAGATGATCCAGTTCACACCATATCGCCATTTCAGCCAATTTTGATTATTTCAGAATTTAATATATTATTTAATTTATTATTTTAATTAAATATTCATCATTAATTAATTCCACGACCATTTAATTCACCATATCACTATGTATATAATTAAATAAATTAATTATAATACCCCTGCCAATGTGGGTCATTACAGGTACTATGGATTTTGGCCAGAAGCGCACGGTTGGAGAGTTATTGGCTCCAGAAGGTCGGGGGTAAAATGCAAAACTGAAATTTATAAAAATAGGATTTTTACTTGAAGGGGGGACCTACAGCAGCAGCGGATGTCGGGGGAGGTGGCGCCGGGGTCTGCTGGTCAGAAGGGAGGTGCAACGGCCTGGTGGCAGGTCTAAGGGTGCTGGCGGCAGTGGATTCGAAGGGGTTTGGAGTTTTTGAGGAGAGAGGGCGTCGAGGGATTGCCGTAGGCTGGCGACGGCGGCTTGAGGAGTGGGGTGGTGGTGGCCTGGGGTGACGCGGTGGGGAAGGACGGTCGGAGGGAGGGCTGAACGGCGAGATTTTCCTTTTTTCTTTTCTTTTTTTGAACGATGGAGAGAGAGCGAGGGAGGGTTGACCAAAATATATATATATATATATATATATATATTCATATATATATTTAATTCCAAAAGGTTACCTTTTAATTCGAACTCCAAATCGAACCTAACGACTGTTGCCCCAAGCAAATACCCCCATTCCGGACATAATGGGATATGTCCCGTAAGCATGTTCGACTATTTCGATCAATTTTTATCAAAATTAAAATATAAATTAATATAACGTTCAAATTGATTTCAACTTACATTTTAATTTACCGGGGCCACAAATTGACTCCAAAAATTCCAGAAAAATAAATCTAGAAATGTTTTGACGATATGGTCCTAACAAAGCTAATTTCGTCGAATTTGGAGACCGTTTGAAAAAATGGTCATTTTCCAGTCGACTAAATTCAAACTAAAATTTCCAAACACGTTTAAATTCACCACGCTCACATATCAATTTTAGAAATTATGAAAATTGGAATTTAGCAATAATTTGAGATTCCGGATCCAACAAAAATGGTTTTCTCGAAAACAGAGGTTGTTTGAAAAATGGCTATTTTCAAGGGATTATATATTATTAAAATATGTATAAATTCCATAGTGACTATTTTAAATTTTGAACTGGACATAACTTTCAATTTATATGGTAAAATGTAACACCCCATAATTTTAAAACAGGACATAAGAGATAATTAAATAATAATTAATCTTTAAATGAAGAATTGGTGAAACGGGTTACACCATTGCGTTCGTCTCGGAATTCTGCTTGAGATGGAGTTCGAGTTTGCGTGAATCGGACTCCGTATGAAGAAGTTATGGAGGTTAGAAGTTTTCAAGTTTAAGCAGAAATTAAATTAAATCAATAATTAAATAAATCGAGTTCGAAATTCAAATCTGCAGAGAAGGATGGGCGGAAAAAGTCCCGCCATAGGGTGTTGACCCCCTATCGGGGTGTCGACATAGGTGTCGACCCCCTTGTAGGGGTCGACTCCAACGAGCTGATCTGGACAGTGACGATTTTCTGAGGTGTCAGGGCATATGTGTCATGTTCTGGTTGGCTCTCTTGGGTTTGGATGGCTTTGATGACTCCTAGGTTGATCTAAAAGCCCATATTAAACCTAAACATCTATATATACATAGCTAAACCTAAAGCTTAACCTCACAACCCTAAACTATGATGTCATCATGTTGTTCATCTACAAACTAACCTAGCCGCCACCATATCAAATCAAATTCTAGATTTAAGAGATAAAGATTCAAAGGCTAGGAATTGCGAATAGGAAGTCTAGAACAACAACGAACGAATCAATGCCTACATCAATGGATTAGCTTAGCAATTTCAGAAATCAGATCCCAGAATTCAAGATCCATTTTCTGTGATTGTAGCACCTTTAACAAGATAATTATTTAAACGCAATTGTGATGAGTTATGAATTGGAATGTATGAAAATGTTTGTAAATGATATAAAGTTTATATCTTTGCAAACTATGTTTTGATTTATGCTTGATTTGATTCATTATATGCAAGTTATGTTCTATATTAATTCATATGCCTAATTACATATGCAAGTTATGTATGCACGTTTTCTCGATCTATGCAAGTTATGAAAGATTATATGCAAGTCATGTTCATATATGTAAGATCATATTTTATATATTCATATGTTTAGATCTACATGTTTATATGATTAGATCCATATCAGTCCATATGTTAAGAACTATATGTTCATATGTTTAGATCTACATGTTTATATGATTAGATGCATATTAGTCCATATGTTTAGAACTATATGTTCATATGTTTAGATCTACATGTTTATATGATTAGATCCATATGTTTAGAACTATATGTTCATATGTTTAGATCTACATGTTTATATGATTAGATCCATACCAGTTCATACGTTTAAATCCATGCAAGTTTATGTTTAAATCTATGCTAGTTCGCATTCCATATGTTGATTGGATCTATTTTTATGTGTTTACTAGATTTATGCAGTCTTGGATCTATATTGTTTATGCCAGTTATGATTTCATGTGTTTCTTCCCGTTTTCTTTTTTCTATGAGTTGGGCTAATTGCAAGCCTAACGTATCTTATGAACTATACGTATGAACGACGTGGAAACGTTGGTGAAAAGTTTGGGTAAAAGTTGAATATTTTGTAATTGGCAAAAAAAGGGGTTGTAATCATATAATTAATTGTGGGCATAACTAGAAAATGTGGCATAACTTGAATTGACCACGCTTATGGATAATTTACATATAAACTTGGACATGAATGGTAAATATGTAAGTTGGCTAAAAGATGAACGTGCCTAACCCGAGGTTAGATTGAGTTGCGGTGTAAGACTGCCCGGAATCGCACGGCACATCTAGCGACCGCAACAACATAGATCTAATGTGAGAGGTTAGCGCATTAAGCCCTAAAACCTGAGGTTAGAATGAGTTTGCGGTAGAAGTTTGCCCGGAACCGCCCGACACATCCAGCAACCGCAAAAAACAGTTCTAATGTGAGAGGTTGGTGCTTTAATGAATAAATTAAAGCAAAGGAACAAACATGCTAAGAATGGAAAGGTTGAGTAACATATGAACAGGCGACACTTAACCAATACAACATGTTAGGTGGGTAGGTTAAGTTAACATGGACAAGAAGACAACTTAACCAATATTACATGAACAAAGTGGATAGGGTTAAGGCAAGCTTAACCAATAATACATATGGACTTGATAAGGGGAAAGGTTAAGTAAATCTTAGGTAAGTGGGTAATATTAGTATATATAAGCCCACAAACTTAATCGTTAAATAAACATGTGTGAATCAGTAAGAAGGTTAAGTAACATATGAATAGGCAACACTTAACCAGTACAACATGTTAATTAAGCAAGTGTGTGGGGTTAAGTTAAATTGAGAACACTTAACCATTATAGCATGTTGATTAGGAAACCCAAGTAATGGGGACCCATTTCAGCAATAACCCACATAGATGTATCATGGTACCCTGAACTAGGCAGGATGGGGCATAATTACTGGGCTGATTATAAGAGGTCAAAATAGCGGCGAGTTGTGCAGCAATGTAGGTTCCGATGAAGTATGGGCGTGAACATGCTCCGGAGTGGAAAAAACAGGCACTGGGCATCAATAGTATACACTGTGCATCTTGAATTGTGTCGAGTTGCCATCATGGGAATTGATACAACCCATGATGGGGCCATCACAGGTATCTACATACAAGTGAGGCCGAATGACACAAGTAATAATACATGCGAGTCAGAGAGCCGATCGAACGACGATAGCAGCTAGGAGTACACGAAACTACCATTATCATGATTAGTAAGAGGGATCAACTTTTAGTAAGGGACTAGTAAGGTTGCGGTGTAACTAGTAATGATACGGTGTTACTAGCATTGGTGCAGTGTAGTAATTATCCTGCAGTGATTAGAAGCGCAATTAATGTTATATCTTGTTCATCTTGTCTGCTTGGTCATGCCTGTTTATTCTGCAGTCATTTCTTGCTTTCCAGTTTATGTTCTTATCATGTTACTTTAATGACTATATTGTTAAAGTCAGTGGACTCACCAGACTTATGTCTGACCTAGTTTGTATCACCTCTTTTCTTCCTCCCCCACCCCTCAGGTTCTTAGGGAGGAAATACTCAAGCTTAGTTCAGATATCTCTTTCTTCCAACTGGAAGTTGAAAGGTGTATTGCTTGGCTTTGATTCAGTGTATGGCATTTTTCTGTTGGGGATTATGGCTTTAAAATTATGTACTCTGAAGGTTTTGTACAAGACTGATATTATGTACTTGATTTTGGTATTTGGAAATGTAATCAAACTTATTTCTGTTTTCGCTACAATAAAATTACAAAATTTTCAAGTACTACTTTTCCTGTGTTGTAATATTCCGTTCTGTTTACTTATAATGCTCCACGAAACTTAATGCATTCGCTTTGTGAGTGACATTAATGGACGTAGGGTGTTACATGTGGTATCAGAGCTGAAGGTTACCAGAACAGATAAAAGATTTTGAAAACCGTTTTCAAAAGTATTATTTTCAAAAACATGTTTCAAAGGAGTTTTCAAGAGAAAGTTTTACTATGAAAAACATAATCCCCAAAAGCCATATATCTATCTTTCGAATCTTTGTTTCGAATCTCTTCCTTTTTCTTTCTTGAGTATCTTTCTCCGCGTTTAGATGCCTTTCCTAAGATATGGAAGGACTTCGGTGCGATAGGCGAAAAACCATTTCATGGGACTGAGATGTTTGTCGAGGCTATAAATTGGCTCAAGTAAGTGAAGGACTCATTTGGTATCTTGGAGATAGACAATGGAAGGAAAGTTCAGCTAGCTGCTTGGTTGATGAGGAAGTTTAGGCTGAGGAACACAACCCAAGGATGAGGAATTTGTTGATATGGCTTTAATCCATGAAGAAGGTAAAGGAGAAAGTGGAAAGAATAATTAACCCCCGTAACAAAAGAAAGTGTCTTTATTTTGGTATAACGGGCCATATAATTAAGGACTGTAGGAAGAAGAAGAAGCATGGTTGTTACCATTGCGGCGAGGCAGGATATATGATTTAAGATTACCCAAGGAGGAAGGGACAAGGGCATGGACAGAGGACAGGACCTACTGGACAGGTTCATGCTCTCATGGCACCAGGACAGGAGAGATATAGAAGCATTTCTATTGCAAGTTTGATTTTCCTTTTTCAATCATCTTGTTTGAACTTTGTTTGACTCTTGCGCTTCGCAATTGTTTGTACCTGCTTCGTTAGTTGAAACACTGCACCAAAATACTAGTTTATTTATGGATCCCACTGTGGTCTCAAATCCTATTGGTGGTTCGGCTCACTTATTTATGATTTGTCGGGTTTTGAGAGTGTCTATCTTCGGCGTTGGGTTTGGATGCAACGCCTTCGTTCATGGTTTCACGGGCTATGGCTTGATTCTAGGGATGGATTGGCTAGCCAGGCATGGTACCATCTAAGACCGTGAAAAGAGGGTGACTGTTGACTCATTTGTGGAAAGACCCTTGATATTTCTTGTGACCCAGGAGTTCAGTGATGCTTAGCTACCTAGAATCTCTTGACACATTCATCAATGATTTGAAATCTGTTCGTGTAGTCCGTGAGTATGGTGACATCTTTGATGAGGTTCGGGGTCTACCCCCACGGTGCGAGATAGACCTCCGAATATACTTTGTAGATAATGAAAAGCCAGTTGCATTGCCTGTGCACTACATGGCTCCGAGGGAGAGAGAGAGGAGGGAACTCAGTAAACAAGTAGGGGAGCTACTTGAGAAAGGGTTCATAAGAAAAAAGCATTTCGGAATGGGGTGCTCCAGTTGTTTTTGCTACGAAGACTTATGGTTCGCTTAGATTGTGCGTGGACTATAGGGAGCCGAACAAGCTCACGAAGAAGTATAGATACCCATTGCTGAGGATAGATGATTTGTTCTATTAGTTAGCCGGTGCTTCGGTTTTCTCGCAGTTGGACTTAGCTACAGGATTTCACCAGTTGAGGGTAGCTGAGGATAACATAGATAAGACTGCTTTTAGGACTCCTAACGGTTTCTTCAAATGCTCGTCATACCTTTTTTTTTGGTTTGACGAATGCCCCCATATATTTCGTAGACTTGATGAGTAGGGTGTTTAGGGAGTTCCTAAACAAGTTTGTGGTAGTCCTTGTGGATAGTATTTTGATTTTCTCTAGAAGCGAGGGAGAGTATCCCCTACATCTTAGGGTAGACTTAGAGACCCTAGAGCGCATCAACTCAAAGCTAAGTTCTCCAAATGTCATTTTTGGAGGAAAGAAGTGAGGTTCTTAGGACATGTGGTCTCTAAGGAAGGGATAACAATGGATCCTACAAAGGTGGTGGCAATCTAAGATTGGAAGGTTCCTAGAAAAACAACGGAAGTAAGAAGTTTTCTAGGGTTGGCGGGCTACTATAGGAAGTTCGTTAAGGTCTTTGCAAAGGTATCAGCCCCAGTTTTGACTTTGTTAGATGGGAGCAAACCGTTCACAGTATATACCGGTACTTGTGAGGCAGGGCTTGGAATAGTTTCTGACGTAAGAGGAAAAGGTGATATGCAAAAGGCAGTAGGTACGCAGTTATGTTTGAGCATCGCGTATCAACCACAGACGGATGAACGGACAGAAAATGTGAATAAAATCCTTGAAGATTTTTTTGAGCTTATGCATCCTAGATTTTGGAGGACATGAGAAGAGCACTTTCCATTTGTAGAGTTCGCTTATAACAACAGTTATTAAGCTAGTATTAGGGTTTTTATGGACGACCGTGTCGATCACCAACTTATGGGCGGGAATCTATGGATAAGATCTTACTTGGGCCAGATATGGCTAGGGAAACTTCTGAGGAGATAGACTTGATTTGAATATGAATGAAGACGGCACATGACTGACAAAAGTCAAACGCTGACAAGCGACGAAACGACCTTGAGTTCGATGTTGGAGACAGGGTTTTTATTAAAGTGTCACTATGGAGGAATGTAGTTCACTTTGGGAAGTGTGGGGAAATTAGCACCAAGGTTCGTAGGACAATCCCCCATTACAGAAAGAATTGGACAGACAACAGAGTGAAGTTGCCGAAAAAGCTTAGTGGTGTTCATGACATGTTTAACGTATCGCATGTGAGGAAGTATTTACATTATACCGCGGAAATATTGGAGCCAAGCATGCTTAGAGAAGTGGAAGTGGAGCAAGATTCCACGATTAACGAGCTCCTACATGCGTCCTTGGATCGGAGAACAAGAAGTTACGCAACAGACAAGTCTAGTTGGTTAAAATCCAATGGAGAGATAATCAAGGAGACGCAACTTGGGAGACAGAAGACAAGATGCGTACACTATACCCTTTCTTTTATTTTAAGGGGATATTCTTAACTTCTCTTTTTTCTATTGCTTTGTTTAGACTTATTCTATCGTTTAGTATGTCCTCTCAATTATGTCTTCGATCTTTAGGTAGATAATTCTATGGTTGTAAACATGTGTTTGAGACATGTTAAGTTTGGTGGATGCAAGTGGATGGAAGTGTTTGCAAATGGTTGCTCGTGGATGCATTTACACACACATTAGACACTAGATCGATTCAGTCACTTTCATATTGCATATGCATATATGTATTTATATATGAATTGAAACTTGATGTGTTATCATATAGATGTTTCATTTGTATGAATGATTGTGCACTCATGTTGAAGTTATAAAGTATGATTAGGAATAATTTCATACATGATGGACTCATGGCACTGACATAATTCACATTAAGGAGGTCAACTGAATCAGTAGACTGCCCGATTTTGCATTAGATAAGGACATATACACACACACTATGCATATGATCACGAAAGTATTAGAAACCCCTTTAAGGACAATGGATTCCTGTGATTGAATGGTTGAGTAGATGGATGTTGGATGGTAGTATACACATTCTTCTTGTCTTAAAGATTTCGAGGACGAATTTCTTTAAGTGTGGACGAAATTCTTTAAGTGGGGGGAATGTAACACCCCATAATTTTAAAATGGGACATAAGAAATAATTAAAGAACAATTAATCTTTAAAAGAAGAATTAGGTGAAATGGGTAACTCCATTGCGTTCGTCTCGGAATTCTGCTCGGGATAGAGTTCGAGTTTGCGTGAATCGGACTCCATATAAAGAAGTTATGGAGGTTAGAAGTTTTCAAGTTTAAGCAAAAATTAAATTAAATTAATAATTAAATAAATCGAGTTCGAAATTCAAATCTACAGAGAAGGTTGGGCGGGAAAAGTCCCGCCATAGGTGTCGACCCCCCTGTAGGGGTCGACTCCAGCGAGCTGATCTGGACAGTGACGATTTTCTGAGGTGTTAAGGCTCTCTTGGTTTTGGATGGCTTTGATGACTTCTAGGTTGATCTAAAGGCCCATATTAATCCTAAACATCTATATATACATAGCTAAACCTAAACCCTAACCTCACAACCCTAAACTATGATGCCGTCATGCTGTTCATCTACAAACTAACCTAGCCGCCACAATAACAAATCAAATTCTAGATTAAAGACAAAAAGATAAGAGATAAAGATTCAAAGCCTAGGAATTGCGAAAAGGAATACTAGAACAACAACGAACGAATCAATGCCTACATCAACGGATTAGCTTAGCAATTTCAGAAATCAGATTCCAGAATTCAAGATCTGTTTTCTGTGAGTGCAGTAACTTTCACAATATAATTGTTTAAACGTAATTGTGATGAGTTATGAATTGGACGGTATGAAATGTTTGTAAATCATATAAAGTTTATGTTTTTGCAAACTATGTTTTGATTTATGCTAGATTTGATCCATTATATGCAAGTTATGTTCTACGTTAATTCATATGCCTAATTACATATGCAAGTTTGCTCGATCTATGCAAGTTATGAAAGATTATATGCAAGTCATGTTCATATATGTAAGATCATATTTTATATGTTCATATGATAGATCTACATGTTTATATGATTAGATCCATATCAGTCCATATGTTTAGAACTATATGTTTAGATCTACATGTTTATATGATTAGATCCAAACCATTCCAGATGTTTAGAACTATATGTTCATATGTTTAGATCTACATGTTTATATGATTAGATCCATATCAGTCCATATGTTTAGAACTATATGTTCATATGTTTAGAACTATATGTTCATATGTTTAGATATACATGTTTATATGATTAGATCCATATCAGCCCATATGTTTAGAACTATATGTTCATATGTTTAGATCTACATGTTTATATGATTAGATCCATACCAGTGCATATGTTTAAATCCGTGCAAGTTTATGTTTAGATCTATGCTAGTTCGCATTCCATATGTTGATTGGATCTATTTTTATATGTTTACTGGATTTATGCAGTATTAGGTCTATACTTTTTATGCCAGTTATGATGTCATGTGTTTCTTCCCTTTTTCTTTTTTTTATGAGTTGGGCTAATTGCGAGCCTAACGTATCACATGAACTATACGTACGAACGACGTGGGAACGTTGGGGAAAAGTTTGGGTAAAAGTTGAATATTATGTAATTGGCAAAAAACGGGTTGTAATCATATAATTAATTGTGGGCATAACTAGAAAAATGTGGCATAACTTGAATTGGCCACACTTATGGATAATTTACATATAAACTTGGACATGAATGGTAAATATGTAAACTAGCTAAAAGATGAACGTGCTTAAACCGAGGTTAGATTGAGTTGCGGTGTAAGACTACCCGGAACCGCCCGACACATCCGGCGACCGCAACAACATAGATCTATTGTGAGAGGTTAGCGCATTAAGCCCAAAAACCCGAGGTTAGAATGAGTTTGCAGTACAAGTCTTCGTGGAACCGCCCGACTCATCCAACAACCGCAAACAACAATTCTAATGCGAGAGGTTGGTGCTTTAATGAATAAATTAAAGCTAAGGAACAGGCATGCTAAAAATGGAAAGGTTAAGTAACATATGAACAAGCGACACTTAACGTATACAACATCTTAGTTGGGTGGGTTAAGTTAACATGGACAAGAAGACAACATAACCAATATTACATAAACAAAGTGGATATGGTTAAGGCAAGCTTAACTAATAATACATTTGGACTTGATAGGGGGAAGGGTTAAGTAAATCTTGGGTAAGTGGGTAATATTAGTATATATAGGCCCACAAACTTAACCGTTAAATAAACATGCATGAATCAGTGAGAAGGTTAAGTAACATATGAATAGGCAAAACTTAACCAATACAACATGTTAATTAAGCAAATGGGTGGGGTTTAGTTAAATTGAGAACACGGAACCATTATAACATAATGATTAGGAAACCCTAGTAACGAGGACTCATTTCAGCAATAACCCACGTAGATGTATCATGGTACCATGAGCTAGGCAGGGTGGGGCACGATTACTGGGTTGATTATAAGCGGTCAAAATAGCGTCGAGTGGTGTAGCAGTGTAGGTTCCGATGGAGTATGGGCGTGCACGTGCTCTAGAGTGAAAAAAACAAGCACTGGGCATCAGTAGTATACACTGTGCATCTTGAATCGTGTCGGGTTGCCATCATGAGAATTGATACACCCCATGATGGGGCCGACACAGGTATCTACATACAAGCAAGGCCGAATGACACAAGTAATAATACATGCGAGTTAGGGAGCCGATCGAATGAGGAAGGTAGTGGGTACAACTCGTGGGGGTAGGAGAAAAAAGGGGCACCTACGATAGCAGCTAGGAGTACAACAAACTACCATTATCATGATTAGTAAGAGGGATCAACTTTTAGTAGGGGATTAGTAAGGGTGCGGTGTAACTAGTAATGATATGGTGTTACTAGCATTGGTGCAGTGTAGTAATTATCCTATAGTGATTAGAAGCGCAATCAACATTATATCTTGTTCATCTTGTCTGCTTGGTCATGCCTGTTTATTCTACAGTCATTTCTTGCTTTCCAGTTTATGTTCTTATCCTGTTACTTTATTGATTATATTGTTAAAGCCACTGGACTCACCATACTTATGTCTGACCTAGTTTGTTTTGCCTATTTTCTTCCGTCCCCCCCCCCCCCCCCAAGATTCTTAGGGAGGAAATACTCAAGCTTAGTTCAGATATCTCTTTCTTCCAGCTTAAAGTTGAAAGGTGTATTGCTTGGCTTTGATTCAGCATATGGCATTTTTCTGTTGGGGATTATGGCTTTAAAATTATGTACTCTGAAGGTTTTGTACAAGATTGATATTATGTACTTGATTTTGGTTTTTGGAAATGTAATCAAACTTATTTCTGTTTCCACTGCAATAAAATTACAAAATTTTCAAGTACTACTTTTTCTGTCTTGTAATATTCCGTTCTGTTTACCTATTATGCTCCATGAAACTTAATGCATTCCCTTTGTGAGTGACACTAACAGACATGGGGTGTTACATAAAATCTCATTTTCTTACATTCGTTAGAAAGGTATAGTTAAATAGATTCTAATGTTTCTTGTTTCGTCCAAGTCTGATTTAAAATGAATTATGTATACTCAATTGAAATTAGAAATCGAATTTTCAAACTATCGCGCCATTTCAGGCTCGTTTTATAATTAAAATAAATTTATACGTTCTAACTTCGATTAAAATAAAATTTAGTCATTATTATTTAAAAGAAATCATTTTAAATTCTTAAAATCCATTAAAATAGCTAAAATACAAAATTTAAATTGGTTTTTAAGTTTCGGGTTGTTACAATCTCCCCCACTTAAATTCTTTTCGTACTCGAAAAGGAACGGAGCTGAAAGTTGTTTAACTAACCAACTCAACTTTCATTCTGGCTTTCATTCTTCAACTTTTCAATTTCTAATAATTTACTAATTTCTCAAAAATTTGGCTAACACCCTAAATTTTCGAAAATTTTCGCCATAACCTCCTTTGTATGGGGAGATCGGTAAAACAACAACTTGCCTCATAAGGCCCTCATCAATCCAAAAGAATAAGAAAAAGCCAATCGGCTCATAAAATCATCAAAACCCAATGTATACAGTAAATATGTATCTATTTGTCAGGCACACAATTTTATTCCTCTTCTTAGCTTCCTTGCTATGACCTGTTCAATATATATAAATGTACATATATGCAATTTCAATCAATTTTCAATTCAATTCAATATTTGATTCGATTTGGCTAAACTTACCTTCCATTGTCATATCAGTTTTATTAGTGGAATTAATAATCATCCATCACAACCAACAATCAATTAGTTAATTAGCTTTTCAAATATATAATTTATACATACTCAAAAAACCCCTTTTTAAGGCTAAGTCACAACAATAAATCCTAGCTAAGTTTTGGTTCTCACACCAGTCAATTGGAAATATATAGGTATCCTACTTTCGAAACTTGAAAATAAATACAGATGATACCGCGACATCACCAGTATGATTCCCGGGCGTCTAGAGTGGTATTCTATATCCATCCATTATATTTGAGACTTCGTATATACGTGGATCAGAAGTATATTAAAATCTTTATATACCCGATAGTCCAAAATCAATTTAAAATAAAATACCCAAATACGTGTAATAAGGTTTAAAATTTTCAAAACAATTTTTTTTTCATTATTATTTTAAAATAACATTCTTTGGAACTCATTCTAGGATACTACTGATCCCATCTCTAAGGAATTATTCTCATTGGATATTACTAATCCATTCTCTGATGAATTCCCTCATTCGGTTCTAATGATTTTTGTTCTCAAGCTTTGTAAACAAAGGCTCTGATACTACGATGAAACGACCCGAAACTTCCCCTATCGGGAATGCCCGGATTGCCTTAAGAACATGACACATCAGAACACAAACAATAGAACATTTCATTGCTATTACAATAATTACATTATAGTACAAGAATATATCAGAGATGAATAAATATTACACATCAGAAAAATATTAGAGATTTTGTTTACATTTAAATATAAAATGTATAAATGCAATGTACAGCAGAAAATACAGCAACTAGCATAACTGAATAAAATACACAGATACAAAGCTTTCCGCAAATGTAATACAGGATCCTGTAGAAAGAAATATCTACGAAAACCAAAACTACTAGCCGCCCGTATGGAAAATATGGGCACCCAGAGTTTAGGTTATAACAATAAACTCCGAGTCAGTCATGGGACTGGTGTGAGAACTCAAAACAGTTATTAAACTTCGCTTTTAAAAAAAGTAAATCACTGGACCACACCGTATAACACGGAACGAGTTTACTCCATATGAATCTTAGTTTAAAATAAAACAACACAATGATTTTTGGAAAAATGAAGCTATTATAAGACTCAGGTCCCATCACACAATTCAACGCAAGCCGAAGGATAGAGTTTTCCCTTATAATAGCCAAACATGCTTGATACGTTTAAGAAAAATCATTTTGATATTACTATAAGGGTATAGTGTATCAAAAAACTTCAAATATAAATGTATCAATCATAAACGGCATGAGCGCCCCATCCCACTATGTTGCCATGTAGGTTTACAACTAAAATCGAAAAGTCACGTATTGGGAATTGGATTTCCATCTATGAGTCGAGGCAAGGGATGTCTCCTTACCGATTCGAGACACTCTAGCACATGTCTTAGGACCACACCTAAGGGCAACCCTTTGAACGGTAGGGTCGGTCCATACATACTTTAGTGGATTGCTTATTCCTGAACAATACGTTTCCCGGTCCTATCAGACCTATCACTTGGCCAATAACGACTAATATCCGAGGCGCCTCGTAATCCATCATCCACATAATAATGTCTGGGCTCCATACCATGACACCACTTCTAGCTAGAAAGAAACGCAAGTTCTCCCTACGGTCACAATCCCGTTTTTGACTCATACCCTGTGTGAGGCTCGCGAATAACACTATACACAAATCTATGCTATTTAAAGTCATGCTTTGATCATCAACCACAAGACTTTGCTTTTGGAAAAAATCCTTGATCCATGCAAATCAACATGCCACACTATCAATCCATACCGTACCGCTGATTTCCACCAATATATAACCTCTAAACTCGTACGTCTCAGAGAAGGGTGTTAAGCAAGAGAATAAATTCTCCACCACCAAACAGATATATATTTAGCAAAGATCAAAGAATACAATATAAAGGAATATAATATCAGACTTACCATCCATTTGCAAGTCCGTTATGGGTCTGAACAAAACCGGAGGCACCTTATTCCTTGTCCCATATGTCCAATACAGGAGAGTGGTCCTCGCATATCCGAACGATCTTCAAGTACGTCTGGACGATCACCACTTATTACTTGTCTTGGATGTACAGCACAATCAAGACATCAGTAATCATCCAAATGATGTGAAGATCTCTGGTCTTCAACCACCATCTTCATCATCGATTTTTAGTCGTCATATTAATTCTTCAGAATGGGTTAAACCCGGTCTTTCCGAATAACTCGCGTATTTTATGATCAATAATCAAGTGCTATAAAAACACATCATACACCTCATTCCAATTCAGAATATTCTTTTATTCAAATATTCACATCTTTAGGGAAAGGTCCCATTAATTTTATCAAAGATAAATTCTTTAAAATTTATTCTTTAATCTTCCTTTGGGTATCAATTAAAAATCAATTTAAGGTTCATCAACTAGTCGAGATTATCGAGCCTTACCGAAGTAATCATTTATTTATTAATCCCAATCCCAACCTATTCATCTCATAGAGCAAAACTGGTAGTACCCCATATCTAACACCCACGATGTTATCGGTAAATTTAATTACCATTTCACGTTCAAATCTAATTAAAGATTTAACTATCACCTGGAGTAAAACTGGTGGTACTCCATTCTTGATCCTTCCCCAAATTTGATAATTTAATTTATCACATTCATGTTTCAATCTAATTAAAGATTCATTATAACTCTACTTAATTTTAATCTTCCAACAATCATTATTTAATGATTATTTAACTTTGGAAACCCAAACATGCCACATCGACAATCTACACCGTACCACTGATTTCTTCCAATATATAACCTCTAAGCTCGTACGTCTCAGAGAAGGGTGTTAAGCAAGAGAATAAATTCTCCGCCACCAAACAAATATATATTTAGCAGAGATCAACAATACAGTTTGAAATACAATGTTAGACATGTAATCCTGTCTTTAACTGGGTTAAAGAACCAATGTCATTTAAAACACAGTTCATGATAAACCCAAAATCAAATTCCATTAACCCTGGAATCTTCGCAGGAAATAGATCAATATATAATCGGTATCAATTTCCGTATCCGACTAATAATATAAATGGAATAACAGCTAAGCCTTTTAAATTCCATATATAGTAATAGTCTTTCTCCATGGAAGCTCACTTCGATTATCACTAAATCGAATCCCATTCAATTCCAATTTAATATATTTAATTAGAAAACTTTACTTTGGAAAATTTCCATTAAATCTTAATAAAAGATTTATATATATTCCAAATCACATTTCATTGTTAATTGGGTTAAAGAACGAATGTCATTAAAAACACAGTTCACAATAAACCCAATTCACATTCCATTTTATTCCAATTACTAAATATAACTGGAAACTCTAATAATCTTAATTAAAAGATTTATTCTTTTCACACTGGGTTAAGAACAGTGTTACTGTAACAACCCGCTCAATCCATGATAATAGATTTAAATATTTTATTTAAATCTATCGTCGTTTCCGATGTCACTCAAAATGTCGTTTTTTCACAGACGATAAAATTAGGAATCGGGACCACTTCCATTGAGTCCGGATCATCATTTATGACCTTTTTGACTATAAGCATTGATATGTTCTGAGATTCGGAAACTTGGCACTTTGGCTGGGTGTTGGTTGAGCTAGCCTAACTCACCATATAACCCCAAATCATCCTCCTACTCCTCATTCATTCTCCATCCCTCTTTCTAACACATTTCATTCTTCATAAATGGGGAAAGGAATTGGAAATTAAAATTCCAAAGTTAGGGTTTTCTCCTAGAGAACCAAATCAAGGGGAAAATTAAGGAGAACAAAGGTAAGCTCTCTCTCTACTCGTTCTCTACCTTTCTCTCCTCTCAATTTCGGATTATTAGTGTGCCCTAACACTCATGTGTATTCATTTGTGTTTATGAGGTGATTATTAAGGAGCTTAGTCTTCATCGTTTGAAACCAAGGTGAGTTCTTTATGAACTCACATATATGCCATAAGCCATTGGCTTGTACAAGTGTAATTTAGTGTCCATACAAGTTTGCATGTGCTTGTGAATTGGTTAGGTTAGTATAACTTAGCCAATTTCATGTGTTTATGTTTCATTGAGTTGAAAATTTTGATTAGAATTGTCCACACAATCAAATTCATAAGCTACTAGTTGATTTGGTGATATTGTGAAGCTCCGTTGTCGCATCAGCAAGTTCTAAGACTTCACAATTCACTTATATCGCAGTTGATTGCTTTGGTTCGATAATTTAATCGTTTTGGAGTTTATAATCAAGAATCATTGCAAATCTCTTGTGTGAATATTTGTTCGTGTGAATTTGGTGTTATGAGTTGCTTCGGTGAGTTATAGACGCCTCATTTGCATGTGTTTAACATCATAGGCCTTCAGACATTGGCCGATATCATTTTGGAGATGTTTGGTAGGCAAAAATGTAAATTTTCGGGGATTTAACAGCCGTTCGCCCATTAATGGCCGAGCAAATGGCTCCTGGTCGGCCATTAATGGCCGAACAGAAAAAAATCATCAATCTTTAAATGGCCATAACTTTTTCAAACGAACTCGGAATTGAGCGAAATCAGTTGCGTTGGAACCGACTCGATGAGAGCTTTCCAATGAAATTATTTTGGAGTCATTTGGAGTTCATGATAATTTTTGGTGGAGGAAAACTTCCAATGTAAACAATAGAATAGAGGAAAACAAAGGGTAAAGTAATTAGTTTACTTTAAACGATCATAACTTTTTCATACGAACTCGGAATTCAGCAAAACAAGATGCATTGGAACCGTATCGACGAGAGTTTCGAAGTGAAACTAATTTTGGAGTAATTTACACTTAGAAATCATTCTAGAGCCCGTGTGCTCTATTTTATGAATCTATTTACTCGTTAATTCGGGTTTGACCCTCGATATTAGTTCGATTATGATTCACAACTCTAAAACGTGAATTATCGACTCGATATCCTTTGAGTCTATTCCGATGTAGTTTAAAACCTTCTAGTGCTAGTTTGGGATTTTGATTCGTTTGTTGATCGAAATTACAACCATTATCCCTTGATTTTCTGTATGTTGTTGTGATGTGAGTTTATGTTTCACGTTGTTTGTGTTCTATTCGCTACGACGACGGTTTTCATGAATAATTGAACCACAATGGATAATGGGGTTTTATATTGTCAATGGGCATCTAACCAACATTTAATTAGTTTTTAAATTCAAATCCTTTTAAAATCAATTCGATTTCTAAACCTGATTCTGATTCTATTGATTTATATACGGTTCCTTATCCTATCGATCGGACGAGAAATTTAGTTTATTTGTCTTAGTAAAACTGAGGACTATGACCCCTTATACGTTTACTTTGGTGAATAACTTTTGGACTCGTGTGTTCGAACGTGTGTGATGATTTTCTCTGTTTTGAATAGAAACCAATTACGGGTTCGTAAATATTCGAGAATAGCTTGTGGTTATGGGACATGTCGCTATTTCCTTATATTAACTAACTCGGAGTAATTTCAATTCACCTGGATCGTTGGTATCCGCCTCCTGACATAGTTGTTTGGTCTGAAATCGCCTTAGTGGGAATTTACGATTTGTGACCTTCATCTATGGGACTTCGGTCCAACTTTTTATGATGTTTTCTAGAGATCGTATCTCATCTGGGGAGTAACCACTTTTTATGATGTTTTCTGGATTTCTAGTGATTTCTTGATTCTTGTTATTGTTGTATGCTCAATGTCATGAGATTCATTTCCATTGTCATTTCCTGTTGTGTGCTATTATTTAAAAGTTCCATTCTATATTAGCTAGGAGATTATGTAGAGATAATTGTGTGCTGACATTCCATTGTCATTTCCTAATTGTGTTGACATGCCATGTTTCATATTTATTTATGATTAGATCTTATTATTAGAATCATGTCATCCTGCGTTATATCTCTCATTATCTCAGTTTATTTGATAAGTACAACTAGACTGATCCATTTATTTTTATTCTTATAAATAATACTCAGGTCGGACCGCCGAGTCATTTTAGGTACTCTTCTGGGACTTCTCACTGGATTGATCTTCCGCTTTCAGCTTGCTACTCTGCCTCCGCAGTTTTATGTACTTTTGTACCTATGACATCATCTTTCGTTGTGTACATAGTCTTTTATTTAGATCATGGTACATGTATCTATTCTTTTTGGGTTAATGGATCTTTGTTGACCACTAGATTGTTGTACGCATTCCGTTATTCATATCTATTTCTCCTTTGTGATATGATAATTCTATGTCTGGCTATGAGATATACCATATTTATATTATTATTGTTGTCTATTTTATACTGCTTTCCGGATTGTTTATAGCCGTCGTATAGTTGCCCTATGTGCCGAATGGTCATGTCGAAATTTTAACTGGTACCAGAATTCGATGTGCATTCCTCACATGGAGCAATTATACGATCGGTCGCTCTTCACAAACCGCATTCTCCGTTATGGTCTACGACATTTCTCTGAAAAGAACTGGACGATAGTGGGTATAAAGGCGGGGCGTTACATTTACTGAAGACACCATTCACGACAAACCCAAAATCCACTTTGATATTAAATATAAGGCCCTAAACAGAAATTATATCGACTTACATTCGATATCAAATTCTGAAACCAACACATATTGTATGGGGAATAACAATATATTTTTATCTTGTTAAACGTGGAAATCATTATCCAAATTCTTTCCAAATCATTTATTATGATTTAACACAAAGGATTAATATTTGTAATAATTTTATCAAGGCCCGTACAGTCGGTTTCCAATAACGGCCACTGAACTGCATCCATAGCGACCTTTTCCAAATTTGATTTGGACATAATTCCAAATCTAGCTATTAAATTTTAAATCTCTTATATTCATTGGAAAGCTCTTTCCTATACAAACCCAACAGTTCCAATTTTAGGAGAATCCGATGGTCGGATCTCCCGTAATGTCAATTCAAAGTCAATGGTTGAAATTCGCTAACGGTCGCAGCGCGTTCTATTCAAGCCATTAATATATATATAATATATATATAATATATATTTTGTTCAAAATGTATTTTATAAATTCATTTTAAAAACGATTCCTACTTTCTTTTCAATTTAAAATCAAAATTGAATACTCCGTATCATTATAATATTTAAATGATAATATTTTCAAAATATCAGATTTTGAAATCATTTCCTTTTCGATATTCATTATAAAAATCAATAAAATCGATATAAAAATCACTCGTGTTAAATCCATACGGCTTCACATATTTCAATATTTTCGTGCCCATCCAAAATCGGACATCAAATTCACATATTAGTCCTTTACTGAATATTATTTTAAAATATTCGTTATTTAAAAAATTCGTTATTCCTGAATTGGAATCAGACCCAACCAATTACCATATAATATTAGTTATATGGATTTCATACATCACATGTATACAGCATGCATTACACAACTGCAAAAGCATTAAATATAAATAATTAACGCTTACAACTTGCTGTCAACCAATCGATTGACATACAACTAAACAATTGGGATTAGTGTACTCCAAATATCATCCCAATACCTGTGTGGGGTTTCAACCAACAAATACTGAATATTATTTATGTAATAAGCGATGTGTAAAATTTATTGTCCCAATCCATGTCAGTTGAATGGGTGTACATAAACAAATCGTCCGATTTGTAAATAAATATTTATTTTCATTTCAGGAGAATTTTATGTCGTTCATATATACGTTAAAAATTATACTTTTAACGATAAAATATTTATTTCAACACTTGACTATTTTATATAGTTCATACATTTAATAAAAATGATATTTTTATTGTTCAAACATTTTATTCAACACATGAATATTTTATATATTTTATTTCAGAAAATTTCATATACATTTCAGTTTCAGAAAAATTCGGAATTATAACGGGGCGATATTAGAACTGGAGTAATGTCTAGCATTACTCCTCTCCTGATACTGGCTCACGCCATACATAATCATCAATCACATTCAACAAAACCACAATACAATCATTTCTCAACACAACCAAATTTACAACCACAATTCAATCCATACCAACAAACAACCTTGGTTTGTACAAATAAATAGTGATAGGAGCTACTAAGCCCCGTCTGCAACCTAGAATATATTTAATTGTAAAATAGTTTTAGTGAGAAGGTGTTCTCACATTGGGATCCACTCCGCCATTGTATTCTGACACTTTGATTTATTGTTCTGGTTCTAGAATTTGCAAACGAGCTTCAATCTTCACACGATCTTTTTATTAGGCTTAAACGCGCCATTCCGGACAACTTTGGCCTAGTGTCCTTTCATTCAAAAATGCCCCAATTCGCCAGAATTTGCAAAAAGACATAAATCGGTCAGCAGACTTTGGACACGTTTTCTGAACAACTCCGCAATCCAAAATACGGCTTCCATATACTCAAATCGAATAGAAAATCGTGCTCTCCAGAAAGTCAGGGGTAAAATGGAAAACTGAAATTTATAAAAATGGGATTTTTACTTGATGGGGTGCCCACAGCGGCGGTGGAGCGTCGGGGGAGGTGGTGTCGGGTTCTGGTGGTCAGGGGGAGGCGTGGCGGCGGTGGATTCAAAGGGGTTTGGGGTTTTTGAGGAGAGAGGGCATCGGGGGATGACTGGAGGCTGACGGCGACGGTTGGGGGAGTGGGGGGGGGGGGTGCGGCGCGGTAGTGGGGCGGTGGCCTGGGGAGGCGCGGTGGGGAAGGGAGGTCGGAGGGAGGGCTGAATGGCAGAATTTTCTTTTTGTTGTTGTTTTGAACGATGGAGAGTGAGGGAGGGTTGACCAAAAATAAAAATAAATATGTATATATATATATATATATATATATATATATATATTTAAGGGTGCGATTTTAGAGGTCCCTATTAAGGTTTGAAATTAAAATCACGTCCCTTCCGTATTATTTCTTCAAACCTGGTCCCTATAATTGGTTCCACCTGACACATTTTGAAACTTCCGCCTCCTCCTTTATTTCCTTCCGCCTCCTCCATTTCTTGCAAGAAAACAATGCGGCAAAGCATTAAAAAAATAATCTAAAATCATAAAATAATCCCAGAGATCAACGCCAATAAAAAAAGCATATAGTTGCATACATGTATGCAACTATTGCATAAAGGGAGTTCAGCTAACGTTTTTGCCTGCAGATATATTGCACACATGTGTGCATGTTTTCAGTTTTATTTGCACACTTGAATGCAAATAAAAATGAATTGTGTTGGACTGTTATGAATTATTGCATACTTTTATGTAAGAAATATGAAATATATGCATAGAAATATGCAAATAAATCGAAGTGGATGGAAGAACTGGAGTACATGCACATATGCATGCAACAAAATCAAATGTGTGCATAATATTATGCATTTAACTGATTTTTTTTTTTTTTTTGCTTTTTTTGCGTGTTTTTTGTTACTTTTTGGACTGAATTTTTTGTAGAATACATAATTTTTTTAATATTAATTTACGAATTTTTTAAATTATTATTCCATAAAGTTTTGAAAAATAGGAACCTAATTTATTATAAGTTTATGACCGCATGTGAGCCTAATTAAGTTTGCTTTTAGGGATGTGTGTCTAATTTTCACTATATTTAATTCCAAAAAGTTACTTTTTAATCCGAACTCCAAATCGAACCCAATGACTTTCGCCCCTCGCCAAATACCCCCATTCCGGACACAATGGAATATGTCCCATAAGCCTATTCGACTGTTTCAATCAACTTTTATCAAAATTAAAATATAAATTAATATAATGTTCAAAATTGATTTCAACGTACATTTAATTTACAGCGACCACATACTAACTCCAAAAATTCCAGAAAAATAAATCTAGCTATGTTTTGACAATACGGTCCTAATAAAACTAATTTCGTTGAATTTGGACACCGTTTGAAAAATGGCCATTTTTCAGTCGATTAAATTCAAACTAAAATTACCAAACACGTTTAAATTCACCACGCTCAAATATCAATTCCAGAAATTATGGAAATTGGAATATAGTAATAATTTGATATTCCAGATCCAACAAAAGCGGTTTCATCGAAAATGGAGGTCGTTTGCAAAATGACTTTTTTTAAGGGCTTATATATTATTAAAATATCTATAAATTCCATAGTGACTATTTTAAATTTTAAACTGGACATAACTTTCAATTTATATGGCAAAAATCTCAGTTTCTTACATTCATTAGAAAGATATAGTTAAATAGATTCTAACATT
Source organism: Allium sativum (assembly GCA_030737875.1). Taxonomy (NCBI): domain Eukaryota; kingdom Viridiplantae; phylum Streptophyta; class Magnoliopsida; order Asparagales; family Amaryllidaceae; genus Allium; species Allium sativum. Next base: position 860,808,615 of record CM060909.1, read on the forward strand.
TCTTGTTTCGTCCAATTCTAACTTAAAATGAATTTTGTATACTCAATTGAAATTAAAAATCAAATTTTCAAACTACCGTGCCATTTCAGGCTCGTTTTATAATCAAAATAAATTTATACGTCCTAACTTCGATTAAAATAAATTTTAGTCATTATTATTAAAATTAAATCATTTTAAATTCTTAAAATCAATATAATTTTTTTAAATTGGTTCTGAAATTCCGGGTTGTTACAATTTTTTTAGTAGAATCTGACGAGCCACTATTTTAACAACGTAACTTGCTTAAAATGATAGATAATCATTGGGGTAAAATTGAATCAATCATAGAATGTAGACACAAAAATAAAATATAGGTCAGAGTCTCATAACATAAATATTTAAATACATAAATAGTTCAAGAATTTACATTTTTTTTCTTCTAAATGAAATAACTGGAAATAATATAAGTGTAACAACATCATAACTAAACTAATGAAATAACTAGAAGTAAATAGAGTCTCCAACTACGTCTTCGTCTCCAGAAAAGAAATCTTCAATCTTAATACTCAAGATTGACCCGAGCATAATAAAAAACACAACACTTGAGTCATAACTAATATTTCCATGTAAATCAACAAAACATGTTCATAATAACTTAAGAGGTATTACAATTTTCCATCTACTAAGGATCCATTAAATTATTTACATATAATAGTATATGCTATAATAGATAATGTCAATCGGTAAAATAAATATTAAAATAGCATTAAGGCTTTACATTAATCCCGCTTAACACATTTTTAGTGCATTGTAATTTATGTAGGTTTTGTAACATAACCAGTAACGTTGGTATCCAGTGATCCCCTATAGTTACAATACTAAACCAAAGTCATAGTGGGATTGTATAATAATAAATATGACAAGAAACATGAGACAATGCCCAAGGTAGGATTCTACCAGTTTACCATTTCTGATTGATCGTAACTTATATGTGGTCGAAAACGTGTAAGACCCCCAATCAAATCTAGGTGGTCCAATCGAATCATAAGTCAAGCGAGTAATACAAAGGAGTGTGTCCGTTAGAAGTAGGAAACCCCATTGGACAGATGTAGGCTCCTATTTTAACTATTTAATTTATAACACAAGTTTCAAGTCTATTATCAATGTTCACTTGCTTCACTTTAGTAAACGTTCGCCAATTCAACCATTTGTTCTTTAACATCTTTTACGTACATATTTATTAAAGTGGTATTAGTAACAAATCCGATTTTTTAAGACACAATAATTAATTAAAGAGTAAATTAATAAAATAATAAGTTGACAATATTATCAAAATTTGGCCAAAGAATTTACACCGTTATGTCTATGATAATTTTCTGATCAATTTACATATAAAGTTTATAAAAATCAGAGCTAATATTGAAAAGTTGAAAAAGCGACAAGTTAATTCGGAAATTTATAGAAGAAAAACCTAAAATGATTTTTTTGCTAAAGACCGAATTTGACTATAAGACCTGTTACTACAAAATTCAACACCGAAACCTATTGTCGGTAAGGGGTATCAGACCGCAACCAACACGAAAGAATGATCTGAAAGCATAGAGCCGATATCAGACTAAAACCAGAAGCATAAAGAACGTGGTTTGGACAATAGGATATCGGCAACAACATAAGGGAGAAAACCTTGGTACCGATACGAAAGGGGATAGTGACAAAGTAATACCGACACAAAGGAAAATCAACATGACTCAGTTCTAGAAGCATAACACGAGGAGTTGGAGGCAAGAAAAGAAGAGCAAGAACCGAAATCCAATGACCCGAGACTCGAAACCAAGGAAGAACTCTATATTATCTGAAACATAAGCAGAGTGAGACGAAAGTCTATTGGTACTAATTAACTTAGTACCGATATAAAGGGAAATAAAGATATCACAGTCAAGAATAACACTCCAAAAGCTAGCTGTTGGAGTCAAGGCTAGTCGAATATCGGGACACAACATCTAAAACCATTCGTAGATGTGTCGAAAGCATATTTCCGCAAGGCCGAAACCATCTTTAAGGACTCATCAAAAGTAAACCATAACTTATAAGAAGAAGAGGTATCGACACTAATTTGCTTAGTGTTGATTACGAAAAGGGGTGATGGTTCCAAGGCCACAATAAATTGGAGCATGAAAGCAAACACTATGAAGACTTGGAGGCGGAATTGAAGCATATAGCCAAAGGCCTCTCCCGAAGCTATCCATGCCAACTGGCTAGGTATCGGTACGGAAGGTAGAAACAACATCAAAGGAAAGCTTCTAAAGCCGAGACTAGCATTCCAAAAGCAAATTTAGACCCGAAAACAATGTTGAGAATAAAGAAAGGTGGACGAAACCACTACTGCCGGAACCGAAAGGCGCATAGCAGCCGAAAGCCATTACCGCATCTGAAAGAGGCTTTTGCTGAGCCAAAGACAAAAGGGGTACCGATTTGTCTATAAATAAGACCCCAGGGGTCACATTCTAGGGGACTTTTCTCATTTCCCACTCTTGTACTCATTTTTTAAAGAGTAAACCCTAATTTCTAAATTAGTTTGGGTATTTCCTTTGTAAACGCTTATGTACTCAAATCAATGAGCAATAAGAGTGAATGGGCACTTAGCATAATCTATATCATTTACCTTTATACTTTTGTCGTTTGCTTCATAATACTTTCTCCACGACAAAGGCTTCATTGCCGATCCTTACCCTTATGCCCAAATTACTGAAATACCCTTCTACAAGCCGTTTAGCTTCCTAGCTTATATTGCGCTTAAGGAACCCTTATCCCAAGGTTACAACTATTGGTTGTTGAGTCTCGTAAGCGTGATACTCACCCCTTGTGGGAAGAGTAACTAATTTTCGGGCTTAAGACCTTGAAATCTAGGAAACAGTGAACTAAATTAAGCTTGTGGGAACTATATAATCTCTTACGTCCCTTAGGTCCAAATCCTTAGACCTATCTCTGGTGTTGACGAAAAATATCGTTAACATTTTGGCGCTAGAAGAGGGCTTGAACCTCCAACCTTGTGGTTGTCTCAAACCACATTTTTAACTATGGTATTCCATCCTGATTGGACTAAATCTTTGAAGAAGCAATACTAGTGAGTAAAGGATCCCAACAAGAGTCTTCCGGATCACAAATGGTGATGTCAGATACTTCTGACCCGAAAGTGATGGAAGATCAACGGCTTAGATTGGAAATATACAAGTTGAAATGTAACACCCCGTAATTCTATAACATTAAGTTTCACAAATTAATGTATAATTAAATTTTAAAATAAGAATCAAGGGAAATGGGTTGCTCTATTGGGTTCGTCTCGAAATTTTGCTTGGAAATGAGTTCGAGTTTTCGAGAAATGAAGTTCGTATGAGGGAGATATGACCCTCCGAAGTTTCAAGGATTTTCAAAACAGAAAAACAGCTCGAATTCGAATTCGAAATTCGAATTCAAACCTCAGCGCAGACTGGGCGGGAATTTTCCCGCCCAGGACCAGGTCGACCTGGGGGTTGACACTATGGTCGACCTCCCAAGGGACCAGGTCGACCTGGTGCTGAAACCCAGTTTTGAGCCTGGATTCATTCTGATGTTTCTGGTCTCGTTTTCAATCTAGATTCGTCCGCCTAATCCTATATAAACAGCCACTAGCCCCATTCTCTTTACACCATTTTATTCTCTCCTTATGTTGCCTCTGGAATAATTGAAATAAATAAAATAAAATAAAACACGAAGACTATTCTTGAAGACTACGGCTAGGAATTGCATATTGGAGATTCAAATAAAGTTAAAGCTTCAAGAAGGGAAGCAAAGGCTAATTCAACGTTGCGAGCAACGTCATGCAAATCATAGCAAATCACCAACGCTATTTGATTATCCTTTTCTGAAACCGATCAATGTAAGTCAGTTACTTTTTAGATTTGAACGTATAGATCTATTTGTGGCATGAAATTAAATGAATATAAGAATATGCCAGATCCTCTCATTTGAATCTGTACTTGTATATGCCTATGACGTTGAAAACTACTGTTAATGGCCTAAGACTATGAACATAAGACTATGCCTATGCCTATGACTGTGAACATAAGACTATGCCTACGACTGTGAACATAAGACTATTGCCTACGACCATGATTCATGACTATGAGATTATTGTCTATGATTATGAACATAAGACTAATGTCTGTGACCATGACTTTGAAATTATTACAGTTAATTGCCTGTGACTATTTAGGATAATTGGCTAGGACTATTTTGGTTAATTATCCATGACTATTGTGGCTAATCGCCCATGATTCATAACTATTAGATTTCTACCTATGACCATGACTATGACTATTGTGGTTAATCGCCTAAGACTATTATGGTTAATCGCCTAAGACTATTATGGTTAATTGTTTATGCCAATAACACTATGGTTACAAACCATGTTGTACACCGAACTGGCATTTTGTTGGATCTCATACCTAGGGTGTGACTTACTTAGTTTATTCCTAATCGTTATTATGTACACCAAAACCATTGGATCCATTATCCTCGTATTTGGCTCGCTTTTGCATGCCTATTCTTTTAAGTCAATTCTCATGTTTATCCTCTATTCCCTTTTTAGTTTCGTTTCATGAGTATTTAGAAAACTTGTGAAATCATGGTATACGTATGTTATGAATGCGGGGTTATTTGGGTATAACATGAAATCTATATAATTTGGCATAATTTAGAGCATGTATTATAACATGACTACTAGATGCAAAATTGGGGTAATTTGACGTGAATTATAGAAGATGTAATTTGATATATTGAATCTAGTATTGGCTAGTAACCTAAGCTTTAGGCATTAATTGTAAACTAGTGTATCAAATCTAGTTTTGACATGAACTGTAAATGGGAATACTAGATCTAATTGGGCATAAAACCGCAGGTTGGGAAATCAATATTTGGGCCTAGGATATAGGTATGTTAGTGGGCATGACAAATAAATATGATATAGGCTAGATTTGTTTAAAAGAGTTGTTAGCAATTTACATATAGACAAAAAGGATAAATATGTAAATCTAGGAAAGACGAATATTCCTAACCCGAGGTTAGATTGAGTTACGGTATAAGACTGCCCGGAACCGCCCGGCAAATCCAGCAACCGTAACAATATCTGTCTAATGTGGGTTGTAAGAGCATTGAGCCCAAAAAGGACCCGAGGTTAGACTGAGTTGCGGTGTAAATCTGCCCGGAACCGACCGGCACATCCAGTGACCGCAACAATATATGTCGAATGTGAGTGGTTGGTGCTTTAAATGAATAATTTAAAGCTAAGAAACAGTTAAGCTAGAATGGGAGGGTTAAGTCCATAGGAACACTTAACCAACTTAACATGTTAACAAGATAAGACTTGTAGGGGTTAAGTAACCATTATAACATGTTGACTAGACAAGTGGGTGAGGCTAAGAAAAGGTTTAACCGTTATAACTTGTTAACTAGACTAGAAGGTGGGGTTAAGTAAAATACACTTAGCCAATTTAACATGTTAACTTGACTAGAAGGTGGAGTTAAGTAAACTTAGAACACTTAGCCATCATAGTGTGCCAAATGAACAAGGTTAAGTTAAAAACATGAAGGGACAATACTTAACCATTAGGGCATGTGAATTAAACAGATGTTAGGGTTAAGTTAACTAAGAGAACACTTAACCGTTATAATGTGTCAGCTAAACAGATGGGAAGGGTTAAGTTAAAGGGAACACTTAACCAATACAAGGTGAAGGGGTGGGGTTAAGTAATAAGAAATACTTAACCAATATAACTTGATTTGTGGTAGGGTTAAGTCAACATGAACTACTGATAAAACTTAACCAGTTTAACATGACAAATGAATGGGTTAAGTTAACTTGAATTGACTAATGACACTTAACCCATCCAACTTGAAAAAGAACTAAGTAGTAAACCTTAGTTAAGAGGACTAAGTTGTAAACCTTAGTTAAGGAAATGACAACTCAGGAACTAAGTAGTAAACCTTAGAAGAACATGAGAAGGAGCGAACATCCATCTGATCTTAAGAAGGCTCTAACAAATTGGGTTACGAAGCACGTGGCTTCGAGGGGACGTGAGAGTACTCTTGGTATCCCTCTGTGAGGCTGCAGATGATCCGCTTGGGCTCACAGAGGTTAAGGTCTGCGTTAGAAGAACCAAGGGTATGCCTTGGTTGCAATATAAGGCAACCTAAAGACTATGATGGACCAGCGTGATTCGGCGAGACCAATAGCCCTATGATAGCAACTCGTCGTCTACCTACCATCTTGAGTCAGTCGAGATACGTACAACGGAAAGGCGGAGAACTCCAAAAGACCATATACTTGCTATCTAGTTATGGGTGCTGTAACACCCCGTATTTTTTAAGAATACAAAATATATGAATATATGTTCAAATGGGTAAATAATGGTGATGTGAAATGAGAATTAATTAATACATGAAAGAGAAGAATAATTAATTCAATAACAGTGTACGTAACAGAGAAGTTAATAAAATAAGGATAATTAATTTAAATATCAGGAATTAGGGAAAATGGACATCATCATTGCGTTCCTCTCGAAATTTTACATGAAATAGAGTCCAAGTTTTCGAAAATCGGAGTCCGTATGAAGGAGTTATGGCCTTCGGAAGAATTAGCGAAAAATCAGAAATCAACCAGCCCAGCCCAGAAAAAAAAGCTAGGTCGACCATAATGTTGACCTCCCTAGGGGGAGGTCGAACATAGTGTTGACCCCCTCCCTTCGGGAGGTCGACCTGTAGCGACCTGGAGCGGGAATTTTGGTCCAGAAGCGGGAAATTCGCCCCAGAAGCTGGCCAGGTTCATTTTTGAGCACCTGGATGAGTTTATGGGCCCGGTACATTGGTATAACACCTATATAAAATCCCTAAGCTCATTGTTAACTCCACTACAATTCATGGCAATGCCATGGCTCTCTTCTAACTTGGTTTCTTCTTCCTGAAGCTAATGATCTAAATAAATTTTAGATCTATTCTTCTCTCTTTTCTCTACCACATCTATTCTTAAAATTAAAAGAATAAGATTTAGAACAATGAATGAAATAGAAGAGAGATTCAAATCTAAAGAGAAGATAGTGGATTCAGATTCACAAATTTATGCCGCAAAGAGAAATCAAAATTGAATCAAAAGGGGAAATCAATCAAATCAAATAGTAATGATCTTCAACAATAATCAATTAAGAAGGTTAATCAACTCCAAATCAGCGAATTGTTGAACTCTCCAATCCAATCAAGGTGAGTGGATTTATAATGCACTTTTAGTATAAGATCATTATCTATCGTTCAATCATTCCCTATGTAAACAAATTATTGTGAATAATTGGATCTGAAATGTTGAATTTTTATGCCTACGATTGAATTCCTCCTTTTATTCTTTCCCTTTTTACTTTTATAGCTAGGCTATCTCGAGCCTAGGTCTATCATGAAATAATTACGATTGAATGGTTATTGCAGATGAAAAGGGAAACGCTTGATCTGGGGATTATAATTAGAGTTGGAGGATTTGAATATAAATTACCATGAGTTTGGGCATAATATAATATTGGCAAGATTTGAATGTATAAACCAAGTTGGGAATTGTAAGTATGGACATGGTTTGGGGTTTGGCATAGAATTGACATCACTGAAACATGAATTTGCTTATAAAATTGTTAATGGGCACATGACACTTGAATAAGACATGAATTGTAACTTGGACATGGATAGGAACATGAAATTTATAGTTAAAACTTGGCTTGGAATTTACCTCTAGAACTTAATATGGAATTTATGTAAGTGCGTCATAATTAAATTTGATTATGGAATTGGCATAATTAACGACGTGTAAATTTGATAATATGGATTGGTGAAAGTTAATTGTGACTTGACAAATAAGCCAAAAATGATGAATTTGCCTATAATTGGATAATATGTGGGATTGGCTAATTAATATTAGTATAGTTAATGACAAATAGGCGTAATTATGAACATAATTATATGTTGAATTAGAATCACTTGACATGAACTTGGGGTTGGGTGAGATATGATTTCAATGAACCTTTGACACGAGGTTAGGCACAATTGTGATGTAAGACTGCCCGGAACCGCCCGGCTAATCCAGCAGTCACAATTGGACGTCTAATGTGAGAGGTAAAAGGAAGAAATTTGAGCGTAACGGTTTATGACACGAGGTTAGACTCAAGTTGTGGTATAAGTCTGCCCGAAATCGCCCGGCACATCCAGCAGCCATAAAGGGTTAGTCTAATGTGGGAGGTCATACATCGTTATGGCATAATAAATGAATTAAGGAATACTAACCATAATAAGACATGTGGGTGACATGGGTAGGGTTAGAGCGTTAAGTGGGTGGTATAAATGACATGTAAAACACGACTAAGGTAGACTTAACCGTAGTAAGACATGTGTAAAACATGGAAACCATAATAAAAGGGAACACATGGGACATGTGAAACAAAAGTTTAGATATGCTTAACTAAATGGGACCCGCATCGATATTATGAATCAATTGAATTGAGTAAAGTTTAAGAAACGGGTCAATTAAAAGGAAGGGTTGAGTCAAATCTAAAATTAATGACACGGTAATGGGGGAATGATAACTACCTATTCTAAACTTGAATTGCGGTAACGTAAAATTAAATAATATGTAAAACTTGTCCTAGGGACAAGGGAAGATTATGACTTAAGATGTAATACAAGACTTGGAGGGTGGGACGACTTATACCATGAAATAAGCTAATCTAAGCTGAAAATGTGGGAAAACACCAGTACGCTATCGTATGATAAAGAAAACTTAAGTCATGTTTGAATTCATTAGTAAAACTTAGTTAACAGAAACTAAGTAATAAACCTTAGTTAAAGAACTAAGTAAATAAAGATGAAGTTAACCAAGTGTTGAACCTTAGTTAGAGAACTAATTAAGCTACGGTAAAGATAATTAAGAAAGTAAACCTTAGTAAAAAAAAAGGAACTCGGTAACAAACCTTAGTTAAAGAGAACTAAGTAACATAAACTAAGTATCAAACCTTGGTTAAGATAATCAAGTAATAAACCTTAGTTAAGATAACTAAGTGGATAACAAGAAAGAGAACTAAGTAATTAACCTTAGTTAAGTGGACTAAGTTGTAAACCTTAGTTAAGAAAAACGAACGATTGAGAGAACTAAGTAATAAACCTTAGTTAAGAAAACGACTATTCAGGAAACTAAGTAGTAAACCTTAGTTAAGGGAACTAAGTAGTAAACCTTAGTAGAACACGAGAAGGAGTGAACGTCCATCTGATCTTAAAGAAGGCTCCAACGAACTGGATTACGAAGCACGCGGCTTCGAGGGGGCGTGAGGGTACTCTTGGTATGCCTTTGTGAGGTTGCAGATGATCCTCCTGGGCTCACAGAGGTTAAGGTCTACGTTAGAAAAACCAAGGGTATGTCTTGGTTGTAATATAAGGCAACCTAAAGACTAGAATGGACCAACGTGATTCGGCGAGACCAGTAGCCCTGTGATAGCAACTCGTCGTCTACCTACCATCTTGAGTCGGTCGAGATACGTAAAGCGGAAAGGCGGAGAACTCCAAAAGACCATATACTTTCTATCTTGTTATGGGTGCGGATGGCCATAGGTTAGTGGGGGCATAGAGGGCCTGCGTATAGTTCTCATTTTTTTTCAAGGGTGGCCTTTCATTAGTTGAGGGAGGGGTCAAGTGGGACCATAACCACTGGAAAAACAGACCTTAGCATCTGCATCGGCAGATAACTTAAAGCTCCCGGCCGAATCCCGTGTTTCTTGATTTGCCCTACCACGGGACTCGGGCTGCACATATAGAGGATATGTGCAACTAGACATCATAAGGATTCACGATACGTACGTGGGGAAAGTCTAGGAACATATATCGCTCTGGGTAGTGCATCCTAGACTAAGGGGCATCGTTCGATAGGTAGCATAATCCCTAGTTGGACTTAGGTCGCGTAAACCCTGAATCCGAGAAGCGTTCAATAGGTAGCATAAACGCTGGTTGAATCTAGGAAGCGCTCGGTAGTATACCCTAGATTAGATCTAGATGATACACGGAATCTAGCAAGATTGAGAGTAGTAGTCCAAACGATTCGAGAATGGTGGCACTACACTAAAGTAGTATATATTTACATGATGAAGCCCGTACGACATACGGCAAGGGACTGTATATATACATGGAAAGGATTAGACGGGTTAGGGGTATCTACATACACGTTGTATTAGGTTAACCTACTAGTGGACATGAGTATAGCCTAGAGGGATAATGTCGCGAGTAACCTAATAGGCAAGAAAATATAACTGAACGGTATATGTAGGATTATATAGAAGTTTATTATAAGTCCAGTCACACAGAACTTATGTTCTGACCCCCTCCTCATTACATACTTCCAGGTTAGGTTCAGGACAGAGATGGTATAGCTTTGGATACTGGTTTAGCAGTATTGTTAACAAGGTAAAGCTATGTCTTGATTATATTATATTTTAATCCTTCCACTGTGAGATGCTTACGAGTTCTGACATGTTTCTTTATCTCTGTCTTTTTCTGTAGGATACCAGAGCACCCAACTCGGGTCTCGATGGATTGGATTTTGAAAAAAAATCGGTCTGTCGAAATCCGGGTTGTTACATCTGGTATCAGAGCTTCGATTTAGTGGTCTTAGGGCGATATGAGTGAACGTATTTGTATTTTCTAAAACATAAATATATTATATATATATATATAAACCTAGATCCATAGAGTAACCCACTAGATATGGAAAGCGTTGGGATATTGGTTTGTACACTAAAGGCATGGACATAGAAACTATGAAATCGTTAGGTGGTTGGGAAAAGTGTACAATATGACTTGGAGCTAGAGAAAGGAAGTATCCCATAAGATGGAAACTAAAATGATAGTATTTCAGAGTAGTGGGTCTGGAAGTAAACCTTAGAAAATAGAAAAAGGTTGTAATGTAAAAATGGATTAGGAATATATATAGTCGAGAAAATTTAATTTGTATAAGTGCCTAGGGAAGCCTAGTTAAGTGAAAGACCCGCTTTGAGTCTAACCCAATAACAAACTTTTAAGAACTTGAATTTGTAAAAGAGTTTGTGGTATTTTCCGAGTTTTGATCTTAAAAGTATTTTGGAGTTTGAAAAATGCATGTTGGGTTTTAAAGTAAAGTGGGGTATATTTCGTAAAACAATGTTTTCTTGTTTTAAAAGAATTCTATCATGAAAAGGTGCATATTATGGAGCATATACATAGCTCACTAGTTTTCATGTATGAAAAGGTTGAAAGGAAAATGTTGCATTTTGAAGAAGAAGTTTTTTGAAATCTCTATTATATTAAATTTTGATTATTGTTTTAAAATTTTGTTGGTAAAACAAAATAAGCGGTAGAGCGTAAGAATATAGTAGATATCTACACCTTAGAAGTCAAAATTAACATAGTAAGCAGAAACAGTGTAACCCATTAGTTGTCCTTGTCTACTCCAGTTTTGTGATTTGAGAAAAAGAAAATGTTTTACATTTTATCTTGTGATATGTTTTTATGGTTTGGCAAAAAGTAAATTTTTGAGAAAAGAATAAAAGTTTTAACACTTTTAATTTTTGGAAGAAAGATTTAATGAAAAAAAACGAGACCAGGCCATGTTTTAGAAAGGATGGAGTAGGTAAGGATTAGGGCCTAGAAAGAACGAGATAAAGTTAAAGCTATTAGGACCAACTGGAAATTGGCTGAGTTGGGTAATTCTCTGAGTGTCAATCTGATGTTGATTTCGGTCTTCAGAGTTGATACTTAGGGAGTTATTTTCTTGCCAATTTCCAGTCAGGGATTAGATAATATTGAACTAATGGAAGATTCCCGTAGAATGCTAAGCATAGTGAGATATAGACTTGTTGCTTGGAAAAGAGAAGTATAGGCTAGTAATACACAACATGGACTAGTAGTAACTACTAGGTAGAGAAGGGAAAGTAAGTGTATAGATCATGTTGAGTGGACTTGCGATTGTCAGAGGTGATAAAGTCCCAAGATTCTTGGCCCATAGTTGTAGCTGTGTAGGATATTGTTTGACTGGAAAACGGAAAAGCTTATTTGAAAAATAAACTTGAGAAACTGGACTAAGTCAAATAAGTTAAGAAAGAGAATAGCCTAACTAACGAGAAAACAACAAATTCAGTAAAGCAACAAAACAAGACTGGGAAAAGAAAATGAAAATCTTAAGAAAAAGATGAGTAAATATGAAATTATTCTAAGATAAAATTAAAATACGAGAAAGAAATTTACTTATGTGGTTGTGCTTGGATAGGAAAGTAGGAAACCTTCATAGAATAGTTATATAAAAATCCAAGTACAAATAGAAAAGAAAAACGGAGGATGTAAATTTTTCCGTTTTATACCTTTTCGTAACAAAAGAAATCGAATTTGGAAAATTAGACTTTTCTAAATTCCGAATTTAATAATGGTTGATAGGGTTTTGGATGCGAAAATTGGGTGAACTATGCTCTTATTCTTTAAGAGTATGGGAAAATTTGGGTGAAAAATGTTTTGATTTTTCAAAAATATTGCATTCATATAGAATTGCAAGTATATTTAGGAAGTGAGCATCATGTTTTGAAAAAAAAAATTAAGCTTTGCATACATATAGGTGGATCCAAATTAGGCATATATGCTTTACTATGATGTATTTCACTTTTCACATGTGCACATGGTTGCAACAATTGGTTGAACACTTTTTGGATGTGTGCGAGGGGTTATTTATTTTACTCTTATTGAATTTCGGGGACGAAATTCCTTAAGGGTAGGAGAATGTAACACCCCGTATTTTTTAAGAATATAAAATAAATGAATATATGTTTAAATGGGTAAATAATGTTGATGTGAAATGAGAATTAATTAATACATGAAAGAGAAGAATAATTAATTCAATAACAGTGTACGTAACGGAGAAGTTAATAAAATAAGGATAATTAATTTAAATATTAGGAATTAGGGAAAATGGAAATCACCATTGCTTTCCTCTCGAAATTTTACATGAAATAGAGTCCGAGTTTTCGAAAATCGGTGTCCGTATGAAGGAGTTATGGCCTTCGGAAGATTTAGCGAAAAATCAGAAATCAACCAGCCCAGCCCAGAAAAAGAAAAGGCCAGGTCGACCATAAGTGTCGACCCCCTCCCTTGGGGAGGTCGACCTGTAGCGACCTGGAGCAGGAATTTTGGTCCAGAAGTGGGAAATTCACCCCAGAAGCTGGCCAGGTTCATTTTTGAGCACCTGGATGAGTTTTTGGGCCTGGTATGTTAGTCTAACACCTATATAAACACCCTAGGCTCATTGTTAACTCCACTACAATTCATGGCAAGGCCATGGCTCTCTTCTAACTTGATTTCTTCTTCTTGAAGGTATTGATCTAAATACATTTTAGATCTATTCTTCTCTCTTTTCTCTACCACATCTATTCTTAAAATTAAAAGAATGAGATTTAGAACAACGAATGAAATAGAAGAGAGATTCAAATCTAAAGAGAAGATAATGGATTCAGATTCACAAATTTATGCCGCAAAGAGAAATCAAAATTAAATGAAAAGGAGAAATCAATCAAATCAAATAGCAATGATCTTCAACAACAATCAATTAAGAAGATTAATAAACTCCAAATCAGCGAATTGTTCAACTCTCCAATCCAATCAAGGTGAGTGGATTTATAATGCACTTTTAGTATAAGATTATTATCTATGGTTCAATCATTCCCTTTGTAAACAAATTATTGTGAATAATTGGATCTGAAATGTTGAATTTTTATGCCTACGATTAAATTCCTCCTTTTATTCTTTCCCTTTTTACCTTTATAGCTAGGCTATCTCGAGCCTAGGTCTATCATGAAATAAATACGATTGAATGGTTATTGCGGATGAAAAGGGAAACGCTTGATCTGGGGATTATAATTAGAGTTGGAGGATTTGAATATAAATTACCATGAATTTGGGCATAATATAATATTGTCAAGATTTGAATGTATAAACCAAGTTGGGAATTGTAAGTATGGACATGGTTTGGGTTTGGCATAGAATTGACATCACTGAAACATGAATTTGCTTATAAAATTGTTAATCGGCACATGACGCTTGAATAAGACATGAATTGTAACTTGGACATAGATAGGAACATGAAATTTACAATTAAAACTTGGCTTGGAATTTACCTCTGGAACTTAATATGGAATTTATGTAAGTGCATCATAATTAAATTTGATTGTGGAATTGGCATAATTAACGATGTGTAAGTTTGATAATATGGACTGGAGAAAGTTAATTGTGACTTGACAAATAAGCCAAAAATGATGAATTTGCCTATAATTGGATAATATGTGGGATTGGCTAATTAATATTAGTATAGTTAATGACAAATAGGCATAATTATGAACATAATTATATGTTGAATTAGAATCAATTGACATGAACTTGGGGTTAAGTGAAATATGATTTCAATGAACCTTTGACACGAGGTTAGGCGCAATTATGATGTAAGACTGCCCGGAACCGCCCGGCAAATCCAGCAGTCACAATTGGACGTCTAATGTGAGAGGTCAAAAGAATTAATTTGAGCGTAGCGGTTTATGACACGAGGTTAGGCTCGAGTTGTGGTATAAGTCTGCCCGGAACTGCCCGACACATCTAGTAGCCACAAAGGGTTAGTCTAATATGGGAGGTCATACATCGTTATGGCATAATAAATGAATTAAGGAATACTAACCATAATAAGACATGTGGGTGACATGGGTAGGGTTAGAGGGTTAAGTGGGTGGTATAAATGATATGTAAAACACGACTAAGGTAGACTTAACCGTAGTAAGACATGTGTAAAACATGGAAACCATAATAAAAGGGAACACAGGGGACATTTGAAACAAAAGTTTAGATATGCTTAACCAAATGGGACTCGCATCGATATTATGAATTAATTGAATTGAGTAAAGTTTAAGTAACGGGTCAATTAAAAGGAAGTGTTGAGTCAAATCTAAAATTAATGACACAGTAATGGGGGAGTGATAACTACCTATTCTAAACTTGAATTGCGGTAATGTAAAATTAAATAATAGGTAAAACTTGTCCTAGGGACAAGGGAAGATTATGACTTAAGATGTAATGCAAGACTTGAAGGGTGAGACGACTTATACTATGAAATAAGTTAATCTAAGCTGAAAATGTAGGAAAACACCAGTACGCTATCGTCTAATAAAGAAAACTTAAGTCATGTTTGAATTCATTAGTAAACCTTAGTTAACAGAAACTAAGTAATAAACCTTAGTTAAAGAACTAAGTAAATAAAAATGAAGTTAACCAAGTGTTGAACCTTAGTTAGAGAACTAAGTAAGCTACGGTAAAGATAACTAATAAAGTGAACCTTAGTAAAAAAAAAAGGAACTCAGTAACAAACCTTAGTTTAAGAGAACTAAGTAACATGAACTAAGTGTCAAACCTTGGTTAAGAGAATCAAATAATAAACCTTACTTAAGATAACTAAGTGGATAACGAGAAAGAGAACTAAGTAGTAAGCCTTAGTTAAATGGACTAAGTTGTAAACCTTAGTTAAGAAAAACGGACGATTGAGAGAACTAAGTAGTAAACCTTAGTAAAAAGGACTAAGTACTAAACCTTAGTTAAGAAAACGACGATTCATGAAACTAAGTAGTAAACCTTAGTTAAGGGAACTAAGTAGTAAACCTTAGTAGAACACGAGAAGGAGCGAACGTTCATCTGATCTTAAAGAAGGCTCCAACGAACTGGATTAGAAGCGCGCGGCTTCGAGGGGACGTGAGGGTACTCTTGGTATCCCTCTGTGAGGCTGCAGATGATCCTCCTGGGCTCACAGAGGTTAAGGTCTGCGTTAGAAGAACCAAGGGTATGCCTTGGTTGCAATATAAGGCAACCTAAAGACTAGGATGGACCAGCGTGATTCAGCGAGACCAGTTGCCCTGTGATAGCAACTCGTCGTCTACCTACCATCTTGAGTCAGTCGAGATACGTAAAGTGGAAAGGCGGAGAACTCCAAAAGACCATATACTTGCTATCTAGTTATGGGTGCGGATGGCCATAGGTTTGTGGGACATAGGGGGCCTGCATATAGTTCTCATTTTTTTTCAAGGGTGGCCTTTGATTAGTTGAGGGAGGGGTCAAGTGGGACCATAGCCACTGGAAAAACAGACCTTAGCATCTGCATCGACAGGTAACTTAAAGCTCTTGACCGAATCCCATGTTTCTTGATTTGCCCTGCCATGGGACTTGGGCCGCACATATAGAGGACATGTTCAACTAGACATCGATAACGATTCATGACACGTACGTGGGGAAAGTCTAGGAACATATATCGTTCTGCGTAGTGTGTCCTAGACTAAGGGGCATCGTTAGATAGTAGCATAATCCCTAGTTGGACCTAGGTCGCGTAAACCCTGAATCCGAGAAGCATTCAATAGGTAGCATAAACGCTGGTTGAATCTAGGAAGCGCTCGATAGTATACCCTAGATTAGATCTAGAAGATGCATGGATTCTAGCAAGATCGAGAGTGGCAGTCCAAATGATTCGAGAATGGTGGCACTACACTAAAGTAGTATATATTTACATGATGAAGCCTGTACGACATACGACAAGGGACTGTATATATACATGGAAAGGATTAGACGGGTTGGGGGTATCTACATACACGTTGTATTAGGTTAACCTACTAGTGGGACATGAGTACAGCCTAGAGAGCTAATGTCGTGAGTAACCTAATTGGCAAGAAAATATAACTGAACAGTATATGTAGGATTATACAAAAGTTTATTATAAGTCCAGTCACACAGAACTTATGTTCTGACACCCTCCTCATTACATACTTCCAGATTTGGTTCAGGACAGAGATGGTATAGCTTTGGATACTAGTTTAGAAGTATTTTTAACAAGGTAAAGCTATGTCTTGACTATATTATATTTTTATCCTTCCGCTGTGAGATGCTTACGAACCCTGACATGTTTCTTTATCTCTGTCTTTTTCTGCAGGATACCAGAGCATCCAAATTGGGTCTCGATGGATTGGATTTTGAAAAAAAAAACGGTCTGTCGAAATCTGGGTTGTTACAGGTGCGGATGGCCATAGGTTAATAGGGCCATAGAGGGCCTGCGTATAGTTCTCATTTTTCCAGGTGTGCCTTTCATTAGTTGAGGGAGGGGTGAAGTGGGACCATAGCCACAGGAAAAACAGACCTTAGCATCTGCATCTGCAAATATCTGAAAGCTCCTGACCGAGTTCCGTGTTTCTTTATTTGCCCTGCCATGAGACTGGGGTCGCACATATAGAAGACATGTGCATCTAGACAGCGATAACGATCCACGACACATACGTGGGGAAAGTTTAGGAACATATACCACTCTGGGTAGTGTGTCCTAGATTAGGGGCGCCGTTCGATAGGTAGTGTAATCCCTAGTTGAACCTAGGTCACGTAAACCCTAAAATCCAAGAAATGTTCAATAGGTAGCATAAACCCCAGTAGCCCTGGGTAGCGTAAAACCTGGTTGGATCTAGGAAGCGTTCGATAGAAAACCCTAGATTAGATCTAGGTAATAAATAATAGATGTACACCTGGAAACAACCACAATTTCGGGGTTGGGATCACGTTATTACAGATTACTAGTCGGACGCTAGTTAGGTGGTGCAGAGATATAGAAACAGGATAATCGCGAAGCAGAGAAAGTATGGAAGCATATTCAGTTTATCAGTATATTCAGCTTGTCGATAGATCCAGTTTATCAATACATTCAGTTTTATCTTGCCTTAGCATAGCTTGCTTTATCTTGTTAACCCTATCATCATGGTTGTGTCTTGTATTCAGTTAATTCATGCCATGTTGCTTTTTACCTGTTCACATGCTGAAAGTTACTGAACTTACCAGACTTTATGTCCAACTCTGTTTTCTTTCGCTTTCTTGTCTTCCGTTCCCCCCCCCTCCAAGTTCGCAGGGAGGGAATATTACTACTTTGCCCAGTTTTTTTTCCAAGTTGAAGATTAGTTGAAGTTTTGCTTGGATTCTCTTTTCCATTGCTATGGCTGGCTCACATTACATTGGGGAATATAAATGTTATTTTATGCTTCTTTATTTTGTAAGACATATATTCTGATATTGGAAAATAATCGTTGTACAAACTATTTGATCAATAAAGTAAAGTTCTTTTTTCCGCTGTTTTAATTTTGTCTGTCTTGTAATTTATCTGTATCTTTTACCTATAACTCTCCACCGAAGTTAAGGCATTCCCTTTGTGAGTGACCTTAACGGATGTGGGGTGTTACATGTGGTATCAGAGCTGAAGTTTACCAAATCAAATAAAAGATTTGAAAAAAATATATTCTCAAAACGGTTTTTAAAGAAGCATTTTTCGAAAGAATTTTTTTGTTTTAAAGGAATATTCCCCAAAAGCTATACGCACTATCTTCTGATCCTCTGTTTGAATTCTTGTCCCCTTCTTTCTTGAGTCTTCGGGGCTCCTGGCTTTCTGGGAGGTAACCTCATCGCGGCACGGTTCTGTAGGCTTGATAAGACTGCGATACCCATCGAAGGGCAAAGTAGTGCCCGACTCCCATCTATAGCCATAGTAGTTTCACCTGCAGCTAGTCTTCTTTCAAGCTTTGAAGGGTTTTCCGTACGATGGAGGTAGCTTTTGAGAAACTTGTCAATATGATTACACGGGGATGGCAAAGATGAGGATGAGGGAGTTTGTCTAGGGAGCTCAACGCAAGGATGAGAAATTCATGGATATAAACTCGACTCATGAAGAAAGAAGGAATTATAAAACCTAAGACGAGAGGAAGTATCTTTTCCACGGTATAATAGGGCATATAATTAAGGACAAGGGCAAGGACGAGGGACAGGATTTTCAGAAAGGCGAGCACATGCTTTCACCACCAGAATACCCGAGAGAGAGAGAGAGAGATAGTAAAAGTCTCTGTTGGAAAAGTTTAGCTTTTCGTTTTGATCAACCAGTTAGTACTCTTTTGATCTTAGCACTTCGCATTTGTTCATATCTACTTCCATAGTTGAGTCTCTACACCTTAGTACTTGTATAGTAGAAGATCCCATTAGTGTCTCAAATCCAATTGGTGGTTCGTCCCGTTTACCTTTGGTTTGTAAGGATTTGAGAATAACTATATTAAGATTTGAGTTTAAGCGTAATGCTTATGTTTTTGGTTCCATGGGCTATGAATTGATTCTAGGCATGGGTTGGTTGGCTAGTAATTCTAAAAGGAGGGTAGTTAGACTTTTGATTTGCCTTGGAAATACCCTCGAGATTCCGTGAAAAGAATCAGTTAGGCTCAGCTAGCTAGAATCGCTTAATGCATTTATCAACGATTTGCAATCCGTTAGGGTAGTCCATGAATACGTAGATGTTTTTGATTAGGTTAGGAGTTTACCCCTAAAACGCGAGATAGACTTCCGCATATATCCAGTTGACAATGCAAAACCAGTTATCCGATCAACGACAGTTTTGGAAATGAAGGTCAAGAAGCTTCGTGATCGTGAAGATTAATTAAATAAGGTACAGAATAGTGAAGCTCAAGAAGATGCGACTTAGAAGACTGAAGACTAGATACACGCATCATACCATTTTTCTTAAGGGTACATCCTTAATCTCTTTTCTAGGAATTCTATGCATACTTTCTAGATTTTAAGGTATATCCTCTAGGGTGTATCATCGATCCTTATGTAGAAGCCAATGGATGTAAACGTGTATTTGAAACATGTTATGATTGATGGTTGCAAATGGTTTCTCGTGGAAGCATATACACACCATAGGCGCTAGAATGACTCAGTCACTTTCATATTGCATTAGCATATATGTATTTGCTTAACAGATTTAACTGGATATTTTATCATATGGATATTGCATATGGATTAATGGCTATGCACACATGTAGTATTTACATAACTATGGATGCTTGCATACATGATTGGACGCATGGCACTGACATAATTCGCATTAAGGAGGTCAGCTGAATCAGTAGACCGCCTGATTTTGCATTAGATAAAGACATATACACACACTATGCATATGAACAAGAAAGCATTAGAAATCTTTTTAAGGACAATGAATGCCTGTGATTGAATGGTTGAGTAGATGGGTGATTGGATGGTAGGATACATTCTTCCTAACTTGAAGATTTCGGGATCGAAATCCTTTTAAGAGGGGGAGAATGTAACACCCCGTAATTCTGTAACATTAAGTGTCGCAAATTAAAGTATAATTCTATTTTAAAATAAGAATCAAGGGAAATGTGTTGCGCCATTGCATTCGTCTCGAAATTTTGCTTTGAAACGAGTCTGAGTTTTCGAGAAACGGAGTTCGTATGAGGGAGATATGACCCTCCGAAGTTTCAAGGATTTTCAGAATAGAAAAACAGCTCGAATTCGAAATTCGAATTCAAACCCCAGCGCAGACTGGGCGGGAATTTTCCTGCCCAGTACCAGGTCAACTTGGGGGTCGACACTATGGTCGACCTCCCAGGGACCAGGTCGACCTGGGAGTCGACACTATGGTCGACCTCCCAGGGACCAGGTCGACCCTATGGTTGACCTGGGGGTCGATCTGGTGCTGAAACCCAGTTTTGAGCCTGGGTTCATTTTGATGTTTCTGGTCTTGTTTTCAGTCTAGATTCGTCCGCCTAATCATATATAAACAGCCCCTAGCCCCATTCTCTTTACACCATTTTATTCTCTCCTTATGCTGCCTCTGGAATAATTGAAATAAATAAAATAAAATAAAACACGAAGACTATTCTTGAAGACTACGGCTAGGAATTACATACTGGAGATTCAAATAAAGTTAAAGCTTCAAGAAGGGAAGCAAAAGCCAATTCAACGGTTGCGAGCAACATCATGCAAATCATAGCAAATCACCAACGCTATTTGATTATCCTTTTCTGAAACCGATCAATGTAAGTCAGTTACATTTTAGATTTGAACATCTAGATCTATTTATGGCATGAAATTATATGAAAATAAGAATATGCCTGATCCTCTCATTTGAATCTGTGCTTGTATATGCCTATGATGTTGAAAACTATTGTTAATGGCCTAAGACTATGACTGTGAACATAAGACTATGCCTATGCCTATGACTGTGAACATAAGACTATGCCTATGCCTACGACTGTGAACATAAGACTATTGCCAACGACCATGATTCATGACTATTAGATTATTGCCTATGATTATGAACATAAGACTATTGTCTATGACCATGACTTTGAAATTATTACAGTTAATTGCCTATGACTATTTAGGATAATTGCCTAGGACTATTTTGGTTAATTATCCATGACTATTGTGGCTAATCGCCTATGATTCATAACTATGAGATTTCTACCTATGACCATGACTATGACTATTGTGGTTAACCTAAGACTATTATGGTTAATTGTTTATGCCAATAACTCTATGGTTACAAACCATATTGTACACTGAACTGGCATTTTGTTGGATCTCATACCTAGGGTGTGACTTGCATAGTTTATTCTTATTCGCTATTATGTACACCAAAACCATTGGATCCATTATCCTTGTATTTGGCTCGCTTTTGCATGCCTATTCTTTTATGTCAATTCTCATGTTTATCCTCTATTCCCTTTTTAGTTTCGTTTCATGAGTATTTAGAAAACTTGTGAAATCACGGTATACGTACGTTATAAATGCGGGGTTATTTGGGTATAACATGAAATCTATATTATTTGGCATAATTTAGAGCATGTATTATAACATGACTACTAGATGCAAAATTGGGGTAATTTGACGTGAATTATAGAAGATGTAATTTGATATATTGAATCTAGTATTGGCTAGTAACCTAAGCTTTAGGCATAAATTGTAAACTAGAGTATCAAATCTAGTTTTGACATGAACTGTAAATGGGAATACTAGATCTAAATTGGCATAAAACCGCAGGTTGGGAAATCAAGATTTGGGCCTAGGATATAGGTATGTTAGTGGGCATGACAAATAAATATGATGTAGGCCAAATTTGTTTAAAAGAGTTGTTAGTAATTTACATATAGACAAAAAGGATTAATATGTAAATCTAGGAAAGACTAATATGCCTAACTCGAGGTTAGATTGAGATACGGTATAAGACTGCCCGGAACCGCCCGACAAATCCAGCAACCATAACAATACCTATCTAATGTGGGTGGTTAGAGAATTGAGCCCAAAAAGGACCCGAGGTTAGACTGAGTTGCGGTGTAAATCTGCCCGGAACCGACCGACACATCCAGTGACTGCAACAATATCTGTCTAATGTGAGTGGTTGGTGCTTTAAATGAATAATTTAAAGCTAAGAAACAGTTAAGCTAGAATGGGAGGGTTAAGTCCATAGGAACACTTAACCAACTTAATGTGTTAACCAGATAAGACTTGTAAGGGTTAAATAACCGTTATAACATGTTGCCTAGACAAGTGGGTGAGGTTAAGAAAAGGTTTAACCATTATAACATGTTAACTAGACTAGAAGGTAGGGTCAAGTAAAATACACTTAGCCAATTTAACATGTTAACTAGACTAGAAGATGGAGTTAAGAAAACTTAGAATACTTAGCCAACATAGTGTGCCAAATGAACTATGTTAAGTCAAAAACATGAAGGGACAATATTTAACCATTAGGGCATGTGAATTAAACAGATGTTAGGGTTAAGTTAACTAAGAGAACCCTTAACCATTATAACGTGTCAGCTAAACAGATGGGCAGGGTTAAGTTAAAGGGAACACTTAACCAATACAAGATGAAGGGGTGGGGTTAAGTAATAAGAAATACTTAACCAATATAACTTGATTTGTGGTAGGGTTAAGTCAATATGAACTACTGATAACACTTAACCAGTTTAACATGACAAATGAATGGGTTAAGTTAACTTGAATTGACTAATGACACTTAACCAATCCAACTTGACGAGAAAAAGAACTAAGTAGTAAACCTTAGTTAAGAGGACTAAGTTGTAAACCTTAGTTAAGGAAACGACGACTCAGGAACTAAGTAGTAAACCTTAGTAGAACACGAGAAGGAGCGAACTTCCATCTGATCTTAAGAAGGCTCCAACAAACTGGGTTACGAAGCACGTGGCTTCGAGGGGACGTAAGGGTACTCTTGGTATCCCTCTGTGAGGCTGCAGATGATCCGCCTGGGCTCACAGAGGTTAAGGTCTACGTTAGAAGAACCAAGGGTATGCCTTGGTTGCAATATAAGGCAACCTGACTAGGATGGACCAGCGTGATTCGGCGAGACCAGTAGCCATGTGATAGCAACTCGTCATCTACCTACCATCTTGAGTCAGTCGAGATACGTACAGCAGAAAGGCGGAGAACTCCAAAAGACCTTATACTTGCTATCTAGTTATGGGTATGGATGGCCATAGGTTAGTGGGGGCATAGAGGGCCTGTGTATAGTTCTCATTTTACAAGGTGTGCCTTTGATTAGTTGAGGGAGGGGTCAAGTTGGACCATAGCCACTGGAAAAACAGACCTTAGCATCTGCATCTGCAGATATCTGAAAGCTCCCGACCGAGTTCCGTGTTTCTTGATTTGCCCTGCCACGAGACTCGGGTCGCACATATAGAGGACATGTGCATCTAGACATCGATAACGATCCACGACACATACATGGGGAAAGTCTAGGAACATATACCACTCTGGGTAGTGTGTCCTAGATTAGGGGTGCCATTCGATAGGTAGTGTAATTCTTAGTTGGACCTAGGTCGTGTAAACCCTAAAATCCGAGAAATGTTCAATAGATAGCATAAACCCCAGTAGCCCTGGGTAGCGTAAACCC
Organism: Allium sativum; assembly: GCA_030737875.1. Classification (NCBI taxonomy): domain Eukaryota; kingdom Viridiplantae; phylum Streptophyta; class Magnoliopsida; order Asparagales; family Amaryllidaceae; genus Allium; species Allium sativum. Next base: position 860,832,478 of record CM060909.1, read on the forward strand.
TGGTTGGATCTAGGAAGCGTTCGATAGAAAACCCTAGATTAGATCTAGGTAATAAATAATAAATGCACACCTGAAAACAACCACAATTTCGGGGTTGGTATCACGTTATTACAGATTACTAGTTGGACACTAGTTAGGTGGTGCAAAGATATAGAAACCAGAATAACAGGGTAATAGCGAAACATAGAAAGTATGGAAGCATATTCAGTTTATTAGTATATTCAGCTTGTCGATAGATCCAGTTTATCAGTACATTCGGTTTTATCTTGCCTTAGCATAGCTTGCATTATCTTGTTAACCCTATCATCATGGTAGTGTCTTGTATTCAGCTAATTCATGCCATGTTGCTTTTTACCTGTTCACATGCTGAAAGTTACTGAACTTACCAGACTTTATGTCTGACTCTGTTTTCTTTCGCTTTCTTGTCTTCCGTCCCCCCCCCCCCCCCGGTTCGCAGGGAGGGAATATTACTACTTAGCTCAGTTTTCTTTCCAAGATGAAGATTAGTCGAAGTTTTGCTTGGATTCTCTTTTCCATTGCTATGGCTGGCTCACGCTACATTGGTGAATATAAATGTTATTTTATGTTTCTTTATTTTGTAAGACAGATATTCTGGTATTGGAAAATAATCGTTTTACAAACTATTTGATCAATAAAGTAAAGTTCTATTTTTTGCTGTTTTAATTTTGTCTGTCTTGTAATTTATTTGTATCTTTTACCTATAACTCTCCACTGAAGTTAAGGCATTCCCTTTGTGAGTGACCTTAACGGATGTGGGGTGTTACATGAAAGTAGAAGAACGGAAGTAGAACCTTATAACCCTGACCATTGGAGCATTAACCCTTTCCACACAGGTCCAACGCCTATCTTTTCCATAAGTGGTTCCCCCTTGAAATGGTATAACTTATTCAATCACCTGAAAAAGGCAATTTACGCACAATTTAAAGGGACTATATTTGAGCAAAGAACATTAGAGAAACCCAAATAGGTTACATCAAGGTGGTCTAAGAAGGTTACACCTCAATCTCACAACACAACAAAGAGAAAGCTTGAGGATAAGGAGGAACCAACAAAGTTGAGTAACAAGAGGATTAAGTTCCTACGACTAAAGGGGATCTTTGAGTCAAGGTTGCCAAGAGAATGCAAACTTAAAACAACCATTGAGAATATCTTCTTTCTAACCAAACATGAACTCAACTATTGGCCATCTCAAAAGAAGGAACCTAAAAAATGAAGTTAAATTGGGAGGGCCCTATTACTACTATCATACGATGAATGAGCATGAATCCAATCATTGCAGAGTCCTTGAAAGGAAGATCATCAATTTCTTTAGTCAAGGAAACTGTACAAATATGTAAAGAAAACATAATCAACTACAACAACGGATTCTTTGAGGAAAGAGTGCATACATAACCAAGGGTATGGAAACCCTCTCAAAAAATTGGGACAATCCGAAATGGGTCAAATGAAAAATGGATAAAAACCCTTGTCACCGCCAAGATGGCTAGGGTAAGGCACCCCTCGGAGGGGGTTGGAGTGCAAGCCTTTCTCCATGCCCAAATCAGAAAGGGCCAGGTTAAAGTGTCAAAAGCATAAGCCTTCGATCCACGCCAGAAATGGTCGGGATGGAACTTCTAATTAGCACTCCCTGCCTATGCTCGTAGAAGAGTACGCCCTGCCTCTGTTATGAACTAAGCACGTCCTACCTCTGCTTATGTTCCTCGTATCCCATAGAAGGGAACGATAAACCCTTATCATCGCCTACAATGGTTAGGGTAAGGCACCCCTTGGAGGGGGTGGAGTATAAGCCTCTATCACTGCGTCCGTTGAACTGGGTAGAGCATCAAAAGAGTAAGCATTAAACCACATCTAAGATGACCCAGTTCAAGCATCTAATCCTTTTCACACCTACGATGGCTAGGGTAAGGCGCCTCCTGGAGGGAGGTCGGGTAAGTCCTTGGGCCCTACTTGAGAATAAGCTAGCCAAGCGCACCAGACGTACAGGCTCAGAGAGTGGATAACAAAGCACGTACATACTTAGCTTTGACAATCGCAAGACTAGGGAGTGGCTCACAAAGCATGTACATCGTACGCTTTGCAAAACAAACCCGAAAAGGGGTTAACACTTCTGTTAATACCAGATGTGGATATCCAGTCTTTTATCAAAATACCCAAATCTAGGTTGATTCGGGACTTCCGTTAATGTCAGATGTGAATATCTGATCTTCTATCAAATGCCCGAATCTGGGATAGCTCGAGTCTTCTATTATTACCAGAATTGGATTTCTGGTCCGTTATTAAATTACCTGAATATGGGTGATGGTTCAGGATTTCTTACTATTACCAGAAATAGGGCGCTGGTCTTCTATTGTTAATACTCAAATCTAGGTTTGGTTTGAGACTTCTATTAAATGCCAGAAATAAATATCCAAATTTTTATCATTAATACCCTAATCTGGGTGGAGAAACTCTAATTCCCATTCCTGGAAGAAGGGTCTACTATTAACGGTCAAGCAATTCAAATACACTTACTAAAGGTTTTCGAAAAAGAATAAGTCCTTCCACATCTCATAGGGAGATTTCTTAAACTTATGCATACACATCTGTAATTTTTAGCTATACGAAGCACACAAAAAATTCACACATCAGGTGATACTTAAACAATTTACAAGTTTATCCCATTAATTGTCATAATACAAAAAGCTAGACATCGATATCCCCAGTACATCAAGAATCTTGTACCCCTTCATCATCGGGTAAAAGAGGATTGATGGCATGACAAAACGCAATACCTAATAGCTCATTAATCTTACGTCTCTTTTTACTAGCCTTGTCAAGACTGTCTGAAGGTTTAATATGAAGTTTTAGAGCTCTAATGAAAGATCTACACATAGCTCTTAAGGATTTGTTATCTTTCTTTAAATCAAAAATCCTTTTTTGCAAATCATATCTTTTCTCTTGCAAATGCCTAATCTTAAAGACATAATGGTTGATGCTTATTATCATAACAACTTTTCATCTCAGCTATTACCCTTTTGCACCACTCAGAAATGATTGATTCGTTTAACCCAAGAGGAGGATTTTTCAAGTAGAAATATTTGTTAGAGGCTTCGGTCCCCGATGGAGTTTTGGAAGGCTGGGGCATAGTCATTACAAGGATGTGTCCAAAAGCAAAGTCCTAAGCATTGCGTTTGCATTAGCATTAGCATTGTCCAAATCAATTTCTAAATTAGCTATCCTTTGGTATAATCCACTTAACTCTTCCTTGAAATCAACATATGGTTTGGTTTTTACATACTTCCTTGGTCCAATGATGATTCTATCTCTTTCCTTTAGCTTGTCTTTTAAAACATCTAACTGTTCATTCATATGCTTAATCGACAAATTTTGAAATAAGATTGTTCTTTCTTGGGTTACAACAGACCCCTCTCCTAGGATGTTCCCCTGCTCTGCAGGCATCAATGACTCGTACCTGGTCGAAGAGTTTCCGAGTTGATCTCCCTATTTACAAAATAAGATTTAATCATACATGAAATATTGCTTTCAAAAGGAAACATTTATAATATTTTGTTCATCAAGATAAACTTAATACATATCCAAATAAATTCTAAGCTATCCAGTGACATGCATGCTAGAAATTACAAGAATACAAGCTTATTCGTCATAGCATCCATCGTTTAGATTATGTAACAGTTTAGCATGTTGGATCCTAAGTTCTTTTAAAGTTATTTCTTGATCAACACCCAAAAATTCAAAAGAAGTTGAGGGTATTTTGTGTAAATATGCCTAAGCTCTCCTAGGAGGTGGTTTCTTCCAAATTTATATGATGATTTCATTAAAAATTATCTTTCCAATTTAGATAGTGAGTGATAAACATCTTTTGAAATAACAAATTTGTGAAAAATAAGATTCTGTAATAACATAAAGGTGAAAATAAATAGCCATAGAAAGGAAAATTATCACCACAAGTACATGTCCACAACACTAAGTTTTACAAGTCTTATTTATGTTTATAAAAAATTGACATTTTAAACAAGTTAATGACGAATCTACTCTTGTTGTATTCAAGCTTCTCTGATGGTAAGTCCCAGGGGAGTGAAAGAACCCGTGGTAGGTTCCAACATTCTCTAGGGAGAGGGTCCGTCCGAAATCATCTGAATAATGATGATGGAAACGTCGGAGTAACCCACCACTACAATCTCCTAAGAAGGAGAAGTCAGTCATCGGGAATCGATTATAAACCTTATACAAAAACTCTATCAATATGTCTCTATACTCAAGCAACATCCACATAATCAACTCCTTATTCTCTTTAAGAATCGCCTCCCTTTGAATTCGAGCTTTACTCAGTCTTGGCGCCGCTTCATGTTCTTTATAAACATAAGTTTAGAGGCATTTCTGCCAAGATCATGATACCTTTGCGATAAGGTGTTATAATCTTTCAGAAGTCTTTTATGCTCTAATTGGGACACAGTAATCTCCTTCTGTTCTTATCTAATTCAGCTTTATATTGTGAAGCAAGACTTGTTTTTGTCTCTATGACATTACAAAAGATAAATTACCATGCACTCAAGAAGAAAGGAAATAGTTCAACAACGAGAGCTGTACCTGAGAAGATGGGATGTCAGCCTGAACAGGCCGTTTTGTTCCCCTCGTCTCAGAAGAGCTACCCCTTTAGTAAAAGTTTCCTTCGAGTCTGGATTAGTAAAGGCTCCAGAAAGATCAGGGGTTTCTCATTCGGAGGCGTGAGAGCCACCTATGATAAAAGGGGGGTCACCACCTTCTTTATCGACATCATCATGGCGACTTCCATCACCAAAATCAGTGTCATCGTTGTCCACACCATCGCCTCCAATGACTACATCATCCTTTTCCCTATCTGAATCATCCGGCAAGTCCTCAATATATACAAGGTCTTCGAGCTTGAGTTTATCCTTCTTTGGTACTTCAACTCTCTGTTTGGCTATGGCGATCCTTTCCATGACCCTACCCCGAATAGAAGGGTGGATGGAAGTAAATTCCATTTCGGGAATTTTTTGGAAGTTGTTGGAAAAGGCAAGAAACAATGCTTCTTCATAATATTCCGTGGCAACCTTAGGAAGATGATCTTTTAGGAACTCGGATATCCTATTCTTAGCCTCATAAATTATTTGCGCCGCGTTAGAAAGTTTGTCGTCCCTCTTCTTCAGCTTGTCGGCATGATCGACTACCAGTTCCTCCTATTGACATTGAAGGGTCGCGACTTGGTCAGTTAAAAGACTTCTAGCTTGCCTTTCCTTCTCGAGATCTGCCTCAGCCATCCCAAGAGAAACCTTCAACCTCTTACACTCATCATTTAATTCCTCTTCTTTAGACAAAACACCAACTTTAGCTCTCAAATCCATGTTTTCTTCCCTAAGTTGGGTGACCTCAGTAAAAGATGAGTAGGGTAATGCTCTGGACAAAAGCCAGCTTTTAGTTACCTAAAAAGAAAAGTAGAACCCAGTCAGCATTCGTATGAAATCAAAGTAAAAGATTCAGTGGTGGATTCGACAAATTTTTTTCTAGCCTCAACATCAAACTGATCTAATACATCTGTAGGGGATATACCCTCAGAACTGGAGGAACTTAACCTAATATAAAAGCAAGGATAAGAAATCTAGAACCTATAAACATAAGTCGCTCTGGAAAAGAAAATAAAAATCGATCTTACCCAAAGTACTTGGAAATAAGGGAGATGATGCGCTAAATGAATTGGAACCAGGGGTCAAGTGTTTGGCGACAAGAAAACGAATAGGTGGTTGCCCCAATATCTTTTATTCATCAAGAAGAAGGCTATACCGGCAAAGCTTGTTTGAAGTTAACAAATTCGATCAATGCCCCAACTGTTCAGCCTTTTTAAAGATAACTTCAGCAGCTCCGGCCTCCCTATCCGACGGAGTTATCTTCTTAGAAGCGGGATCTGAAAAGAAACAAAATCAAATAAAACATGGATGGCATAGTTGTTTTGCAAACACAAAAAGCTTACCAATATCAACAATATTGCCTAAGATACCAGGAGGGCACCTGATATCGAAGAATTGATCTTCCCAAGGCCTGGACTTGTTGATACTATCACCGATGAACTTCTTTACAGGATTCACACGTAAGATGGGAGAGTCCACTCCTTTGAAAAAATGCAACAAATAGCGAATGAGGTTTGGACTGAGAGAAGCCTAGCCCAATTCAAGTGCTAAAGTTCCCAAACGTAAGAGTAAAGTATAGGTGTTTGGTGAAAGCTGAATATGAGCAATTACCAAATCATGCAGTAGCCTGGAAATGAAGGCCGGAAAAGGGAAGAAACCCCCATGCCAAATATGGATAGCGGTGAATGTAAAGTATCCTTCTGGCGGCTCTTTAATGGTACTTTGGGAAAAAGCGGGAATAACATCTATATCGGACATCCCAAAACTCTCAAGGATAATGTTCACTTCATCTTGGGAAGTAATAAGGGACTGCTTCAAAGTAAACATCTTCTTCTTTCGAGGGGTGCCATAATGACCAGAATTTTGCTTTCCAGAGCTCTTTTTGTCAAACATAGTACTGTCAGGTGATACCATTCCATACCATGCATATTAGTACCATATTCTTTTACATAAGTATGCTAATGTTGCCCATAAGTGGGTAAACAACATAAAAACTTGTTAATATTAGAAGTTTGAACTATGAAACACTGCACTAATCATAAGAGGGGATTTCAATGAGATTCATGCATATAAATACAAGTCACGTACACTTAGGAACAATTAATTCTTCAATGATGACCAAACTAACTACCTCGAAACCAAAAATCAAAGAGCAAAAGGTAGGTGTCTAGGGAATCAAAATATCGATAGTACTTGGTGTCAGTTTAACCATAACCAAATGATTAAATGTCAGCACTGAAGGCCCAACTAGTCTCGAAATTCGGTACAGAAGAAACCAAGATCAAGATGCTTCAATAGTGAACCCCCAGTTTTTCCAACACTAAAACCGAAAGGGAAACATAACTTTCAGCAACACTTTCATACTAAATCGATACCCACTGGGTCGAAAGCCAAGTAAATACAAATATTAGTGTCAGCAAATCGGAATTAAAATGTATCGACAACAGTGGGTGTTGAATTCATTCGTATAGGAAGCATATCATCCTTCTTTATAATAAAAAATAACCTTTCGAAAGTCAATTTTGCATTTTAAACCTCAAAAATGTATTAAGAAAATAGATGACCTAAATTATCTGCCATTGATTATCATCTAAGCCGTGCTCGTCGTTTAAACTCATGTTTAATGCATAAAATTTTGATCGAGTTCCTAATTAGGTTAAAGGCGTGATTTCGATTTCCACTTTTAATCAAAATAGAAATATTTACAGAGAATCGGATTTGAAATTCGAAAAAGTTTGTAGGAATCCTGAGGAACAGTGATCTTGTTTAGGCAATGTAATTTGTAGGTGAAAGGACAAAGAAGGAGAAGAAAGAGTATTTATACTAAAGTATTTCTTGAATCACAGCCGCACAAACAAGATTGAATCAACAACTCAGATCAACAGATACCAAGAGGCAGGAAGTCGAAGTACAGAGGAAAAGTCAGAGTTTGACTTGAAAAGTTAAAATTACCCCTTCATAAGGGGACAAATGTTACTACCAAATTCAACACTGAAACATGCTGTCGGTGAAGGGGTATCGTACCACGACTACCACGAAAGAATGATCTGAAAGCATAAAGCCTACATCAGGCTAAAACCAAAAGAATAAAAGAGGTGGTTTGGACAATAGGCTATCGGCACCAACATAAAGGAGAAAAGCTTGGTACCGATACGAAAGGGGATAGTCACAAAGCAATACCGACACAAAGGATAATCAAACATGACTCAGTTTCGGAAGCATAACGCGAGGAGTTGGAGGCAAGCAAAGAAGAGCAAGAATCGGAAACCAATGACCCGAGACCCAAAACCAAGGAAGAACTCTATATTATCCGAAACATAAGCAGAATGAGACGAAAGGCTATTAGTACTAATTAACGTTGTACCGATACAAAGGGAAATAATGGCATCAAGGTCAAGGATAACACTCCGAAAGATAGGTGTCAGAGTCAAAGCTTGTCGAATACCAGGACACAACATCTAAAACCATTCGTAGATGTGCCGAATGCATGCTTCCACAAGACTAAAATCAACTTCAAGGACTCATCAAAAGTAAACCGAAGCTTATAAGAAGAAGAGCTATTACCACTAATTTTCTTAGCTCGATACCGAAAAGAGCTGACGTTTCCAAGCCATGAGAAATTGGAGCACGAAAGCAAACACTATGAAGACTTGGAGGTGGAATCGAAGCCTATAGCCAAAGGCTTATTCCAAAGATATCGATACCAACTGACTTGGTATCGATATAGAAGGTAGAAACAACATCAAAAGAAAGCTCCTAAAGCGGAGACCAGCATTTCGAAAGCAAAGTTGGACCTAAAAACAATGTAAATAACAAAGAAAGGTGGCTAAAACCACTACTACCAGAGCCAAAAGGTTCTTAGCGGCCGAAACCAATGTTGCATTCGAAAGGGGTTTCTGCTGAGCCAAAGACAAAAAGGGCCCAATTTAGGAAGACGCCAGGCGTGACATTTTAATGGACTTTTCTCATTCTCCACACTTGTACTCATTTCTTAGAGAGTAAACCCTAATTTCTAAATCAATTTGGGGATTTCCTTTGTAAATGCTTATGTACTCAAATCAATGAGCAACAAAGAGTGAATGGACACTTAGCGTAATCTCTATGATTTACCTTTCAACTTCTATCATATGCTTCATAATGCTTTCTTCATGACAAAGGCTTCGTTCCTAAACCTTATCCTTATGCCTAGTTTACTGAAATACCCTTCTGTAAGTCATTTAGCTTCCAAACTTATGTTGCGCTTAGGGAACGCTTATCACAAGGTAACTATTGGTTGTAGAGTCTCTTAACCTTGATACTCACCCCTTGAGGGAAGAGTAACTAATCTTCAGGCTCAAGACCTTGATATCTAGGAAACAGTGAACTAACTCAAGCTTAGGGGAGCTAAATAATCCCTTACTTCCCATAGGTCCAAATCCTTAGACTATCTCCGTTGTTGATGAAAAACATCGTTAATAAGACCTTTTCTATTGTGTCCGTTATGATTTTCTGGGTCATTTTCATGTATAACTTGTCAAAGTCCGAGTTCGTCTGAAAGAGATATCACAGAAACAAAATCATAAGAAACCAACGAAAAAATATGGGTTGGGTCGACCCAACCCATAGACAGGTCAACTTATGGATCGACTAACACAATGGATGTATTAACCCATCCCATCGGACGGGTGCAGATCTCAACCAGGCACGATCATTTTGAGCGCCACATAGTTTTGTGCGTATTGCTGTTATGTTGGCATGTTTCTATTGGTTTACTTCCAAAAGTTTTCTGACATGGCTTGTTTTTATTGGTTGTGTGACATGGCTGGCCAAATTTTAATCCATAAATCTAACTGCCTAAGATCCATAGCCTAACTTATAAATAAGCCTCCATAATACCTAATTCTTCACAACACAATCTCTTCCCTACGAGGGTTTTATTTCAAAGATGGACCCAAACTAAAAAATTTAGGGGAAAAGATTTATAATAATAAATATTTATACACATATATTTTGGAGGTTGGATCTACACGGACCATAGAGGAATGCTTTGACCACGGTGAATTTTAAAGTTGTTTATATTTTTGGTGTTTTAGAATAAGTAGGTTTTATAATAGTTGTAGAGTTTCTGAATTTCTTTACCATTTTATTTACAATTTTTCTTATAGTTTTTGCTTATTTTATGTAAGTTTATAGTTTTCTATATGTTTCTTTATGTAATGTTATTTCTTCACTATTTTTCTTATAGTCTTATTTAGTTTATTTTTAAATACTGTAAGATATTTTCTCGGTCTCCTTTCCTCGTTTTGCGAATTATTTTACAGTTTTGAGTTTATTTTTTATTATGTTCAAAATGTGCCTGAAACTGTAAATGTTGGCATATATACGACTGATTTAAACGTTTGGTTATGCGATTGATTTATATAACCGATTTAATCCTAGGATTGATCATAATTCTTTTATTTTGCACATGAAGAAATTAGAACTAAAGTGAAGTTGTGCATATGTGGATTAAATGAATTGAGACTAAATTTACAGATAACGAACATAAAGTCCAAAATTGTAATTGAAAAAGGATTTGGACTGCAATAGGCAAACTTAGTAAGATTTTCTATTAATTATGACATATGTTATAATTGGAAAGGACTTAACATATTCGCATAATTAATATTACGATATATTGTATAGGCACATAAAGAATCATAACTAACAAAGTTGAATTAGTTGCAGATATAACTATAACATGAGAATATGGTTGAATGAAATGTCTTAATACTAATATGAACTTAAAACCGATGTTAAGTTCAATAAACACATGTTAGTTGTGGTTCGTCCAGGCAGCACTGGGCTGATTGAGGAAAATAAGCAGCCAATGAATAAGCCCTAGATTACGGGGAATCTGGGCAAGGGCGGCTAAGGACCCGTATGGGCAGCATTCCCTTTCAGGTTTATTACTGATGATCTCACAAGCAATGTACAGTGGAGGTTGGGCAAGCTTATGCTGATTAGGGTAAACAAGATGTCAGCATGAGGCATGTGTGGGTGCGTTCTGGCGGGGAAATGAGTTTGTATGTGCATCAACAAGGGAAAATAAGACACTATTGTACAATAACAACTAGTTTATTTCTTTACTGATGGGTTAAGTCGGATAAAGTCCGAGACCCATAGTGACATAAGTTACCATGTTAAGACGGTAAATTGGTACATTATGTCGATCGATGGGTAGTATTAGAAAATTATACTAATCATGATTAGCACATTCAACAATCGTGAAAATGCAAACAATCAAGTGACTAGTTGAATTAGATAAACTATCGAATAAGTCTACGCTCGTACAATTCAGTGTATTCCTTTATATAATATTCTGATATGTTCACTTTTGTAATCGTGCATGAATACTTACCCTACGTTACACTAGAACTATTATCCTATCTATTTCTCCTTATTATCAATTTTACTGGTAATTATACTAATCACCAGACTTTATGTCTTACCCACTCCTCTTCCTTTCTTTATATTTCCCTCAGTAGGAAAACTAAGTAGAGATTTGATTGGTGTTAACAGCTTGGGATGATTAATGTTGAAGATCCAAATTTCTTTTTATTTGGTGACAACTTATTTTTCATAGTCCGGATTTATACTTGAGAGGGAAATTGTTTATCTGTATACTCTAGTTTGTGCTAAGATTATTTGAGACACATGTTTTGTATTAAACTATTCTTATGAAAAATATTTCCTTGTAGTAACAAGTTATGAAAAATTGTTTCCACCATTTTTGTTTTATGTCTTGTAAATCTTTGTATCTATGATTTGTTTCTTGGTACCAACAAGGATCTATGTTCCTTAATGAGACCTTGATTGGGAATACTAAGGGGTGCAAGGCGTTTCAAGTATTGATAAATAGTATGTCAATATCCGATCCCGGAATCTTTAACAACCATTCGTCATTTTACACACCGTGGTCATTTATATTTAAATAGAACATCATATTTCATGTTTATAAATTTTTTTTGGCAAACCTAACCGGTTTTTAAGGTGACCGCAAACACTTTTTTGTTATAACCAAAAATAAAAAATACAGTATAGTACAGATGATTGTGGTTACAATCAACTAATTTGGGTTTTAAGGTGGACCGCCTACCGCAGTATAAAGTGTTCCGTCCACTCTACCTATCAGGTTTAAAACACTAGAGCTAGCTAATTTTCTAGATTACAGTATCTCACTCCACGCAGGGAGGATATGACATGATATGTTACATACTGCTCAAGGCAGTGAATTACATAGCATACACTCATACAAAAGACATTGCATAAAGTGCGCAAATTAAGTTCAAAATAAAAGTACAGTAACACCATATTGTAGGATAAAGTGAGGAGATAAAGCCCATCTGCAACAATTGATTACATGAGCTCCATACGTAAAAGTAGGATGTCGAACTGACAGAAAAGCAGACCCGTCCTGAACAGAAAGCGTAGGGCTCGAGATGTCATAACATTGACAAAAGGCAACAGTAATTTCGAAAGAGAATCCCTGAAAATTTGACCTAAGGCTAACCAAAAAAATAAGAACTTTGGTCAAGCAAACTTAAACCAAATCCAACCTATATTGATCAGCAAATTACAACCAGAACCTGACATAAAGACGGTGAGGGTGGCATGGGATGTGGGCACCATAGCTAAAGCACACAAGGTTGGTGCAAAGCTTCCCATGTCAGTGTGTTTGAGCATAGGCACAACTATGTGAACCATCACCATAGTCAAAAACAAGAGCATCACGCTAGCCAACTTCATTCCCCAAATAATCGAATGTTATGTAATGACTGTTGGAACAAAGTCCCCCTTCCTTGCATGCATATGAGCTGACACACAACTCCCATATAACAAAAGGAATCCCTGATGTTACATGCCTACCAGCTCATATTTGTACACAATTCCTTCAATTTATTCCATGATGTGGGACTATTAATTCCAAACCATCATCCCTCCTTAACAACATGCGAGGCAATCCTAACAGTCTCCCCCTTGAGTCGCAACCTACGAGTATATTTTGAGAGCACTGCCTTACCCGCATGGCCCAGTCCGAACCTTCGGCTCCGATACCACTGTTATGTAACGATGGTCGGAACAAAGTACCCCTTCCTTCCACGCATATGAGCTGACACACAACTCCCATATAACAAAAGGAATCCCTGATGTTACGTGCCTACCAGCTCATATTCGTATACAATTCCTTCAATTTATTCCATGATGTGGGACTATTAATTCCAAACCATCATCCCTCCTTAACAACATGCGAGACAATCCTAACATCGAAGTCATTAACTACCCATAAGAAAACCACAACCATAGACAACAAAAATACGAATCCAAGACGAACAACTAGAACCCCAGAACATCAAAATCACACTGCACCTTTCAACAAGCCAACAACCATAAGATTTCAGATAAAGCTTACCGTGCTAAAGACAATACGTTGCTTTACCTTTTCGAGCGTACGCAGTATATTGGGAAACTAGTATACTGGCTTGAGTCTAGATGGAGTCGCGAACCAATTATATGATGATCAGAAGCTAGAGCGCTAGTGACTTTGCGGAGAGGTAAAACTGCTTCCTACCAATAAGTCAAACCAAGACAAAAAGCCACAAATTCAAAACACTAACCCACCTAGAATTCACCAAAATTCGCTCGAGCATGGCATCCCCCTGACAAAGTCAGAAAAGCTTCGGTCAGTAGTCACCTTGCAATGAAAAGGCGTGAATTTACCAGGATACTCGAAGTCGAAAATAATAGGACAGAGACATTCAAGCTGTTTTGATAAACACCGAATAAGACAGGACTTCGAAAATTGTGGGTTAAGTCATGGATACCGCGTTGATAAAAGGAGGTTGCTGTAGAAGTGTAGCTTGAAGGAGGAAATGAGGAGGAAATTAGAAATGAGGGGGGGCACAGAAGAAAACTAAATAGATCTGAGGTGAAAAGTGGTTTTAGAGAACCGCCCATGATGATGAAAGCATGAAGGAGAAGAGTAGATCTGAAGTTTATGAATCAGTGAGAACGAGGAGAGAGGGAAGTGGTGTGCGCTGAAGAAGAAGAAGAGGAGAAAATGAAAAAGGGTAGTGTTTCACGTTATAAGTTAATTTAGTTAAAATTTTAATTTTCGATATCATAACTCTAAATAGTTCAATATTGAACTTAAATTCCAATTTCATAACTGCATATCACAAATTAGTTTATTATCAGAATTCAAATTTTGATTTTAAATTCCATTTTATAATTACCATTATTCAATGAAATCTTATATTCAATAATTGGCTCAATGACTTAGATTGGAAATAAACTCTCTATTCATTATAGTTTGTATATATATAAAATATTAAAATATATCCGTTTAATAAAAATAGTTTATTATAGAATATTATGAGGTAAAATAGTAAAAGGAAAAATAGTTTAAATAGAAGAGCTTTTTTTGGTAGAGCTAAATAGAATAATTTAATATAAATAATACTACATTTTAAAAACAATACAACTATAATATTTTGGAATAACCAATTTATTTGCTTTTAAACCATTTGAACCAAATTCAAGATTCAAAATCCACTTTGAACTGTTTTCAGTTTCATATTCCAATTTAGAATAAAATTCCAATCATTTTTTACCATTTAAAATCAAATCAAATTAACAAATTCAAGAATCAGCATCAATTCATGACTCAATACTTAATTTCCAATTTAAACATATTTCAATTATTACATTTCAACTTAATTTTTGAATTCTATACCCATTTCCATTATCCGATTTTAAAACTCAAATCCCAATCTTAGTCATATTTCAATAAATTGGTTTAGATTCTCAATCTTAAATTTAACACTTTATATAAAGCAATTTTGATATATCCAACTTAAAACTTACTTCCATCTTTGAGAACTTTAGCCTCGCAATTAAGTAAAAAATATATTTAACATATTAAATTTTACGTTTAAACATTTCATATTTTAAGTCGAATTGAGATTATCAAATTTAAACATTTCATATTTTAAGTCGAATTGAAATTATCAAAATTTGAATTCCCATATACAAGTCTATATTTTAACGATTCATTGCAAAACATAACTCGATTCAAAATTAGTTTCATTTAAATAAATTCATTTAATCTTATTGTAACATCCTGCTTTTTCTTACCATTTAAGTTGGTAATTAAACCAACTCTAATCGTTCGAAAGAGAAGATTATTATTGTTGAGGGATTTGATAAATATAATCGCAGAATAACAGAATATCTCGCAGCAGAATAAATAAAATACAATAATAGTCCATGAAGCTACTAAATAAAATTTCAAACTTATACATAATATCAAACTTACAAAATCAAATACAGCGGAAGTCTAAACACAAGAATTTCTAATACAAAGAAGTAATAACCAGAACCAATAGCTAGAGATGATGTCTTCAACCGTCTCTAGCTTCGAAAGGTGAAATCTCAATACTGCAATATTCGATCTGACCGAGTAATAATGCAAAACAAAACTGCTTAGATCAGGACCAACATTCTTATGTAAGTGAATCAAATTAAGTTAAATATTCAATGAAATGCATCAGAAACATAAAATATCATCCTCTACGGATCTGTTAAACTAGATATCTATAATACAATATGCTATTATAATAATGTCTACGGTTAAATATACTACTGAAAATAACGTAAGCGGGATTACATTTTTACCCTTACACCGTATATAATGTCGTAGTCTATACAGTGCCATAAACCCACCATAAATAGTGGCATTAGAGGGCACTCCATAGGTATGACACAAATCAAAGTCGCAGGGTGCTCAATCAAGATAAATATGACAAGGTATCAAGGCAATACCCATCAGTAGGATTCTATCAGATTGCGGACCCAGGCTGGTGGTAACACATAGCTTCCAGCTACCGCCCACCTCAGACAATACCCATAAATCCGAAGGTGCCCAATCAGTCACAAAGTAATATATAGTATCGAAGAAGCATGCCTACTAAGAGTAGCTAACTCGCATTGGCCTGGGTATGGGTCCTATTTTAGTCATTTCAATTATGACCCGAAGGTCAAAGCTATCTTTCAACGTTCTCTTTCTTTAAATCCAATAATCACCTCCAAATCATCCTACTTCATTACGGATTCTCCACCACATGTACAATTGTTAAAGTGGTTTCAGTATTGACAGAGAGTATGCTAATACCGACTCTGACCCCTTTAATAACCAAACACTTAGTTCACACTAAGGTAATTTATATTTGAAATCTTATTTTAAAATACCATGAATCAATTAACTCTGAATATTAGTTTTATATTTAAAGAATTAAGTTCAAATATTCAAATGTCATAAATTTCATTTCAATCGATTCATTATTTAATTCCATTCAAGACATCAGATTTCATATTTACAAATAATTGTTAATGAGAATTTCATTTGATTTCAAATTTCTATAACAATTATCATTATTCCAAAATCTTCATACTAAACATTTTGGATCTAATAGCTCAGATCGAAAATTGACTTTTATCTAAAATTGTTAATATAATATGAAATAGTTTAATATAAAATAAAATAGTTTAATTTAAAATAAATAGATTTATATAAAACAATTTGATTAATATGATTATATATATGTACATAGTAGTTAAGTATTTAAACAAAATAATTGAAGTTTAAAATAATTATAACATGTTTAATAGTTAAGTTAATTATAAATAGTTATAAAATAATAATTATATAAAATAATCTAAATTATTTTTGTATACAATAATACTAAAATTTTAGTTTTGAATACTAATCCGATTCAAACCATATATCCATATGTTCAATTTCAACTTATAATCAATTTAGTTACCAAACCTTCACTTCAAATTTATTCCAACTTATCAGTATATTCAAATTCCAATATATTATAGATATTATTCAAGTTGGGAGCAGCGCCCAATAGTTTCCTAGCCATTCCCGGTCTGGTTCACCTTACCCGCTGGCTTGGACGAGTACAGTAATATATCCCTAAGCATAGAAGGAGCGTACAAGTGAGGAGAGCAGCCGCAAGTTCGGGGCTCCATTTGCAAGCTTCACAGATATCAAGCAACGAATAAGCGCTAGCAGATGAGATTGGAGTCAAATTTTATTACTTCAGCCAAATTATCCAAATTTCAGTTTTACTTTAAATAACATTCCTTTCATTACACGACTATTAAATATCAGATTTCAAGTTTAATCAATTCTAAATATTACTTCAATTATATTTAGATTCAAACCATTCATTTTATAAATTGTTATCAAATCAAAATATTATATATTCACTATCTTAACCAATTTCATATAAAAATCATTTCATCATTTTCTAAATTTCTTTTTTTAAAATCAATATAGCTAAAATTTGAATCTATTTCAATTAAGCCATTAAACACATTAAGTTACAATTGTATTCCACGTCTCTCATTAAACCTTTCTTAATTTAAAGTATTAAGAAAATCTATATTTATATATTTTTTAAAATATATGTTTATATATTGAATTTAAAATTTAAATAATATTGAATTATAATAAAAGATTTATTAAATTACTTATAAAATAATTTAAGTTATTTAATTTTTAAATATAATATTATAACTGAAATATATTTAAATTTAGAAACTATTTCAAATAGACCAAGTGTCCATATATAAATTTCTACTTAGGCCAAGTAATACGGATATATATCATTTCAATTTGGGATTTAAAATATCGAATCCCTGGTATATATCATTTCAACCCGCATCCCCAATCAATTCAATTCATTTCCTAAATCCATACAATGATCCAGATATGTATAATTTCAACCTGTAGGGAACTTGCAATATAAGAACAAATAAATAAACAATATCAATGAACTCAACAAATCAAACATATCAAACATATACATGAAGTAAACTCAACAAATCAAATGTATACATGAAGTAATACATGTCACATATGCACATTCATATCGTATATATCAATTGTGTCATAAATGTGTATCAGTTGTGTACAACATATAATATATTTTTTTTAAAACAGTCTTATACATTTCATAACTTTTAAAATGTGTTGAATTTCACTTCTATAAAAATGTAAGTCAAGTGTGAGATATACTCACCTTTCGTGGTGTTAAATGGAGACGGAAATCAAATGGTCAAGGTATAGAGCAACGACATCCAAGCACAACTATGGATTGATGGCAACTCGATAACCACTCAAAATAATCTATTTTATAAGAGGAGGATGGAGTTTCTCAGCAAAATAACATGTCAATTGGATTTTTGGAACAGTTTTCGAAACTTTTTTCATGGGTATAAAAGAAGCAACACAAAATACACAAAAATTCTATTACCTTATATATATTATAAAAAACATACACTTCGAACTACTTATATATATATATATATATTTATTAGAATCAACTCAACAAATATCAACATATATACAATCCTAACACTTATCAAACCTTTCACAAACATTTTCTTTTTATAAAAATAAAACAAAATAGAAACTTAACCCAAAATCACACATACAACAACTAGGGGTGGGATGGCAGTTAACCGAACAGTTCGGTTAATATTTTTTGGTTAACCGCTTAATTTGCACGGTTCAGTTAACCAAATTTCGGTTAATTGATGGTAGGTGTATTCGACCGAACCAAAAAAAATTATCCACAGTTAACCGTTCGATTTAGACGGTTAATCGTTTGATTTGAACGGTTAACTATTTAGCGGTTAACCATTTAAATCGAACTGTTAACCATTTAAATTGAACAATTAACCGTTTAAATCGAATGATTAACTGTTCAAATTTACCCATTTTCCATATAAACTAACTTATAATAGATCTAACAATTTCATAAACAAATTGACATGCTGAACACTAACAGTGAACATTATACAGTCAGTCACTACCACTACCCAGTACTCAACTACCCAATATTCTAATACATGAAATTCAGAATCTTCAGATACATGTTCGGTTAACCGAAGATGTCGGTTAACCAAAAAAAATGTCGGTTGACCGAACCTACCTAGGTGTTATTAACCGTTAACCGAACCGAAAATGTTCGATTAAGGTCGATCAGTTAACCAATGATGTCAGTTAACCAAAATTATCGGTTAAGTCGATTCGGTTAAGTCGACTAAGTCGGTTAAGTCAGTTAAATCGGTTAAATGCCCACCCCTAACAACAACTGTATGCATATTATATGAATCACACAAACACACATAGACGAAATAAAATAAAATGCACGCCCCAAACAAACATATATTAACAATGTAAATATAAATTGAACACAACTCAACACACAAAACTAAATTAAAATAAACCCACACAAACCCATAACTCGGCACAATGGGCAAGGGAAAGGCAAGAAGGATGGATTTAGTTTTTTGACAAAAAGTTACAAAACTAAACAAAATTTTAACCATTTTAAAAGAAATTTTAGAACAAGTCAAATTCATAATTTGGAAAAATAAGAAACTGGAAAGTTAATGAAAATTCTTTTCTCTTCAATTAAAAAAAAAAGAAAAAATGAATTTCGATAAAATTTGAAGAAGATATGATCAAAACAGTGTGAAACAAATATTTGGATCAGAAATTTGGGTCCAAAAATGCATTTTAAATATTAGCAGTTTTGACCTAGAAAAATTTGAAATCTAAAAAAATGGTCAACATAAAATTTGTAGCTATTTCAATTTCACCCAATTTGAAAAAAAGTAAATTCGATTTGAGTTTCGTATGAGGAAGTTATGGTCTCTACAAAACTGATCGAAAACTGAAAAAATTTAGAAAATATAAAGAGGAAAAGGGAGAAGAGATTGATGGTTTCGATTTGGTTGCTTCTTGTAACAACCCAGAATTTTGGAACCAATTTAAAAATTAATTTTAATTTAATTTTACAAGAAAATGCGATCAAATTTCAAAAATCGATTATTTAATGCTGATTTCAGCAGCTTTTAAAGGAACATTATTGAGATAACCTTGGATTTCGGCAAAACTAATTTTATTGGATCCATAGCATTAAATAATAATTAGGTACCAAATTTCGTAAATTTTATAGCTTGTGTGTGGCCGTGCGTGAATTAAACATATGTTAAGGCAACCCGTTGTAACACGTCCGAAAAATAAAGTGGAAGGTCAAACAAACTCAAAATTCAACGAAATCTATCCTGTTGGATTAGTAATTATGTTTAACGATTCGATCCAAAATTTCGTAACAAATGGAATTACGTGCGATCAAAAGGCGTGAAGGTGAACTAGCGTTTGTTGACAAAAGGTGATTCCATTAATGCAAAAAGAGGTGTCAACCATCTAATGGGCCAAGGTGAGTAGTAATTCACCACGTTGTGCCGCCTCAGTGGTCCACGTGAAGGGATGAAAAATTTGCAAAACCCCCTCCTCATTTTCCTTTTACCTCCTTCACCTTCCTCTCTCCTCCCCTAGTGGCCTCTCTAACCCACGGCAGCCCCACCTGCTAACCACCGCCCGCTACCATCACCCAGCTCCACCTGCGTCGCCGCCTGATAGCCTCCCATCGCTGGTCGTGGGCCCTCACACGTCCACAAACTCCAAAGACACCCATTTCCTTCTTTTAACACTTAGGTCCCTAAAAATCAAGTCTTTACACCTCTAACCACCTCCTACCCCACACACAGCCGTGTAAGCCCCACCATAGCGCACCATAGCCTAGGTCAGAGCTGGACGTGGGTCCCACAGCCCCAAACCACCCCCGTTTCCCCCTCCGTTTCACCTCAAACTCCTAGATCTACTAGTGTTTGTGTATGCGAGTGTGTTTGCGAGTGAATTAAAGTCCGTAGTCGATGGATACAGCTTTGCAAAGTGTCGACGAGTACGTCGGTTTGTGGGTGACCTGTACTAGTGTTAGCGAGTTCTAATTCCTTCCATTTAAAGTTTGGAGTAGTGGAAACCGTTGGTGAGAAATCCAAACGCGTTAAGGGCTAGTTTATAATTAACTATTCCAGTTAATTAGTTTAAGTTGTGTAATAAGTGTTGGTTGCTAATACAAGTTCATTATGATTTAAATAATGTTTAGCATGTTAGAAATATCATTTTTAATTGATATATGTGTGGTTACATACATTTATGTGAACTAAAATTCACGAAGATAAGGATTAAATTTAATTGACTGTCAATTATTAATTAAAAATATTCAATAATGTTTATCGGTAATCACACAAGTTTATTGTTCTATTAAACATTGAGTAATGCAATAAAAATGTCATTTTTATTTGTTATCTATGATATCCTTTGAGAGTAACACTTGAACTATACACTAAGTTAACTGAAAATTGGTTGAGCCTTAAATAACATTGGTTGAGTATTTTAATTATTACTATTGTCTGGTTGTGAATTGAATGCAGTGTGATGGATTCTTAAGTGTAATAATATACACTGTTTGATAATAAACAAAAAAAACGGGTATTGATGCATTAGTTAAATTTCCATAAAGAAAATGACAGCATAACCATATAAGCATGTAAGTGATTGGTGCTTATATGATGTGGACAACATAACTGTATAAGCATGAAAGTGTTTGATGCTTATATGATGTTGACAGCATAACTATATAAGCATGTAATTGTTTGATGCTTATATGATATGGACAACATAACCACATAAGCATGTAAGTGTTTGATGCTTAGTTGATGTGGACAACATAACCATATAATCATGTAAGTGTTTGATGCTTATATAATGTGGACAACATAACCATATAAGCATGTAAGTGTTTGATGCTTATATAATATGGACATCATAACCATATAAGCATGTAATTATTTGATGCTAATTAAAATAAAAGATTTCAAAGTTGAAAATTTATAATATTTTCATAGAGTTGTAGTATTGAGAAAGATTTCTAAGTTGAATTTTTTTGATATCGCTTTGGAAGATTATATATATATATATTATGTAATAAATAAATAAAATGGTTTCGAAGTAGTTCGACGTATATTATATGTATACACATTGGATATAAATTAAAATAGAACGTGTTGCACATTGGTAGTTAGTGTTTTTGACTTGTAACTTTAAACTAATATACCGGAGATCTGACCGTTAGATTTTCCCAAAATTGGAACCATTGGATTCATTTTGAAAAGATCTTTCAAATGATAATAATATTTTCTAAATCCAATAGTTAGATTTTAAGAAATGTTTAATTCAAATTTTGATGAAAATAGCGCCGTGAAGCTGAATGACCTGAAACGTCGTTCAATTGAAATGGACTATTTTTTTATATATAAAATAGTATAAAATCATTTTAAAATATTATAAATGATTTGAGATGTGTTTAAACCAACTTCACATAGTTTGTAATGATAAAAGTAGTTAAGTGCAATTTGATGGTTTTGCGTAAAAAGCATGACTAACCGATTTTTGGCGATGTTTTGAAATAAGAGTTTTAATTTGTATATTTAATTGAATTATTGAGTAAACATTTTGATGTAAGGTAATGAAATTATGTGCAAAAGCCAAATGACTTAATCAGATTTGAGAATAAGATTTTAAGTCTTATGGAAGGAAACAATTAAAAGGTGGTTTAATGAGTGAATCAACGATCCAAATAAGGAGTTAATTTGATTTGTTTTGGTGCGAATTATTCGAAAAGACCGGGTTTAACCCATTCCGAATAATTGAACGATGATTAAAAGTCTACGATATTGAAGATGGTGCAAGACCGACAATCTTCACATCGAATAGATTACTGCTGATGCCCTGGATATGGGTGGATCCCTTGAAGGGGTTTTAGTGGCAGTTGTCTGGACATACTTGTTGATTGTTCGGATATGCGAGGGCCTCTCTCTTGTATTGGACATATACTATGAGGAATAAGGTGCCTCCGGTTTCTTTCAGACCCAAAACGAACTTGTAAATGGATTATGGGTCCGACATGGAGTTCTGAGCTATATTAATTGATTTCTGCTAAATATATATGTTTGGTGGCGGAGAATTTATTCTATTATCTTAACACCCTTCTATGAGACGTACAAGCTTAGAGGTTATATATTAGTGGCTGTCAATTGTATAGTCTCAAATGACTATGTGACATTCTAAGATGCATGGATCAAAGCTTTTGTTGAAAAGCAGAGCTTTGTGGACGATGCTCAAAGCATGGATGATATAGCATAGCTTTGTCTTATGGCGTTAATTCACGAGCTTCGCACCCTGGTATGAGTCAAAAACGTGATGAAGGACAACAAAGAGGTCAATGTGTTTCTTCCTATCTAGAAGTGATGCCATGGTATGGATCCGAAGAAATTAACTTATGGTGATACTGGAAAGCGAGGTGCCTCGGATATGGCCGGACACAGCTAAGTTGGTCAACGTACTAACTAAGAGGTCCGATATGACCGGAAACACATGATTCAGGAATAAGCAATCAGTGAAGTACGGCTGACCGGCCCTCTCGATCCAAGGGTCACATGTGTGTGGTCCTGGAAATCTGGCTAGAGATGGTCCAAATTTGGGGAGGAGAGAACCCTTGTGTTGATGGGCCTTTCGGATATCCCATCAAGGCTCGACAATGCCACGGGCTTGTACCTTGAACGTACCTTGAAAGCCCAAAGTCGGCTGACCGTTGAAGCCCATCACTTAAGTTTATCTCCCATGCCAGGCGCGGTCCAAAAGAAGCCCGCTGTAGTCAGGCATACTTAGCCATATCGCACCCAGCTATGATCCATAGGCCTGTCTATAGATGTAACACCCCACCTCCGTTAAGGTCACTCACAAAGGGAATGCCTTAACTTTGATGGAGCATTTTAGTAGACAGAACAGAATATTACAAGAACATATACATAAAGTAGTACTTGAAAAATTTATAACTTTATTTCAGCGGAAAACATAAATCAGTTTGGTTACATCTTTCAAAATCACTTTACCAAAACTCAAGTACATATATATATCAGCCTTGTTCAAAAGCCCTCAGAGTATAGAACTTTAAAATCATAATCCCCACAGAAGATGCCATAAGAAGTCAAGCCATACTTTAAGCACTTCAAGCAGAAGAAATCCGGATCAAGCTAAAGTATTCCCTCCTTGGAAACCTGAGGGGGGGGGGGAACAGAAGAAAAGGGGCAAAAACAAGCAAGGTCAGACATAAAGTCTGGCAAGTCCAGTGACTTTCAGCAAATGAACATATAATAATAATCATGGCATGCAAATAAAACTGGATGAGAGATAACGGTAACAGGAATAGCAGATATACTTAGGTTAAACAGAAGAAACAGAATGATATAAGATATTACTTTTCACTTCACTGCACTAATACTAGTATAACAGGATTAGGTGTCACCCCAATGTCTAAACTGAAACAGAAACGGGAACAAAATAATTTCCACAGAAGAGAATGCTAGTAATGGGACTTTACCACCTCAACAGAAAGTACAGAAATAGAATGCTAATAATGGGCCTTACCACCCGAATAGAAGGTACAAAAACAGAAACAGATTAATCCCTACGGAAACAGAATGTAGAATTAGGTGTACACTAGTAAATGGGCCTTTACCACCCCAACAGACGGTACCACGTAGATACAGACAAGTGTTACCACCCAACAGAAACAGACGGTACCCCACAGAAACAGACAGAGTTAAGTGTACCCTAAGTCCTATACCATGCGATCAGCTCCTTAATACATAAATACCCTGTGCCAGCCCCATAGAAGGGTGTATCATTCCCTAAAGTAGCAACCTTTGAATAACACAGACCTATTTATAGATGTCATGGCGTCTTACATCCTCAGAGGCAGACCGGGATCCATGCATGCACATGACCCGGTTGGAACACACCATCAACACCCCTCGCCATTATCAGAGTCAACCGCTTATAATTAGTTCGGTAAGCGTGCCCGGACCCTACCTACTGTTGGGTCATAGTTTTGATACCAGAAAGGGTTACTGACTAATATGGGTCCCAAACAACAAATGACACAAGTATTTTCCCTCCTAACCTTGTGTCCCCAGACTAACATATTTCAGATTAACTTGTTTACAAGTTTCAGACATACAGAGTTCAGATCAACTAGTTCACAAATCAGACAATCCCGTTAACAAGTTTTCAAACTAACGGATCAGATATACGGATTTAACAAACTTACATGTTGTCTATCTTTGTATTGGGCCTACAGATCCACGAAACGGGTTTATTAAATTTATTAGTCCAGTTCATTTAACCCTACCCACCCAACACGTTTTAGACATCATATTTATCTTAGATTTGCATTAATTAATTATTAATTCGCAGACCTCTCACATTAGGTCGCTAGCTTGTGGCCGCTGGATGTGCCAGGCGGTTCCGGGCAGACTTTTGCCACAAGCCAGACCTAACCTCGTGTCTAAGCATATTTTAGTTATGCCTACGACCTCTCACATTAGACTGACACTTTGCGGTTGCTGGTTAAGCCGGTTGGTTCCGGGCAGGCTTCCACCACAAACGGAGTCTAACCTCGTGTCATAGCCACTTTATTCCCTTACAAAAAATATCAGACTAATTATGTTCATTTAACAAATTTAACGTCTTCTCAAGTCGCAGATTTATGTTTCTTTATAACTCAAAACTATGTTCAATTACATGCCTCAGATTTATGTTTCTAAGTTGCAACCTATTTTATGTTATAAGTCACAATAAACCTCTTCTTCCAAGTCATAGGTCATCTTATGCAATATGCCTCAAATTTATGTCCAGAATTACAACATGCGTTGTGTCCTCAAATTAGTTACTAATCAATTAAGCCCAAATATGCCTCATTCAATATTCTTCCCAAAATTTAGCGTTTATACGTTCATCTCTTATGAGATTTGGCTCAGGCTCGTGGTAGCCTGGCTATCAAACAAAAAGAAAGAAAGAAGGAAGAAATACATAACAAACAAAATAATAACAATAAAGCAGAAGAACAGATCTGATAAACTGAAAAAGACATAACCTCAGATTCAGATTCATTATCATGCTAGGATCATAATTAAATTTCATATCGGAAAATAACTGTACTTGCCTTGGTTGGATTCTAAAAGAAAAAGGTGTTGTAGTTGTTCTCTTTTAATCCTAATCAGAATTGGAGGAAGAAGAAGCACAAGTCCTAGCTTAGGTTTTAGCAGAGTAGAGACGCCATTGATTTATTTTTTTAGAGAGGAAGAGAGCAATGGAGGCTAGAGAATTGTGTAAGAGATTTACATTTAGGTTAGGGATGTATATATATAGGTGTAGGAAGTTATTTAGGACCATTAGATTAACCCTGAACCATGAGAACCAATCAGATGCAAAATCTGCATTTGAGTGAATCGGCCTATGGGTTGACAGCCAAACACCCTGGATTAACCCCTAGTCGACCCAGTGAGGCTCGGGTCGACCTCAAAAATGGGTCGGTTCAGTTATTCCCCCTCCCAATTCGCTGTTTTGAACTTTTTTACATATTTATTTATTTATTATATATATATATATATATATATATATTTCTCTCATATGCATACAAACTTCAAGGCTTAATAACTTCTTCATAATTAACCATTTTCACACTAAACCCCTTTTTGAACTGCGTTCACACTAAGCCACTTTTTAGCCAGTCCCCTAAAACAAAAATATGGCACTCACGGGGATCGAACTCTGTACCTCTTGTATGCAAGTCACATGTTCTAACCAAATGAGCTACTAAGTCTTTTGCTTACAAACCTTAGAACAATGCTATCATTCTTTTCTCATTCCTCTTTTTCAAATAAATTATTCTTTAATTTTTTATTTTAATATTCTCAGAAAATACAGGGTGTTACATTCTCCCCTCCTTAAATGATTTCGTCCCCGAAATCTCCAAGTTAAGGAGAATGTATATCCAACCATCCAATCATCCATCTATACAATCATCAAACACAGGCATCCATTTTTCTTAAAAGATTTCTAATGCCATATGAACATATGCAAAAAGTGTGTGTATATGTTCCTTAACCCATGCAAAATCAGGCGGTCTACTGATTCAGTTGACCTCCCTAATGCGAATTATGATAGTGCCATGCATCCATTATGTATGCAAAAGAACCCTATTGATACATATCATTTCTATATGAGTGCGCAAGCATACATTCAAATGCAACATCCATGTGAGGAGTCAATCATTCTGCATCCACAAAAATTGAAAATGCACACACATCCATATGCAGTATGAGAGTGTTTTTGAGCCGATCTAGTGCCTAGTGTGTGTATGCATCCACGAGCGTCCACTAGCAACCACTTGCATCCACTTGCAACCATCAATCATAACATGTCTCAAACACAGTTTACATCCATTAGATTATACCTAAAGGTCGAAGACTCGATCGATAGGATACAGCCGAGTGAGAGAAGCAAGTACAATTAAAACAAAAGCTCTGTTCCCATTAGACATCGGTTAAGAGAATAATTCCCTAAGTATCAACCCCGAAAACCGAAATCAACATCAGATTGACACTCAGTGAATTACTCCAGTTAAACAATGTCAAAATTGGAAATCTACTTCACGCTTCGAGTAAAAATCCCTATCCTTTTCAGAAATATTCAGATACTTACGGACTACTGGTACGGATCAGATTATCAAATGATTCTTAGGAAAACTATGCATGATAAAACCCCATCATATCCCACAAAACCCAAAATGTATGTGTCATAGTCAACGTAACACCCAACACAGATTCCCTCAAACCCTAACCTATCACAAACAGATGAGTCGTAACCCTTATGGGGTTTTGAGACTATAGTGGGACCAGAAACAAGACTAGTATTAAAGTGCAGAGTCTCAATTACAGAAAAATGCCAGAATCAAAAGCAGTTGTAATTCAAAAATCAGATAAGAAAATTAAACCTCCTACAGAAATTTTTCTATTTCTATCCTATCCATGTCTCCCATGTACGTTCTCCACTCCATTGAGCCAACTTCTAGCCTCGACAACGTCTCAGTCCCATAAAGCGGTTTTCCACCCATCGCACGGAAGTCCTTACTTATCTTAGAAAAAGCATCTATACGCGGAGGAAGAGATTCAAAAAGGGAAAGAGGAAGGAACTCGAAACAAAGAATCGAAAGAAAGATATATGGGTTTTGGGGATTATTTTTTTTCAAAATAAGCTTTACTTTTGAAAATACTTCCTTTTTAAAACCTTTTTGAAAATAGTTTTCAAAAACTTTTTATCAAATCTGGTAACCTTCAGCTTTGATACCACGTGTAACACCCCACCTCCGTTAAGGTCACTCACAAAGGGAATGCCTTAACTTTGATGGAGCACTTTAGTAGACAGAACAGAATATTACAAGAACAGATACATAAAGCAGTACTTGAAAATTTTATAACTTTATTTCAGCGGAAAACAGAAATCAGTTTGGTTACATCTTTCAAAATCACTTTACCAAAACTCAAATACATATATATATCGGCCTTGTTCAAAAGCCCTCAGAGTACAAAACTTTAAAATCATAATCCCCACAGAAGATGCCATAAGAAGTCAAGCCATACTTTAAGCACTTCAAGTACTTCAAGCAGAAGAAATCCGGATCAAGCTAAAGTATTCCCTCCTTGGAAACCTGGGGGGAAGGGGGGAAATGGAAGAAAAGGGGCGAAAACAAGCAAGGTCAGACATAAAGTCTGGCAAGTCCAGTGACTTTCAGCATATGAACAAATAATAACAATCATGGCATGCAAATAAAACTGGATGAGAGATAACGGTAATAGGAGTAGCAGATATACTTAGGTTAAACAGAAGAAACAGAATGATATAAGCTATTACTTTTCACTTCACTGCACTAATACTAGTATAACAGGATTAGGTGTCACCCCAATGTCTAAACTAAAACAGAAACGGGAACAAAATAATTTCCACAGAAGAGAATGCTAGTAATGGGCCTTTACCACCCCAACAGAAAGTACAGAAACAGAATGCTAATAATGGGCCTTTACCACCCGAACAGAAGGTACAGAAACAGATTAATCCCTACGGAAACAGAATGTAGAATTAGGTGTACACTTGTAAATGGGCCTTTACCACCCCAACAGATGGTACCACGCAGAAACAGACAGGTGTTACCACCCAACAGAAACAGAGGGTACTCCACAGAAACAGACAGAGTTAAGTTTACCCTAAGTCCTAACCCACGCGATCGGCTCCCTAATACATAAATACCGTGTGCCAGCCCCACAGAAGGTGTATCATTCCCTAAAGTGGCAACCTTTGAATGACACAGACCTATTTATAGATGTCACAGCGTCTTACATCCTCAGAGCAAGACCGAGATCCATGCACGCACATGACCCGGTTGGAACGCACCATCAACACCCCTCTCCATTATCAGAATGAACCGCTTATAATTAGTTCAGTAAGCGTGCCCGGACCCTACCTACTGTTGGGTCATAGTTTTGATACCAGAAAGGGTTACTGACTAATATGGGTCCCAAACAACAAATGACACAAGTATTTTCCCTCCTAACCTTGTGTCCCCAGACTAACATATTTCAGATTAACTTGTTTACAAGTTTCAGACATACAGAGTTCAGATCAACTAGTTCACAAATCAGACAATCCCGTTAACAAGTTTTCAGACTAACGGATCAGATATACAGATTTAACAAACTTACAGATTGTCTAACTTTGTATTGGGCCTACAGGTTCACGAAACGGGTTTATTAAATTCATTAGTCCAGTTCGTTTAACCCTACCCACCCAACACGTTTTAGACATCATATATATCTTAGATTTGCACTAATTAATTATTAATGCTCAGACCTCTCACATTAAGTCGCTAGCTTGTGGCCGCTGGATGTGCCGGGCGGTTCCGGGCAGACTTCTTCCACAAGCAAGACCTAACCTCGTGTCTAAGCATATTTTAGTTATGCCTACGACCTCTCACATTAGACTGACACTTTGCGGTTGCTGATTAAGCCGGTTGGTTCCGGGCAGGCTTCCACCGCAAACGGAGTCTAACCTCGTGTCATAGCCACTTTATTCCCTTACAGAAAATATCAGACTAATTATGTTCATTTA
Organism: Allium sativum; assembly: GCA_030737875.1. Lineage (NCBI taxonomy): Eukaryota > Viridiplantae > Streptophyta > Magnoliopsida > Asparagales > Amaryllidaceae > Allium > Allium sativum. The sequence goes on from CM060909.1 coordinate 860,862,154, forward strand.
ACAAATTTAACGTCTTCTCAAGTCGCAGCAGATTAATCAAATTAACATGTTTTACTCAATCTTAGGTTGCCTACAAATTACAATTATTCAGCTTTTCAACAGATTTAACAAATTAGGCGACACAACAGATTTACCAGATTAGGCAGTCTAACATAATTAGTAGATTTGGCGTTTCAACATATTTTGCAGTTTAGGCAATTCAACAGATTAAATAGATAACAGATTTAGCAGATTAGGCAATTCAACAGATTTAGCAAATCTTAAATATTCCTTAAGGTTTCATTGAAAAATCTTGCCTGATTAAAATTAGGCCTAAATTCACATGCCTAAATCATGGTCATGATTCATAATATAACATATACCCAAATTTTAGTTAAATTTGCATAGTACAGAATATGCTCAAAAATCCCAATCATGATTCACACATAAATTATGCCAAATATAACCATTAATTACAAGGCATGCCACATATCCAAAAATCCCCATTTAGGTGTATTCACACTTAATAGTTATCAAATCTTAATATAGATTTTTACACCTAAGTCATATGCAAATTAATTCTCTTTTTTTTCCAAATTACAGACTATAATATGTATTGTATGTCCAGATCTAGATCTTGAATTACAACTTGTACTATGCATCCAAATCAGTTACATGTTCACAGTTAAATTTTACGCCCCAAATCCCATGTCATATGTCCAATATTCTTTATACCTCAAAACTATGTTCAATTATATGCCTCAGATTTATGTTTCTAAGTTGCAACCTATTTTACGTTTTAAGTCACAATAATCCTCTTCTTCCAAGTCATAGGTCATCTTATGCAATACGCCTCAAATTTATGTCCAGAATTACAACATGTGTTGTGTACTCAAATTAGTTACAAATCAATTATGCCCAAATATGCCTCATTCAATATTCTTCCTAAAATTTAGCGTTTATACGTTCATCTCTTATGAGATTTGACCCAGGCTCGTGGTAGCCTGGCTATCAAACAAAAAGAAAGAAAGAAGGAAGAAATACATAACAAACAGAATAATAACAATAAAGCAGAAGAATAGATCTGATAAACAGAAAAAGACATAACCTCAGATTCAGATTCATTATCATTCTAGGATCATAATTAAATTTCATATCGGAAAATAACTGTACTTGCCTTGGTTGGATTCTAAAAGAAAAAGGTGTTGTAGCTGTTCTCTTTTAATCCTAATCAGAATTAGAGGAAAAAGAAGCACAAGTCCTAGCTTAGCTTTCAGCAGAGTAGAGACGCCATTGATTTATTTTTTTAGAGAGGAAGAGAGAAATGGAGGCTAGAGAATTGTGTAAGAGATTTAGGTTTAGGTTAGAGATGTATATATAGGTGTAGAAAGTTATTTAGGACCATTAGATTAACCATGAACCATGAGAACCAATCCGATGCAAAATCTGCATTTGAGCGAATCGGCCCACGGGTTGACAGCCAAACACCCTGGATTAACCCCTAGTTGACCCAGCGGGGCTCGGGTCGACCTCAAAAATGGGCTGGTTCGGTTATTCCCCCTCCCAATTCGCTGTTTTGAACTTTTTTGCATATTTATTTATTTAATTTTTATATATATCTATATATATATATATTTCTCTCATATGCATACAAACTTCAAGGCTTAATAACTTCTTCATAATTAACCATTTTCACACTAAACCACTTTTTGAACTGTGTTCACACTAAGCCACTTTTTAGCCATTCCCCTAAAACAAAAATATGGCGCTGGCGGGGATCGAACTCTGTACCTCTTGTATGCAAGTCACATGTTCTAACCAAATGAGCTACTAAGTCTTTTGCTTACAAACCTTAGAACAATGCTATCATTCTTTTCTTATTCCTCTTTTTCAAATAAATTATTCTTTAATTTGTTATTTTAATATTCTCAGAAAATACGGGGTGTTACAATAGAATAGCTCGCACCTGACTTTTACCCGTTCCAAACTATCTGAATCATATAGATCAACGACCACCTATCACCGATATTTCGAGAAGTACCAATTCCTTAGGAGAAAACCACTTCATCAAATTTAGCTACTCTTTCGGATCCTGCAACATGTGTCCAAACCGACTCAAGTACTGTATCATCTATAAATACCCCTTCTGGACTCAGAAGAAGGGAACTTTTGGAAGTGGCAATACCATAGCTTTCAAATACTTTGTTAATCTCTTGTTGTATTGTCATTGTAACTATTTTGTCTAATAGTTTAAATAATATATATAAGAGTTTATAAAGTGGACGTAGGCTTATTAACACCGAGCCACTATAAATTGGTGTGTGATTTCTCTATTTTCAGTTCTTACAATCATTTGTCTTCATTTTTTCTCTACACAACCCTTTCTTTGGGTGTTGTACCAATTTTTGGTGTCAACACTTTGGTGCTTTCGCTGAGAATTCATATTCTCAGCCTAATACGTATTTTTGCTCTACTTTCGGGTCACCAAGCCCGAGACGAAAATCTTACTTTCATTCTTGCATTTTTGAGTTATGGCTGGAAAAACAGCTCGCAATAATGGAAAGCAACCGCAGGTAGGAACATCTGCGGAAGCGGCTGGCAGATCGGCTGCACCCGAAACTACTTTGGATCAATCTGCATTACCCCCCGCCGTAGATTCGACTCCATTCTCATCTTTCGCCACCCGAGATGAGTTTATGGCTGTGTTAAATCGGCTCCAGGAAACTACGGATGCCTTGAAAGCTCAAGCTCAAGAGAATGCAGCGATACGGCAAGATATGACTCGCATGACAAGGTAACGGGAGGAGTTCATGAACCAAACTCAGGAGGTTCGGGACCATCAACTCCTTCCTCCCTAGTTAGAACGACTATCAGAAGGTTCTTCAACATCCGGGTGAAGCAGAGATCCATGTCAATCTCGATGTCCGCTGGAAAGAGCTTAGAATGTTCTACAGTTGCGTCTTGAGAGACGTCAAGACCAGCCAGGGGAAGGAGACCAAACCCTGGTCGACCAAGCCAAGGTGGAAACTATTAGTCCCATAACTCCCCAAAACTGAGAAGCCTCTCCTCCTGCTCATCAGAACGTTACCCGGAGAGATCGGGCCCTTATTCACGCCCTCCCGGAATCTTGTGATTGACCGAGATACAAGGGGAGGAAGAAGGACTGCGCAAACGGCAAGTCAGATGACGTTACCCGATGAAAGAACCAGGATAGGTCGGTTGGTTGAGGAAGCCGACCGAGACACAACCATTCTGCTAAATCTGATCACTATGGTACAGTAGATCATGAATGACAGTCACAGACATAAGAATGAAGACTGGGGAGCCGACCGAAGCTACACACCATTTACCGATGACATCTTACAAGCAGAACTACCCAGGAGATTTAATATGCCCCAGATGAACTAGTATGACGGTACCTCTGACCCATAACAACATCTGATGAGGTACTCATGGCACATGGAGGTAGCGGTGGCCTCCGACACTATCAAATGCAAATCCTTTCTAATTTTTTTGAGCGGAGTATCACTCATGTGGTTCTTATGCCTGCCCGCAAGGTCGTTCCCACGCTTTAATGATTTGAGTGAGAAATTACTGAACCAATTCCGCCTCCATGCCACCAAATCGAAGCATGTCATGGCTCTCTCAACGGTTAAGCAGGGAAGAGGCGAATCCCTGAGAAATTATCTTAATCGATTCAACTGGGCTACTACTGAAGTGAGCAACCCCTAACCATGAAACTGTTCTGATGGCCATGGTCGATGGTAAGCGAACAAAGTTCGAAAAGTATTTGATTGGGAAACCACACACAATTATCGAAGCATTATACGAGAAGGCCCACGTTCGACTGAGGCAGGAGGATGCACAGTTAGAAGAGGGGGATGGGCCGAGAAATGCATCTACCCCACTAACCCAGAACAATATCGTAGTCAAACAGTCTGGGATAACATAGGAAAAGTGGAAGTGAATGTTGGAAATCATGGCAAACGAAATGGCAAAGGGTCAAAAGAGGCCAATAGCAACTCGGGACCTAGGGGGAACGCTCGAAAACAATCCCGGTTCCAGGTATTCGAGACTTATATAACCTTGAATGACACGCTGAAGAATATTTATCTCGATACCTACAGCTCTGTCCAACATAAGAAACTGCCCCTAGGTGAACCCATATAGAAGCGGGTGACTAGGAAGTATTGCTTATTCCATGACATTTATGGACATACGACCAACGAGTGTCGGCATATCAAGGACATCATTGAGAAGCTAATTTGAGAGGGAAAACATGAAAATTACAAGACAACCTCAAGGGTCAGGGGGCAAGGGACTTTAGCGCCCAGGAAAAATTAGGCTGCACCTTGAACTGCCGCCCAAGAGAAAGGAAAGGGGATAGTCTTCAATGACATAGTCGGGGGACCACATCCTGTCGGGTTTAGCGTCAGGACTATATAGCAATATCTAAATTCAGCAAAACACCTCAACATTGCGGAGACAAGTATCCCTGAAAATGTAAGCCCTATGAAGCCAAGGAAAACCGAGGCAGAAGATGTTGTCTTTCGAGGAAGGGAAGCAATTGGCATAGAAACTTCAACGGTCGGTCCTATGGTGATAACCGCAATCATTGGCCCGACAATAGTAAGGAAGGTACTGATCAATAATGGGAGTTCGGTTAACATATTGTTTAAACAAGCTTATGATCAGATGAAATTAGAGTTGAAAGACTTGGATCCATGTACCGGCCAGATACGCGGCTTTAATGGATCCTCCACCGAGCCTATTGGAATGATCAATTTACTCGTGGAACTGGGAGATGGGGATCGGAGGAGGGTAAGACTCCTACCATTTGTTGTGATGGACATCGACTCCCAATATAATGCATTTTTGGGACGGACAACTTTAATGGAGTTCCGAGCCTACATCGGCCCCTGGTTTCTACTGTTAAAATTCCCGATGGATGGAGGAATTGGAACGGTGCATGGGAACCAAGTGACAAGGCGAGCTTGTTACTTAGCAGAGTGGAAAGATCTTCAAAACAAAAGTGGAAAACAATCAAAAGACAATTCTCCCCCTACTGGGGAGAAAGAAGAACAACTACAAAGAACATCCCGGTTGGGATCATCCATCTGTGAAGTAGAGGACATCGACCCGAGAGAGGATGAAGAACCAGGATGCACAAAGGCTTCCCCGAGTGAGGAAACTGTGGAAATTTTAATCGATGAAGACGACCCTTCCAAGGTTCTGAAGATTGATTCCCACCTTGATCCCCTTCGGATGAGGGAGTTGATTGAATTTTTTCGTGCAAACCTTGACGTATTTGCATAGACCCATGCTTACATGTATGGAATTTTATCTTCCATTATAACTCATTCCCTCAGTATTAGCCCGAAATATACTTCATAAAGCAGAAGAGGCGAATGCCTGGCCCCGAAAGGTCTGCGGCCTTAAAAGATGAAATTGGGAAGCTGCAAGCCAATGGATTTATCTGGGACTCGACCTATCCCGACTGGATAGCAAACCCGACACTCATGAAGAAGGTTAATGGAAAGTGGAGGACTTGTATTGATTTTTCCGACTTGAATAAAGTGTGCCCTAAGGACAGCTTCCCATTACCTAGAATTGATTAATTGGTTGATTCGACCGCAGGATACGGACAATTATCATTCATGGACGCGTATTCAGGATACAACCAAGCATGTACCAGACCAAGAGCACACCAGCTTCATCACTGACCTTAGGCTATATTGTTACAAAGTAATGCCCTTCGGACTGAAGAATGCAAGGACAACTTATCAACGGTTGGTTAATTGCATGTTTCACGATCAAATAGGGAAAACGATGGAGGTATACGTTGACGACATGCTGGTAAAATCAAGACAATCGTCTGATCACGTAAGTGACATGTCAGAGATGTTCAAAATCCATCGAAGTTATGCAATGAAACTAAATCCTTTAAAATGTTCTTTTGGGGTAGCTTCGGGTAAGTTTCTAGGTTTCATTGTCAGTTCTCGAGGGATCGAAATTAATCCCGACCAGATTTCGGCCCTCAAAGGAATTCAGGAACCTCGACAAATCAAGGATGTTCAAAGTCTGGCAGGTGAGGTAGCAGCAATGGGTCGATTTATTTTTAAGGCGACTGATAAATACCTACCCTTCTTTGATTTAATTAGAAGAGGCAAACGGAACTTTGCTTGGATGTCCGACTGTGTCGAAGCTTTCCAGAACCTTCTCGACCATTTAGAAAAAAATCCCTATCCTATCTAAAGCCATTGACCATGAAGACCTATTCGTATACTTAGCAGTATCCACACACGTGATAAGCTCGGTCCTGATCCGTGAAGAAGATCGGGTGCAACGACCAGTTTATTATGTAAGAAAAAAATCGACAGGGGCTGAGTGCAACTATTTGAAGATCGAGAAACTCGCCTACAACTTATTAATTGCATCAAGAAAGTTTCGGCACTACTTCCAGGCCCATCTAATTAAGATATTTACTGACCAACCCCTTCGGTTGGTCTTGTAGCGACCCGAGGCAAGCAGAAGATTGCTTAAATGGAACATTGAATTAAGTCAATTCGATTTAACTTTTGTTCTATAGAAATTTGTCTTGGGGCATGCCTTAGCCGATTTCATAGCTGAATTTACTACCCCGGAAGATAAAGACCAGGATGATAATACTAGACCGAGTCAAAGTCAGTCGTTTGGAAGCTGTATACTAATGGAGCCTGTAATGATCGACACTCGGGTGTCGGTATAGTGTTGTTGTCGCCTGAAGGAAGATTGGTTTATTATGCCCTCAGATTAGATTTTATAACAACAAATAATGATTCCTAATATGAGGCCCTGATTATTGGGCTCAAAATTGCAAGGGACTTGAAAATAACACCGCTTGAGATTTTTGGTGATTCACAACTTGTGGTATGCCAGGTTCGGAAAGAATATCTTACCAAAGGGGGTCAACTGACTTCCTACCTTAAACAGGTCAAAAAATTGTTATTAAGTTTCAATTAGTATAGCATCTCCCATATTCCCAGAAAGGAGAATCAGAAAGCATATAGGTTGGAAAAGCTAGACAGTTTAGACCACCTAGGTGAAATGGAGCTAGTTTCTATAGAGACCCTGAGTGTACCGAGCATAGAACAGATGGAAGTCGACCATAGCACGTTACCAGAAAACAGAAACGAGAGACAAGACATAGTATGACAAGCTTCCAGGTACGTTATTCAACAAAACCAGTTATATAGAAGAGGTTTTTCTATTCCCATGTTTCGATGTGTGGCCAATGTAGATATTAAGAGGACACTAAAGGAGGTGCATAAAGGAGATTGCAGAGGCAAACTGGGGGACATGCCCTAGCCAGAGAAGTGTTTCGATATGGATACTTCTAGGAAATTGTCAACAAAGATGCTGCTAACTATTCCAAAAGATGTGATAAATGCCAAAGATTCGCATATATCCCACGAGCTCCTCCGACAAAGATTACCCAAATGGATAGCCCTTGGCCATTCGCTGTTTGGGGAATAGACATTATTGAGACCCTGCTCATTCCGAAGGGAGGTGCCAGGTATGCAATTGTGGTGGTAGACTATTTCATAAAGTGGGCATAGGCTAAGATGATGACTACAATCACAACAAAACGAGTCATCAACTTTATCGTTAGAAATAACATATACCGGTATGGGATACCCTGAACCATTATCACGGATAATGAGACTCAATTCGACAACTTGGAATTCAGGGACTTTTGTGAGAAATATCACATTGAGAAGAGGAACACTGCAGTGGTGCATCCCTAGTCTAATGGCCAAGTTGAAGCGGTAAATAAAATTATCAAAACCATCTTGAAAAAGCAGCTAGAGTGAGCTAAGGGAAAATGGGTCGACGAATTACCCCTAGCCCTTTGGGCATATCGTACCACTCATAAGACGGCTACTGGCCATACTCCTTTCGCCCTGTCCTATGGTTTGGAAGCAGTTCTTCCGATAGAGTTCGAAGTTCCCTCTCATCGAACGACTTACTATGACCCACTGTTTAATACAGTGCTTATCTTAACATCGTTTGACACGACTGATGAAAAGAGAGAGGAAGCAAACCTTCGTCCTGAATCCCATAGGCGAAGAATTGCATGATAATATAACAAAAAGGTATGGCCAAAGACATTTGATGTTGGTGACCTTGTCCTGAAATGGGTTTTTTCGATCATCGTCTATATGGGCCCCAAGTGGGAAGGGCCCTATGTCATTCAACGAAAGCTTGATAATGGAAGCTTCAGGCTGTCGACCGTTGATGGCGAGCCTTTCCAAAGAGCATGGAATGCAATGCACTTATGACCTTATCTTTCTTATAATTTTTATTTTCTTTACTATTTCATTTGTCTTAGTATTGTAATAAGCAATCACTCGTCGATTGCAGTAGTGTATGAATAAAAGGCTCTTTTTCCTGCTCCGATTCTTTGTTATAATAGCTAAGTGTTGTGATTCGACCAACTTTAGCTTAAATCTTGGCACCCCAACATACCGACCCTAGAGAAAGCAGGCCGGTACCATTAAGAAAATAAATATCGGTCCTAAACTTGAACTGGTCGATAGACTTTTGACTCCTACTTTGATGACAAAGTATGGATTACGCCAAACCAAACACAACGACTGACTGTTTGGAGACAACTCTGACCCCGTCGACTTAGGAAGGAATATAAGTACGGATGAGTGTGAAAGGTGAACCTAACAAAAGACCATTCGAACCCTAGAACTCTAACCCTCATTGACTAGAGGGCGAGTATAAAAGACTGAAGGAACCCCGGCTTGGGAACGTTCGACAGCTGGACCAGGATGGGCTGACCCTAAGTATGATTGGGGAACCTAACGACCAAGCCATTTCTCCATAGGACTGGGGGCAAGGTGGTTAATAAATGACCATCCAAAGGCTGAAATAAGTGGGAAATAATGACACTATCCCCATTCCAATATTTAGCAACTGTAAAGATAAGAAAGAACATAGAATTCAATCTAATGATAATGTAAAACACTTTACAAAATATTGTTACCTACAGGAACAGTCAAATTGTCATCAAAAACAGGAATACAAGTCAAAGTAGCAACTAACACAAGGGCCGCACTCGCATACAAAATCTAAAAGGCCTAAAAAGAAAAGTACAACAAAGGAATTTCTAAAACGGAGCTGGCATTTCTCCTCGTTCAATTATCTATGCCAGCTCTTCCTGTTTAATAATTTCCTACATTTCTTCAGTGGTCGTCCTGTGTCTTGACCCCCCAAGCGTGCTTCCGAAGGAATAGGGAGCAGGTGTTGAAGCATGTAGTTTGGAAGTGTCCATGGAAGGAGGAACCCCGATCGAAGGAAGGATAGTCGGGGACAGATTGAAGGGGATGAACACCCAAAGAGTCTTCAAGGTCTTCGGGCTTCATGGAAGAAAATTCCTTCGCCCTATGACTTTGATCTCGGCCATGGACGGGTGATCATCTCCCTTAGACTCCCTGACAATCTCAATATCATCATCCTCCGATGATGCTATGTTGATCCTCTTCTCCCTTAAGGCTTCGGTTGCATCCTCAGTGCTACTCTTCTCCCTGACAACATTTTCTACCTCTACACTCTCCTTCACCATTAAGCGCTTGCTGCAGAGAACACAAGTCAAGGAGGAACAAGTAAACATAGGATTAACACATGAGCTTACCTCCAATATTGAACTCAGTCGGCTGCTTTTCCACAACCCTAGCTGGTTTGGATGGAAGGATAGACGTCGAACCCACCTCAGTGTTTGCAGAAGCAAGATGATGGATGCCTCGGCCCGACTGCTACCAATTTCCTTCTCGGGGACCTACTTCCCCTTCAACTGATGGTGTTCAGCTTCCGCCTCCCTCTTCTCTTGGCTTCTTACCTCAGCCAATACTTCTCGCTCCTTCTCATTCAGAATTTGAGTCATAAAATTTTCTTCATCCATTGGTTTCCCTTTTGCTGCCTCTCTCTCTTCACTCAAAATTATTTTCCATGTATTGTCCAATACCATAGAATACCTCGGCATCCAAGACAAATCCCTGTGATGGAGAAACCATACAAAGAATGAAAGAACTTGACGACCATGACCCTTCTTTATTTCGGACATCTCTCGAGTGTGCTCATCTTTGAGGGTTTGAATGTCGATATCATGTTGAAGCTTCAAGTTATTAGCGGACTCGATCATCGCGGCAACATTTTCTTCGGCCAGGCTTTTGGACAACTCGGATGAATGAAGCCGAGCCTTGAGATTCTGCACCTCTAGGTCCAGCCGGGCCTTTTCATCCTTCAGAGATTCGACCTTATGCTTCATAGAGTCATATTCCTAGCCCTTCTGTTGGAACCAAGCATTCAGATCCTCGACCGCTTTCTCATATCTCTCCTTATTGGTCACCGCTCACAGCTCATGATCCCTAACTTTTTACTCAAGAAGCCTTAAAGTCCTCTTGTCACACGCTAAATTCCTCTTCAAACCAACAATCTTGGTCATCTTGTCCTTCAATACTCCACTTACTTGCCTAGCGTACTCACGCATTGTGTCGTATTGAGAGAGAACATGGTCGAGGTTGTTGCCAATACGACAGCTAAAGCTATGCGATATTGGTTGTAACTCGAGCGCAGGTTTAATCACTGTAAAGATGAGATCAAGAAAGTCTTGTTCTAACTCTTTAACCCGACCAGTGAAGGAAGAGTCGGCCGAGGGCGTGGGACGATTTAACATAGCCCGAGAATGTTCAGCCTTTTCGCCCGTCCGAGGGGTCCTACCTTGAGGACGGGGAGGAAGCTGAAACTCGGGGGACTTATGCCCTTTTTTCTTCTTGGACATACTCCCTAGATTTTCCTTTTCCTCCGATGTCAAGTCATGTTTTCCCAAGCTTCTCTTCTTTTGCTTGCTTTGGTCTCGAGTTAACTCTTTCTCTCTCTCCTTTTCTGTCTTTGTTTTTGTCTTTTTTCTCCTTCTCCTTCTCTTTTTCATTCCCACTGTCCCTTTCTTTGTCTCTTCCTCTGTCTTTATCTCTCTTCTCCTCCTTTCCTTTGCTGCCAACATTGTCATCATTTCCTTGTCTAACGTGCTGCAAAGTGGGCTCGTATGGCCTAATATCCGTTAGGAGGGAGGCAAAAAGAATGCCATATAATTCTTCATCAATATCCTATGAGAAAAGAGGAAAGATCATAATTAAGACAGTCTACATTCAAGTTACACAAAAGAAAAAAATAGTATTGTGGCATGCAGTGTGAATGCTATGTGACAGATTATTTGGACGGACCCTGCACTAAGGGTAAGCTCATACCTTCAACACCTCTTTGCTCGACCGGAAAAGTCATACCCTTGGGCTAATTAGCAAAAAATTGGTTTGGATCTAAGCACTGTGGGGAAAGAATGATCTCCGGCATCTGCAATTTTTCCAACCTAGGAAGAGGGGATATGACATGTTCCTCCTGCGAATCATGGATCGTGGAGAGATCTTGTTCGACCTCAGAATCTATCGGACGATCCTCAGCAGGGTTCTCTTTGGTTGGCTCTCCTTGCACTTTCTTTGGAAATTTCTTGGTAGGGTCCTTCTCTCTTTTTCGATGCTCGACCTCCCAACGCTTAACCTCTCGAACCAGTCTTTTGAAAGTCGGCTTTTTTAGATGGAGCTTCTTTTTCTCCCCAGGTGAGGAACGGACCGAAGGTTCCCCAACTAAATCGGTCATCTGCGTACTCCCTGTGTAACAACCCGGAAAATCAAAACCAATTTAATTTTTTTATTTTGGCTATTTCAATGAATTTTGAAAACTTAAAATAATTTATTTTAAATAATAACGATTAAAATTTTATTTAAATCGAAGTTAAAATGAATATATTTATTCTAATTTTAAAAGGAATTAGAAATAGCTTAGTAGTATAAAAAGTTGAATTTTGATTGAATGTACAGGATTCAAAATAAAATGGATTTTAGTGAAACTAAAAATATATAAATCTGTTTAAAAATATCTTTCCAACGAATCCAAAAAATCGAAATTTCATAGCGGGAATAAAAAGTTATGACCAGCTGAATGTTCATAATAGTCGTTATGGAATATAGTATAACTTATAGCCCGCATAAATGGCCATTATACAAACGACCTCTGTTTTCGACGAAACCATTTTTGTCGGATCTGGAATGTCAAATTATTGCTAAGTTTAATTTTCCATAATTTTTGGGATTAATTTGTGAGCATGATAAATTAAACTGTGATTCAATAATTTCTGTTGAATTTAATCAACCATTAAAAAGGCCATTTTTCAAACGGTCTCCAAATTCGATGAAATTAATTTTGTTAGGACCGTATCATCAAAACATAGCTAGATTTATTTTTTTAGAATTTTCGGAGTCCGCATGTGAATTTAAATGTACGATAGAATTAATTAAATAAATGATATAAATTTTAAATTAAAAAAATCAGGCCAAAAAAAAAATCGTTTGGGCTGACGAGACCTATCCCATTGGTTCCAGAATGAGAGCAATTAGGTAGAAACGATTTTTTTGGACTGAAATTGGTGCTACGGAGACTTAACGGATTTATTTGCAAAATCAAGTAATATTTTATTATAAAAATACACATTCCAAAATGCTAAAATACTGTATACAGCCGCCACCCTCTCTTTTCAATGGCCGAAATCCTTCCTGGCTTCATCCACTAATTTCTGTCAATCCACACGTTGAAATCATCCACTCCTTTTGACTTTATCGAAGAGAACTCCTCCCTCTTCAGATCCATACGAACATTAGTACCTGTAGTGGAGTATTTCGAGAGTTCCAGGCCCCCAAACCCGACCCGAACGGACCGCCGCCACCTCTCCTGGGGTGGATCGCACCCCACGCCGTGGGTCCCCCTTGAAGAGCGCCACCTCCCTCCCTGACGATGTACACTCCGATCGTCCTGAAGCCTTGCGATTTGAACGTGAATAGGAACACTAAGATCGAAGCTTTTGGGTTAAGGCACGGTCGTGTACTGTAGTGGAAGAAGAAGGGTAATTCCTTCTCTATTCAATTAATTTATTTTATTTAAATTATTATTGATCTAAAATAAATCGTATCTCACTCATACGAACTCGAAACTGAACGATTTCAGATCCGTTACGATTGTGAGTCCGAGGTCTACCTTCTACTGACTAGGACCAATTCTGAGGAAATCAAATTTTGGCCAAAAATTCAGATCTGAATCATTCAGATTTAAATGACTGTGATAAATATATTTATTTCTCCTTTTTAAATAATTAAAAATAATTCTGATTTTATTATCACCAATTTATAGTTAATTCCTATTTGTTACTATTCGTGATTTGTTCTGTGCTGGATGTAGTATGTAGACCTGTTTGTTTGGTGATATTGCATGGTGAGAAAATTGTGATTAAATAAAATTGGTCAAACCAAAAATGAACATTTTGTTTAAAATCAAATTTTGTCTATTTGTTGAATTAGAATTTACAACAAATATGAAAACACCAATTTTGTCTATTTATTGAATTAGAATTTTCAACAAATACGAAAACACCAATTTTGTCTATTTGTTGAATTAGAATTTTCAACAAATATGGAAACACCAATTTTGTCTATTTGTTGAATTAGAATTTTCAACAAATATGAAAACATCAATTTTTGTCTATTTGTTGAATTAGAATTTTCAGTAAATAAGAAACATCAAATTTTGTCTATTTGTTGAATTAGAATTTTCAACAAATAGAAAACATCAATTTTTGTCATTTTGTTGAACTAGAGTTCTCAACAAAAATTAGATATCAAATTTATCATTTTGTTGAACAAGAAGATTCACCAAAAATGAATCATCACCTTTTGTACATTTTGTTGAATTAAAATAGGAATTAAGAAAAGGTTCATGTTTTAAAATGAAAACATGTTTTACATTAAAAATTCACTTTTTAATGTAATAATAGAAATATAGAAAAAGGTTCATGTTTTAAAATGAAAACATGTTTTACATTAAAAATTCACTTTTAATGTAATAATAGAAATATAGAAAAAGATTTAAGTTTTAAAATGAAAACTTGTTTTACATTGAAAAAACTCATTTTTTAATGTAATAATAGAAGTTAGACAAATATGCATGTCTTAAAATAAAAACATGTTTACATTAAAACTTTGTTTTAATGAAATGAATGAATCACTAGAAAATGTTCATTTTTAAAACAAAGGCATGTTGACATAAAAAAAATATCATTCTTTATAAAGGGATGAATCATATGAAAGTGTTCGTATTCGAATAAAAGTGTTGAAACATTAAAATCATTTTTTTAATGTAAACATCGCTTTCATATATTTTGTTTTAAAAATAGGATTGTTAACATTTATATTGACATTGCATATATTAGAATTTGTATGCATTGTTAAAATTACATTTATATTTACATTGCATATATTAGAATTTATATGTATTGTTAAAATTACATTTATATTTACATTACGTATATTATAATTTATATGCATTGTTAAAATTACATTTATATTTACATTGCACATATTATAATTTATATGCATTGTTAAAATTACATTTATATTTACATTGCATATATTATAATTTATATGAATTGTTAAAATTACATTTATATTTACATTGCATATTGTAACGACCCGGTTTTAAGCGACTTTGGTTATCGACATAAACTCAATGACGACTAACTAAACATCGAAAAATACCGGTAGTTAATGGAAGAAATTAGAGGGTGAGAATAGATAAGATAGAAACGTAGAATAGAAGAAGAAGAACAACACAACATCAGAGTAACCCGAACCTCACAGCGGAATGAATAACATATAATATATAACATAACTTTGAAATATAAATATGTACTTGAATATACTTATCATTTCCAAAGTACAACACTTACAACACAGCGGAAAATAACCATAGCTATATAATTCTAAAGCCTCCTGCTCTAGCTCTTCAAGTATCTATAAATCCCGACTACTTGACTGCCCGTACAAAATTGGGCACCCAAGAGTTTAGGGAAAACAAAACAAAATAAACTCCGGGTCAGTCACGGGACTGGTATGAGTAAAACAGTTAAAAACAGTTTGAACAAGTAAACGATATCTCATAAGACCATGCCGTATAACGGAACAGGTTTTTCCCTTATGAGAATCCAAAACATCTTTATATCAAAAACCTTTTCATATTATAATAATGTCTATTAACCACAATATAATAATCATCTAGCAGAAACGCTTTCATCTCACGTTCTACATATATAATATACAATCAAAACCGCAAGCACGTATTAGGTAATGGATTTCCAACTATGACAAGGTATGGAACCACCTTTCGCTAGTGTACCTCTAGAGAGGAATACTCTGGGTTCAATAAGAACATCTTGCAACCTGGCCACACATGACCGACCACTCATTTCGCTTGGGTGTATCGAATGTATATCACCAACGGTTAGGATCGCAACCGTTTCCCGAATGGGACAACATCGACAATAGATTTTTAAAGTAAATTAAACTCTAGATCAGGTGATTATACACCGCAATAGGTGCGACCTACATAGCCATAATGCCTGCCCGATTTCTGTCATTTCCCGGTTGTGAGGCTAGAGGTCACGCTTATCTCTGATAGATCACACTTTATTCGCTTTGAATGTCGCATCATCATACCCGCCAAATAACAAATTGATTTCCCCAAAAATACCAAGGGTATACAGCTAAGAGAAACGAATTCCTCCGCCATCAAACGTACGTACGTTTGAAGAGATCAACTTACGCGATCTATTAAATATACTCTGTCGGACATTCTTCCATACAGGTCATCCTGGGACCGGACAAACCGAAGGCACTATTCAGTACATCCATCTTAGGCAATCTTTACCTAAGATTTATACAACAACCCTTGCACTTTACTCCGTCTTCAATTATCTTTGGCATATATGATTTGCAACGCTTATGCCAATACAGAGTGTTTCTTCGGATAATAATCCAACCGGTCTCTCCATATTAACAATGTTAAAATGGTCAAAACTTTGATAGTCTGTGATTTAACTATTAAAGAAAAACACGTGTGTAAACACCGATATTATTTCCAAATGGAAATTATATCGATCAATCACATTTAACATTTATCTCTTTAGTTCATTAATTTACTTATCTCATGTTTCCATATATTCTAAATTATTATTTTCTATTATCAGAAAACATTACTGATTCTTATTTGGCAAACATTTCCAAAACTCCTTCACTGGATTTAAACTGATGTTTAAATCAAACATCGCCATGCTAACCCAAACCATTTACTAAATTCACTTAACCATAATTCACTGACAAACCTTACCATTCCTTAGTTATGAAGGAAGTCAATCAAGTTGGGGTATAATTACCTCTCAGAACTTAACTGAACAATGTTTTAACTTCGAAATAGTCAAAGTTTATCTTTTAAACCTTTAACAAACTTCCTTACATAACTCTCTTTCAAATAAATCTCTATTCGATAACTCCTCCCTTCAAATAACTATATTCGATAATCTCTCTTACAATAACTAGATTCGAAAACCTTTCTTCGAATAAATTAAATTCGATTTACTCTATTCAATTAACTCTTATCAATTAACTCTATCGGATCAACTCTATTGGATTAACTCTTTTTGATTAACTCTTTTTGATTAACTCTTTTCGAATAAACTATATTCGATAACTCCTTTAACTCTGTTCGAATAAACTATATTCGATTAACTCCTTTAGAATAACTAGATTCAATAACTCCTTTCGAATAACTAGATTCGATAACTCCTTTCGAATAACTAGATTCAATAACTCCTTTTAATTCGATTCAAATAACCAATATTCGATTACCCCTTTCGACCAACTCTAATCGATTTATTCTAATTCGATTAACTCTATTTAAATTCTCTATTGGTTAACTCTAACTCTAACTGGTTAACTCTTACTGGATAACTCTAACTTTAACTGGTTAACTCTAGTTGATCAACTCTAACTGATTAACTCTAACTGGTTAACTCTAATTGATCAACTCTAACTGATTAACTCTAACTGGTTAACTCTACCTGATCAACTCTAACTGGTCAACCCTAATTGATTAACCCTAACTGGTTAACTCTAACTCATTTACTCTATTTGATTAACTCTAATCGAATAACTAATATTCGATTAACTCTTTTGATTTATTCCTTTGAATTAACTCCTTTAATTAATTCCTTTTCTGTTTGTTTATACAAATAATTCCTTTTCTATTTGTTTACTTACCAAATAATTATTCCCTTTTAATTCTATTTATTTAACAAATAAATATTCCCCTCAATTCTATTTATTTAACAAATAAATATTCCCTTCAATTCTATTTATTTAACCAATAAATATTTCTTTTATCTTTTCTACTTATTTCCCAAATGAATATTCCTTTATACTTCTATTTATTTCCCAAATGAATATTTCCTTTATATTTGTTTTCACAAATAATTTCCTTTATAATTGTTTTCACAAATAATTTCTTTATATTTGTTCTATTTATTTTCCAAATAAATAACCCTTGTACTTCTATTTATTATCCCAATAAATGTTTCTTATATGATCTTATTTATTATCCCAATAAATATTCCTCTTTATAAAATCCTTTGATTTTATAAACAATTCCCTTTTATAAAATCCCTTGATTTTATAAATATTTTCTCTCAAATAAATTATCATTCATTTTATAAACAAATAGCCCTTTTCATAAAATCCTTTGATTAATGAATAAAAAAAAAAAATCCTTTGATTTTATAAATAAATTTCCTTTTTAATTCTTCTTTGATTTTAGAAAGTATTTTCTTTTATAAAATCCTTTCTTTATATATAAAATCCATTGATTTTATATAAATAATTTATTTTCAAAATACACTTTGAAAATCCCCTTTTTACATCTTAGTATTTCTTACGGTATTTAAAATACCAAATAACCATGATCGATATCATTCAAACACACATAATCACCAACATATTATATATCACATCATATATTACAATATATGAAAAACAGTAAAATAAATGTTGAGGAATCCAGTTGGATTCCTCCAGCCTGTTTCCCTGCATCACATATGTTAAACAATAGAATTAACTTCGATTTCATTTCAATATGAAATATTCTGCTTGACATAATCAATATTTGATTAACGATATATATATATATATATATATATATATATATATATATATCGTTATCTATAATTTCAACCAATATACAAGTAATTCAACCAAACAGTTACACACAGCAATCAACAGATGATTAACAATTCTAAAAATACATTATAAAAATATAATTGTTCAGAGTTGGTGAGTTTTACTCACATTGGACGATCATCGTTAATAATGATAACCATCGCTTGATTCAGACGGACAATTTATTTTGCTATAAATTGCAACGAGCCTCGATTCTCTCCTCGTCAGTTCCATTGGGTAATGCCCGTCCATATGATCCTAACGCGACAAACCGTTCGAAATTCTGATATAGTATGACAATGTTATGGTTTATACAAGTTATACATATTATTTTAAATTAAAATAAAACTAAAGTCCTCCTTTCTAAATTGGGCCTTACCCAATTCAACATCTCCGGCCCATTCCCTTGAATTACCAGAATCGAACCCTTTTTCCTTTCTTCCCCAAACATGAATCGGCTCCAGTAAATCACCGAACACCCTCCACCATTTCCATCAAACTTCGATCCCTCCCTCCTCCTTCATTTCACTATGAAATTCAAGATCTGAAATCAGCATCATATCCAACTCCTAAATCTCCATCTTTCTGTCATTGAGGTACCAAAATCGACTCACTCTTTTCAAATGTGGTTCTCTGACCTCACTCACGCACCGTACAGAAGTCGCGACATCGACTTCCACCATACACCCTAAAAATATGCAAACAGGCGCCATTCGACATCACAAGTCCATTTACATACCTCAGAACACCCATCGATGCAAATCCTTACCAATCCCATGAACCCTAGGTTGCGCGGTGATGTTTCCAGCAACAGAAAATGATGTCGAGCTAGCTAAAAACCATACTGCGATGAAGAGTTTGCTATTTCCTTTCCAAATACATTAGTCTTTTAATTTATAGGATTTTGATTTGATTTCTTTTTATTTTCTGTTTCTGTGGTTTGCTTTGTGAATGAGAATTTGTTTCTCCTTTTATATACTTGCGGTGATGGTTGAGGGTTGTGGTTGAGAAAGAGGATGGGTGGCCTTGTTTAGGTCCACACAAAATTTAGGATATTTTACTAATTTTATTTTCATTTTATATTTGTTTTCAGTACTCTAAAAATCCCTACAAACACACACGATATCTAAAATTCATGAAAACCCGCATGCAGCTACATTTCAACATTACGGTCCCAACGAAACTGGTTTCGTCAAATTCTGACTCCGTTTGCTCATACAACGTACTTTTAAAGGTCAATTTGTCGACTGTTTTTCACTTTAAAAACCGGTATAGCCACATACTGACTTCAAAAATCACGGAAATTGAAATCTAGCAATAATTTAATATTGCGAATCCAACAAAATTAGTTTGGTCAAATTTCGAGGTTGTTGGCAAAACTGGCTATTTTTAAAGCTCTAAATAACCCTTTTAAATATATAAATATATTTAAAAACAATTAAATTTAATATTTAAAAATAATTATTATCGTATATATTCACAATAGAATATCATACAGCTCTAGAATATTCCTATATGAATTTCTAGCTTGATATTTCAAATCCCGATTAAATCGATATTCGATCTATAATGAAATTCCTTTTATATATCATTATAAATTATAAAGGAAATTCCGCAACGACTTTTCTAAAATTTGATTTGGACATAAATCAAAATCTACACGACGAAATTCCGATTTTTCTCTTCCATCAGAAAGATATACTTCACCTACTCCAAACGTTTCTTGTTTCACAGAAATCTGGCTTAAAATGAATCCTGTACCTTCAGTTGAAGTTCAAATCGCTAGATCGCGAACTGCCGCGCCATTTCGAGCTCGATTTTAATTATGATATATATTATACGTTCCAGCTTCGTTATTTAAATATATTCGTCAATATAATTCAATATAAACTGAATTATATTTTTAACTTGTCCAATTCACACCATATCATGAATTCTGTTATTTCCGATTATTTCAAAAATATATATTATTATATTATTTATATTAATTAAATATAAATATTATTTAATTCTGGTTATCGATATCGCCACTCGATATTTAAAAATTACTTAATTAATTATTCGCCAACTAAAAAATGCGGGTCATTACACATATATTAGAATTTATAAGCATTGTTAAAATTACATTTATATTTACATTGCATATATTAGAATTTATATGCATTATTAAAATTACATTTTTATTTACATTGCATATATTAGAATTTATATGCATTGTTAAAATTACATTTATATTTACATTGCATATATTAGAAGTTATATGCATTGTTAAAATTACATTTATATTTTGTGGTGACCCGAAAATCCGGTCCAATTTGAGCTGAATAAATAACACAAGTTCAACCCCAAATTGCACTAGAAATTCAAGAAACTAATAGAAAGAAGACAGAGGGTGAGGATAGAAAAGATAGAAACTTAGAATAGAAGTAGAAAAGAATAACTTACATCATCAGAGTAACACGAATCTCACAGCGGAACGAATAACTTATAATATATAACATAACGTTGAAATATAACAGTTATGTACACAGTAGCACTTATCAGAGTACAGCACTTACAACACAGCGGAAATGAACAATAGCTATATGATCTTGAAGCCTCCTGCTCCAAGCTCTCCAAGTATATCTGTAAAATCCCGACTACTTGACTGCCCGTACAAATTTAGGCACCCAAGAGTTTAGGAAAACAACAAAGTAAACTCCGGGTCAGTCATGGGACTGGTGTGAGTAAAACAGTTTAAACAGGTATATGAACAAGTAAACGATATCTCATAAGACCACGCCGCAGAACGGAACGGGTTTTTCCCTTATGAGAATCCAAAATATCTTTATATCAAAAACCTTTTGATATTATAATAATGTCTATGTACAAATAGATATCAACTAGCAGAAACGCTTTCATCTCACGTTCTACATATATAGTATACAATCAAAATCGCAAGCACATATTGGATAATGGATTTCCAACTATGACAAGGTATGGAACCACCTTCCGATCAGTGTACTCTAGGAACGATACACTGGAGTTCAACAAGAACGTCTTGCAACTCATCCACACATGACCGACCACTCATTTCGCTTGAGTGTATCGAATGTACATCACCAACGGTTGGGATCAGCAACCGTTCCCGTATATATATATATATATATATATATATATATATATATATATATATATATATATATATGGGACAGCATTGATAGATTAAAGAAGCAAATGAATATTCTCTAGATAGGTGATTATACACCCTACTTCGGTGCGACCGACTTAGCCATGCTGCCTGCCCGATTTCAGTCATTTACCGGATGTGAGGCTAGAAGCTACGCATATCTTTTCATATCGGATCTTCATTTACTTGGAATACCACATCGTCATACCCGCCAAATCATTATCGATTTCCCTAATGGTATCACGGGTATGAAGCTAAGAGAAACGAATTCCTCCGCCACCAAACGTAATACATTCAAGAGATCAACATATAAGATTCGTTAGGAATACTCTGTCAGACATTCGTCCATACAAGTTGTCCTGGGACTGGACAAACCAAAGGTACTATTCAGTACATCCATCTTAGTCACTGTTATCTAAGACTTATACAATAGCCCTTGCACTTTACTCCATCTTCAATTTTTTTCATCGTATTTGATCACAACGCTTATGTCAATACGGAGTGGTTCTTCGGATAATAATCCAACCGGTCTCTCCATATTTACAACGTAAAATGGTCAAAACTTTGATAGTCTGTGATTTAACTATCAAATTAAACCATGTCCGTGTAAGAACAACGATCTAAATTCTAAATGGAATTATCGACCCAATCATCAAACATATATATATATATATATATTTATATATATATTCATGTTTCCTTATTTTCTATATTTAGAAAATATTCGTTATCAACGTTGGAAAACATTTCCATTGTTTATTTACGTATCACTATCCTTCCACAACTATTAGACTCTAACTATAAACTAACAAGAGAACAACTTCCTAAGTATAAACCCCGAAGGCCGAAACCAACATCAGATTGATACTCAGGAAACCATTCAACTTATTAATCTCTAGTCAGTTTCTAATTTTGCTTAACTCTATATTCTTTAACTCCATTCGCTCAACTCTAGATCGCAGCGATCACAATGGTTACGCCTGATTCCCTCAAGAAATATCCGACCGTCGTAGGCTATTTACAGCCCTGCGAATTACGCTAGCAGTCGTGCTAAATGGAAACTCATCCTGAATAACTATGTTTGTTTTAACTCAAACTGTTTAACTCTAACTGTTTAACTCTAACTGGTTAACTCTAACTGGTTAACTCTAACTGTTTAACTCTAACTGTTTAACTCTAACTGGTTAACTCTAACTGGTTAACTCTAAATGGTTAATTCTAACTGGTTAACTCTAACTGTTTAACTCTAACTGTTTAACTCTATTCGATTAACTCTAATCCAATAAACTATTCATTTATAAAGATTTACTTTTAGTAACGGTTCTTCACATTACAAATGATTTCCTTTTTATAACGTTTTCCTTTTTATAACATCCTATTCAGTTATAAACAAATTTCCTTTTTATAACTCTATTTATTTTCTAAATATTTCCTTTTCAAATTTATTCTTAGAAATATTCTAACTCCTTATATTCCCGGAAAAATTCGCCGTAACCTCCTTTATATCGGGAGCATCGGGAAAATCCCCAAACCGCTACACAAGCCTTTCCATTCAAAAGAAAATGATTTGCAGTTATTTCCTTTTTGAATATCTCCTATTTATTTCTAAGTAAATAATCCCTATTTAATATTTTATTTATTTAACAAATAAATAATCCATGTTATAGTATGTTATCTATTTATTCTAAATAAATAATTCACTTTATAAATATTCCATTTATAAAGGTTTCCCTTCATTTATAATTCCACTTAAACGTATTTTCTATTTATAAATATTCCATTTATAAATATTTCTATTTATAAATATTCTATTTTTAAATATTCTCTTTTACAAAATCCTCTTGATTTTATAAATATTCTCTTTTCAATATACCGGTATGTCATGGTGTTTAACATATCAAGTTACGTTGTCCAATATCGTCCATACACATATAATCAACAACAGATTATAAATCATGTCATATATCACAATATATGAAAACAATAAAATAACTGTTGAGGAATCCAGTCGGATTCCTCCAACATGTTTCCCTGCATCCACAGATGTTACACAATAAAATCAACATCACTTTCAGTTCCATATGATATATTTTGTTAAACAGAATCAATATAGAAATTCAACTAACTGACTAGCAGTTCAATCAAACAATTAACACATAGTCAATCAGTCAATATTTAGCAGTTCTAAAAATACAACATGAAAATATAAACTGTTCAGAGTTAGTGAGTTTTTACTCACCTTGGACGATCATCGTTAATAACGATAACCATCGCTCGATTTGATTCAGACAGACAATTTATTTTGCGATAAATTGTAACGAGCACCAATCCACTTCCAGTCAGTTCCATTGTGTTGCTCCCGTCCATTCGATCCCAACGGATCTTGTTTTGCTGAATTCCGCTCATGTATGAGAAAGTTACAAATTTTATACGTTTATACACTATTAGATTTAATAAAACTTATGTTTTAAAATAAATTCCTTGGGCCTTTACCATTTTAATTCAGCCCATCATGTTTTCACGCACCCTACCGACTCTACAGATCCTTTTCTTTCCACGTTTTCCCCTTCTAGCATCATCAGCATTTTTCTTTCTTATTTTACTTTTCTCTCTTGGGCTTAGCGTTAAATCTTCGGCCCATCACCAAGTATTACGCACCTACCCCCCTGTAGCTTCTTCCTCTCAAACATTATAACCTACGAGCTCCAGCATGTCTCCCACACCATCGACCCAAAACTGGAACCGAGTTCCACAACAAAACTGCCATGCCCAGATCTTCGAACGCCCCTACCCGCAACCAAGACTCGCGCAGTTCCTGTACACCCAAAACAATCTCCCGCACTCACCCTTTTCCACATCAGTATACGTAAGTCACCAATATCGAACTCGCTTCCTCAAGCCATCTTCCCCGATTCCACTTACCCCTTCCTTACGCTGACATGAAATCCAGGCACCCCATCAGAACACCATCGATCCCTCCTTTTGATTGTGAACCGCAGCCATAGGAGGCGCTGCCTCAAAATTATCGAACTCCAGGCAGAACTCGAGTTTAACAAAAAGGGTATGAACTTGAACGGAAACTCAAGAGGATTTCGATTATATAACTATCGATATTTATGGATTTAAATTTTGATTTTATTTCGAATTGTTTTAGGAGCTTGGAAGAACGATTTCTGCTGTGGAGTATTTTTCTCATGGCGGCGGGTTTAGTTGGATCTGAGGAATAATAAGAAATAGGTTATAACGAGGGAGTTAAGTCCCTTTTATAGAGAAGATATTTTGGACCATGAATATACTTTATTATATTTAAAACTTACACGTGAAGTCTTGCGAAAATATAACCTCATACGATACCTGTTTTTGACAAACTAAGCTATTCCTGGCATAGAAAAACATTCCGGATCCAATGGGATAGGTTTCGTCGAATTCCGACACCGTTTGCGAAAATCCTTTAGAACATATCGATGAAAAACACCGAGAAATAATTCCTAACAATTCCAGAAAAAATCCTAAAAATATGAGGCCTTGACGTTTCACTAGACATCTTCCTAAGGTTTCGTATGAAACTTCTTTCGTTGAATTCTGAGTCCGTTTGACCAGTTAACCATTCAGTTTAGTTTGTTTTAAGTTAAAAACATAGCGTACCCCACTATGTAATATTCTGTTCACGTAGGGACAGTTATGGACAGAAACAAAAATACCATTTAAATGAGTGGTGTGCTCTGGTCCCAAAAATGTAATAATACCGGTAGATAAACTCATATTGTGAAACCCCGAAATGTCGATACAGGGTGCCAAATACTCCAAATAAAAAGTTGCTTATTTAATTAATTAAAAATTATAGTAAAATTCTAAAAATTAAATTATCGCTATTTCCCAAAAGGACCTTGTCTAAATTCAAGCCCGATCTCTAATTATATCGAATAAACCGATACGGTCGATAAACGATTCTATAGCGACTATTTCAAAATTTGATTTGGACATATCTCAAAATATACACGACGAAATCCAGATTTTTCTCTTCCATTAGAAAACTATTATCTAATCGGTCCTGATGGTTCTTGTTTCACAGAAATCCGACTTAAAACGGACCCTGTAGATTCAGTTGAAGTTCAAATCGCCAAATAGCGAACTGCAGCGCCATTTCGAGCTCGTTTATAATTATATTATAATTCTACGTCCAAATGACCGTTCATATAATATATTCGTTATTCAATTTCAATTCCAAACTGAATTATACCTTATATAAAATTCAATTTACACTGTATTGTGAATTCAGCTATTTTTGACTATTTCGACATTATAATATATTATTATATTATAATTATTAATTTAAATATTCAATATTATTTAATTCCAGTTATCGATATCGCCAAAACGATATTTAAATAATTAAATAAATTAATTATTCAACGGTCAGAAATGTGGGTCATTACAATCTTTCCCCCTTAAAATAATTTCGTCCTCGAAATTGCTAAGGTAGGGGACGACCCTATCTACTGGGTAAGAATTTATCTGTTTACCTCTTATCTCCGGTTTCAACTGTACCTATTAATATCGACTAAAATATTAATTTATTCCGACTAACAAAATTTTCAAAAATTCTGAAAATTTTATAACACCTTAACTTTTCGAAAAATTTCGCCATAACTTCCTTTGTACAGCCCTATCGGTAAAACTCCAACTCGCCTCTCTAGGCCTTCTCCACCCAAAAGAAAATCAAACAGCCAAGCGGCTTGCCAATTCGGCCCATCAAAATCTCAAACTCATATCAAATATAAACTGGTACCTTTTTGTCGGCATATCAACTCTATCACTTCCATATGCTATCAACTCAGCATATACCAGTGTTATCTCAATCTAACTCCAATCAGTTCATATCCTCACATCCAAGTCGAATTTCATTCGAACCCCAATATCAAATTTCAAATTCTTAACTCATCAACCCAATTCCATAACAGATTATTCTCTAATCCAATTCAATTCTAGTTAACTCAGTTCAAGTTAAATTCCAATTTATTTTTACCATCTCATTTTATTTAACTTCATTAGCTAAATTCTAATTCCAAAACTTAAATTCCTGAGTTTCTTTCAAATCAATTTGAAATTATAATACCAATTCAAAACCATTGAATTTCTAAACAACTTGTCTCTTCAAACATTTCAAAAACAAAACCTTTGGTAGTAATCCGTCACTTAGAACTTGAAAATGAACAATGATGATGTCGCGATTCATCATCAGAATCTATTTTCCAGCTATCGAAGTGAGTTCAATACTATATCACCTTCAGTTTGAAAAACGTTTTCAAAATCTCCCAGGAACTTAAAATTTCCTTATTTTAATTCCAAATCTGTTTTAAATTCAGATGTACTTCATCGTATTTCATATATTTTCCTTATATGAATTCTGATTAGTTATTTATAATCAATTCACTTTTTATAATCTTATTCGATTATAATATCAATCAACACACCAATATACTATATCAAACATTTTTGGGTAAAATTATTGCATTTACCCTCTTTTCAAAACATACCATGTCGGTTCATCATATTCAAGTGTTTATAAAACTCCTACCGATACAGTGGATCAAACTGATCGACTAGAATTTATAAGCCACTCAACCAATGAGTCTCCACAATATAAATCACTTTATATTAACTAACTAATACGCACTCGTATACATACACTCAAATTCAGTCTAGGATATTACTAATCCCATCTCTACTGAATCACGCCACAGAGCCAAGGTAAATCTTAACCTCGCTCTGATACCAAATGTGGTGACCCGAAAATCCGGTCCAATTTGAGCTGACTAAATAACACAAGTCCAACCCCAAATTGCACTAGAAATTCAAGAAACTAATAGAAAGAAGACAGAGGGTGAGGATAGATAAGATAGAAACTTAGAATAGAAGAAGAAAAGAAGAACTTACATCATCAGAGTAACACGAATCTCACAGCGGAACGAATAACACATAATATATAACATAACTTTGAAATATAACAGTTATGTACACAGTAGCACTTATCAGAGTACAGCACTTACAACACAGCGGAAATAAACAATAGCTATATGATCTTGAAGCCTCCTGCTCCAAGCTCTCCAAGTATATCTGTAAAATCCCGACTACTTGACTGCCCGTACAAATTTAGGCACCCAAGAGTTTTGGGAAAACAACAAAGTAAACTCCGGGTTAGTCATGGGACTGGTGTGAGTAAAACAGTTTAAATAGGTATATGAACAAGTAAACGATATCTCATAAGATCACGCCGCAGAACGGAACGGGTTTTTCCCTTACGAGAATCCAAAATATCTTTATATCAAAAACCTTTTGATATTATAATAATGTCTATGTACAAATAGATATCAACTAGTAGAAACGCTTTCATCTCACGTTCTACATATATAGTATACAATCAAAATCGCAAGCACGTATTGGATAATGGATTTCCAACTATGACAAGGTATGGAACCACCTTCCGATCAGTGTACTCTAGGAACGATACACTGGAGTTCAACAAGAACGTCTTGCAACTCAGCCACACATGACCGACCACTCATTTCTCTTGAGTGTATCGAATGTACATCACCAACGGTTGGGATCAGCAACCGTTCCCGTATATATATATATATATATATATATATATATATATATATATATATATATATATATATGGGACAGCACTGATAGATTAAAGAAGCAAATGAATATTCTCTAGATAGGTGATTAAACACCCTACTTCGGTGCGACCAACTTAGCCATGCTGCCTGCCCGATTTCTGTCATTTATCGGATGTGGGGCTAGAAGCTACACATATCTTTTCATATCATATCTTCATTTACTTGGAATACCACATCGTCATACCCGCCAAATCATTATCGATTTCCCTAACGGTATCACGGGTATGAAGCTAAGAGAAACGAATTCCTCGGCCGCCAAACGTAATACATTGAAGAGATCAACATATAAGATTCGTTAGGAATACTCTGTTAGACATTCGTCCATACAAGTTGTCCTGTGACTGGACAAACCGAAGGTACTATTCAGTACATCCATCTTAGTCACTGTTATCTAAGACTTATACAATAGCCTTTGCACTTTACTCCGTCTTCAATTTTCTTCATCGTATTTGATCACAACGCTTATGTCAATACGGAGTGGTTCTTCGGATAATAATCCAACCGGTCTCTCCATATTTACAACGTAAAATGGTCAAAACTTTAATAGTCTGTGATTTAACTATCAAATGAAAACATGTCCGTGTACGAACAACGATCTAAATTCCAAATGGAATTATCGACCCAATCATCGAACATATATATATATATATATATATATTCATATTTCCTTATTTTCTATATTTAGAAAATATTTGTTATCAACGTTGGAAAACATTTCCATTGTTTATTTATGTATCACTATCCTTCCACAACTATCAGACTCTAACTATAAACTAACAAGAGAACAACTTCCTAAGTATAAACCCCGAAGGCCGAAACCAACATCAGATCGATACTCAGGAAACCATTCAACTTATTAATCTCTATTCGGTTTCTAATTTTGCTTAACTCTATATTCTTTAACTCCATTCGCTCAACTCTAGATCGCAGCGATCACAATGGTTACGCCTGATTCCCTCAGGAAACATCCGACCGCCGTAGGCTATTTACAGCCCTGCGAATTACGCTAGCAGTCGTGCTAAATGGCAACTCATCCTGAATAACTATGTTTATTTTAACTCAAACTGTTTAACTCTAACTGTTTAACTCTAACTGGTTAACTCTAACTGGTTAACTCTAACTGTTTAACTCTAACTGTTTAACTCTAACTGTTTTACTCTAACTGGTTAACTCTAACTGGTTAACTCTTACTGGTTAACTCTAACTGTTTAACTCTATTCGATTAACTCTAATCGAATAAACTATTCATTTATAAAGATTTACTTTTAGTAACGGTTCTTCACTTTACAAATGATTTCCTTTTTATAACGTTTTCCTTTTTATAACATCTTATTCAGTTATAAAAAATTTCCTTTTTATAACTCTATTTATTTTCTAAATATTTCCTTTTCAAATTTATTCTTAGAAATATTCTAACTCCTTAAATTCCCTGAAAAATTCGCCATAACCTCCTTTGTATCGGGAGCATCGGGAAAATCCCCAAACCGCTACACAAGCCTTTCCATTCAAAAGAAAATGATTTGCAGTTATTTCCTTTTTGAATATCTCCTATTTATTTCTAAGTAAATAATCCATATTTAATATTTTATTTATTTAACAAATAAATAATCCATGTTATAGTACGTTATCTATTTACTCTAAATAAATAATTCACTTTATAAATATTCCATTTATAAAGGTTTCCCTTCATTTATAATTCCACTGAAACGTATTTTCTATTTATAAATATTCCATTTATAAATATTTCTATTTATAAATATTCTATTTTTAAATATTCTCTTTTATAAAATCCTCTTGATTTTATAAATATTCTCTTTTCAATATTCCGGTATGTCATGGTGTTTAACATATCAAGTTATGGTGTCCAATATCGTCCATACACATATAATCAACAACAGATTATAAATCACGTCATATATCACAATATATGAAAACAATAAAATAACTGTTGAGGAATCCAGTCGGATTCCTCCAACCTGTTTCCCTGCATCCACAGATGTTACAAAATAAAATCAACATCACTTTCAGTTCCATATGATATATTCTGTTAAACAGAATCAATATAGAAATTCAACTAACTGACTAGCAGTTCAATCAAACAATCAACACACAGTCAATCATTCAATATTTAAAAGTTCTAAAAATACAACATGAAAATATAAACTGTTCAGAATTATTGAGTTTTTACTCACCTTGGACGATCATCGTTAATAACGATAACCATCGCTCGATTTGATTCAGACAGACAATTTATTTTGCGATAAATTGTAACGAGCACCAATCCACTTCCAGTCAGTTCCATTGTGTTGCTCCCGTCCATTCGATCCCAACGGATCTTGTTTTGCTGAATTCCGCTCATGTATGAGAAAGTTACAAATTTTATACATTTATACACTATTAGATTTAATAAAACTTATGTTTTTAAATAAATTCCTTGGGCCTTTACCATTTTAATTCAGCCCGTCATGTTTTCACGCACCCTACCAACTCTACAGATCCTTTTCTTTCCACGTTTTCCCCTTCTAGCGTCATCAGCATTTTTCTTTCTTATTTTACTTTTCTCTCTTGGTCTTAGTGTTAAATCTTCGGCCCATCACCATGTATTACGCACCCACCCCCCTGTAGCTTCTTCCTCTCCAACATTATAACCTACGAGCTCCAGCATGTCTCCCACACCATCGACCCAAAACTGGAACCGAGTTCCACAACAAAACTGCCATGCCCAGATCTTCGAACGCCCCTACCCGCAACCAAGACTCGCGCTGTTCCTGTACACCCAAAACAATCTCCCGCACTCACCCTTTTCCACATCAGTATACGTAAGTCACCAATATCGAACTCGCTTACTCAAGCCATCTTCCCTGATTCCACTGATCCCTTCCTTACGCTAACATGAAATCCAGGCACCCCATCAGAACACCATCGATCCCTCCTTTTGATTGTGAACCGCAGCCATAGGAGGCGCTGCCTCAAAATTATCGAACTCCAGGCAGAACTCGAGTTTAACAAAAAGGGTATGAACTTGAACGGAAACTCAAGAGGATTTCGATTATATAACTATCTAGATTTATGGATTTAAATTTTGATTTTATTTCGAATTGTTTTAGGAGCTTGGAAGAACGATTTCTACTGTGGAGTATTTTTCTCATGGCGGCGGGTTTAGTTGGATCTGAGGAATAATAAGAATTAGGTTATAACAAGGGAGTTAAGTCCCTTTTATAGAGAAGATATTTTGGACCATGAATATACTTTATTATATTTAAAACTTACACGTGAAGTCTTGCGAAAATATAACCTCATACGATACCTGTTTTTGACAAACTAAGCTATTCCTGGCATAGAAAAATATTCCGGATCCAATGGGACAGGTTTCGTCGAATTCCGACACCGTTTGCGAAAATCCTTTAGAAAATATCGATGAAAAACACCGAGCAATAATTCCTAACAATTCCAGAATAAATCCTAAAAATATGAGGCCTTGACGTTTCACTAGACATCTTCCTAAGGTTTCGTATGAAACTTGTTTCATTGAATTCTGAGTCCGTTTGACCAGTTAACCATTCAGTTTAGTTTGTTTTAAGTTAAAAACATAGCGTACCCCACTATGAAATATTCTATTCACGTAGGGACAGTTATGGCCAGAAAAAAAAAATACAATTTAAATGAGTGATGTGCTCTGGTCCCAAAAATGTAATATTACCGGTAGATGAACTCATATTGTGAAACCCCGAAATGTCGATACAGGGTGCCAAATACTCCAAATAAAAAGTTGCTTATTTAATTAATTAAAAATTACAGTAAAATTCTAAAAATTAAATTATCGCTATTTCCCAAAAGGACCTTGTCTAAATTCAAGCCCGATTTCTAATTATATCGAATAAACCGATACGGTCGATAAACGATTCTATAGCGACTATTTCAAAATTTTATTTGGACATATCTCAAAATATACACGACGAAATCCAGATTTTTCTCTTCCATTAGGAAACTATCATCTAATCGGTCCTGACGGTTCTTGTTTCACATAAATCTGACTTAAAACGGACCCTGTATATTCAGTTGAAGTTCAAATCGCCAAATAGCGAACTGCAGCGCCATTTTGAGCTCGTTTATAATTATATTATAATTCTACGTCCAAACGGCCGTTTATATAATATATTCGTTATTCAATTTCAATTCCAAACTGAATTATACCTTATATAAAATTCAATTCACACTATATTGTGAATTCAGTTTTTTTGACTATTTCGACATTATAATATATTATTACATTATAATTATTAATTTAAATATTCAATATTATTTAATTCCAGTTATCGATATCGCCAAAACGATATTTAAATAATTAAATAAATTAATTATTCAACGGTCAGAAATGCGGGTCATTACATATTTACATTGCATATATTAGAAGTTATATGCATTGT
Organism: Allium sativum; assembly: GCA_030737875.1. Classification (NCBI taxonomy): domain Eukaryota; kingdom Viridiplantae; phylum Streptophyta; class Magnoliopsida; order Asparagales; family Amaryllidaceae; genus Allium; species Allium sativum. Next base: position 860,894,606 of record CM060909.1, read on the forward strand.
TAAAATTACATTTATATTTACATTGCATATATTAGAATTTGTATGCATTGTTAAAATTACATTTATATTTACATTGCATATATTAGAATTTATATGCAAAGTTAAAATATCATTTTATTGACTATACGTACATTAGAATCTGTACGAGTTATTTTTATTTGTAAAAACATTCACTGAATACTTTCTACAAATAAATCGTTCCCTTTTTATTTGTTAAAGTTAAAAATAGAAATACAAATAAAAAGTATCTTTTTATTTGCCATTGACTCAGATGTCACGTAAATGAAATATATTTTGTTTGGCAAGACGAATATTAGATATAACATGCCAATAAAAACATTCTTTTATTTGGCATGTTAAATACGTTAGTAGAATCGTCGAACGGTTTATATTTATATAATTATATATATATAAATTAAAATTAAAACGAATCACGCACGGTAGTTCGCGTTTCAGAATCGTAACTTCAAACGATTATACCGAAAGATCCGACCATCGGATTTTCCCAAAATTGGAACCGTTAGGACCGCTTTGGGAAGATCTTTCCAATGATATAAACTTAGTTAATATACAATGGTTAGATTTCGAGATAAGTGTTAATCAAATTTTGAAAAAAACAACGCCAGGGCCGCCTATTGACCTGAAGCGTCGCTAAATTAATTTAGCTATTTATATATATATATATATATATATATATATATATATAGCGATAAATCGTTATTATATACTATTAACGATATGAAATGTTTTTAAACTATATATATGCGAGAATCATTTGAAATGACCGAGTTCAATCTCATTTCAAATGATTATACGACAATTTAAATCGTAGATATTGAAGACGGCGATTGAAGACTGGCGATCTTCACATCGAAAGGATAACTACTAATGCCCGACATTGGTTAGCTCCCAGTAAAGGGTTAAAGTGGTAGTTGTCTGGACGTACTTGTTGATTGTATGGATAAGCGAGCACCTCTCTTCCATATTGGGCATACGGGATGAGGAATAAGGTGACTCTGGTTTCTTTCAGACCCAAAACGGACTTGTAAATGGATGTGTGTCCGACATTGGATTTCATTCCATGTAAATTGATTTCTATTTGATATATATCTGTTGGTGGCGGAGAATTTATTCTCTTTCTTAACACCCTTCTCTAAGAAGCAAGAGCTCAGAGGTTATATATTGGTAGTTATCGATCGCATGGCATGAATTGTCAATGTGACATGCCAAGATGCAATTGATTGAGGTTTTTGTTGAAAAGCAGTGCCTAGTGGATGATGATCAAAGCATAGCCTATTTCGGCATAGCTTTGTGTATAACGTTACCTTGCGAGCCTCACACCCCAGTAAGAGTCAGAAACGGGACAAGGGAATGCAGGGAGTGCACACGTTTCTTTCTAGCTAGAAGGGGTATCAGGGTTTTGCAAGCCCTAACATTTTACTTATGTGGTTGATGGAATAAGACGCCTCGGATTTATTGGTCGATAGTGACCATTTTATAGGTTTAATAGGACCAGGAAGCATGTGTTCAGGAATTGCCAATCCACTAAAGTATTTGTGGACCGGCCCTGCAGGATCCAAGGGTTGCCCGTAGGTGTGATCCAGAGGCATTTCTAGAGTGTCTCAAATCGGTAGGAGATCGTCCCTAGCCTTGACTCATGGTGGAAACCCAATTTCCAAAACGACATTACGGTTTTGATTGTAAACCTATGTATGGCGACATAGTATATGGTAGCTATGCCGTCTAGGATTGATACATTTACTTTGCAGTATTTTAAAACTGATTAGACACTAATAATAATATTAAAATACTATTTTCCACATATCAAGCATTTTTTATCGTTATAAGGTAAAACTCTATCCTTCGGCTTGCGTTGCATTATGTGATGGGACTTAAGTGTTATAATGATTTCATTTTCTAAAAAGCATTGCGTTGTTTTTGAATAAAAATTTATTAAATATATGCACTGGCAATCCAATGGAGTATACCCATTCTGTGTTAGCGGGGTGGTCCTGTAATTAGCTATATTGTTGGTTAAGAAAGAAACCTCATACCAGTCCCATGATTGACTCGTAGTTTGTTTCACTTTGCGAACTCGAGTGCCCTCTTCTCACACGAGCAGCCATGTGACAGGTTTAGGTATGGTGTAACAGCCCAAATTTCCTTACTCTTTGAGTCGACTAATAACACCACACGTCTAACCCAAATTGCACAGAAATATGAATCATTATTAGATAGAAGTTAGAGGATGAGAAATAGAAAGAAAGAAATATTAGAATAGAAGAAAACGAAGATCACAAACTCATAGCGGAACGAATAAAATATATTAGGTAACATAAACTTTGAAATACAATTCAGTAACTTTATATACATACCATCATCAGAGCACAACAGCTATTCCTGGGACAGTTATAAACACCTGTTTCCAGATACAACATAGCACACAGTGGGAAATATAATAGTCTATAGCTAACTGGCGAAGCCTCCTGCTTCAGTCTCCTCCAAGTGAATCTGTAAAATCCCATCTACTAAACTGCCCATACAAATTTGAGCACCTAAGAGTTTAGGAAAAACAAATAAAATAAACTCTGGGTCACTCATGGGACTGGTGTGAGTAAATTCCACTCATTGGTTTAACTTTCAAAATCCTTTCGAAAGAAATGATAATCGTAAGACCGATCCACACATAAACACAGATGGTTTTCACCTTACGATAACCCAAAAATATTTTGATATCAAAATGCAGTGATATTATAATAGTGTCTACATCAAATAAATAGAATCTAGCTGAACGCTTGCATCTCACGCTCCATATATAATATAAAATCAAAAACCGCAGGGCGCTTATTGGAGATTGGATTTCCAACATGACAAGGTATGGAACCACCTTCCGATCAGTGTACTCTAGAGGGGATACAGTGGGGTTCAACAAGAACGTCTTGCAATCTGGCCCACACATGACCGACCACTCATTTCGCTTGAGTGTATCGAATGTATATCACCAGCAGTTGGGATCAACAACCGTTTCCCGAAAGGGACAACATCGATACATTAAAGAAGCAAATGGAATTTCCCTAGATAGGTGAGTATACATCCTAATGGGAGCGACCCACATAGCCATGCTGCCTGCCCGATTTTTGTCAATTTCCGGTTGTGAGGCTTGAGGTTTGAATTATCTTCTAGAACATCTAGCCACCATTCACTTTGAATGCCACGTCGTCAGATCCATCGGCAATCACTAATTGATTCCCACAAAAATACTCAGATTGTCAGGATAAAGAAGTTTCCCTTCTTTGCCACCAACTTCGTATGTTTGAAGGAATTAACATACGTAATCCCTTTGGAAATACTCTGTCAGACACTCGTCCTTACAAGTTGTCCTGGGTCTGGACAAACCGAAGGCACCATTCTATTAATCCATCTTAAGCAATTTCTACCTAGGATTAACAGACAGCCCTTGCATTTTACTCCGTCTTCATAATCTCTTCAACATAAGTTGATTCGTAACGCTTATGCCAATACGCAGTGGTTTTCAGATATTAAATCTGATCCCGGTCTCTCCGTATTGACAACGGAGGTATAAAATAAATCAAAACTTTGATAGTCGGTGATTTAACTATCAAAGAAACATCCATACAATCAACGGTCTTATTTCCCATTGGAAATCGTACCGATCAAGCATCAAATAACACTGGACCCCTTTTTAAATTAGTTGCTTATTATATTATCGTTTCCAATTTCGATTTCCCATCTTTTGTATCCTTTCAAAGCTCTATTTTTCTCTCTTGATTGTTGGAAAACATTTCTAATATCCTAATTTCTTTATTCGAGAAAATATATCTTATTCCAGTTAGAAAACATTTCAAAATCCTTTAAATTAATGCGATGCTACAAAACATCGTTATTATAGCTCAAAGCAGTAATCACTTATTAACTAACCGTCTTGTTAACCCATCTTCACTATCGAACCTTGACCATTCCTTCGTCAATCATGAAGTCAATCAAGTTGGGGTATAATTACCTCTCAGACCTTAATTGAACAACATTCTCAACTTTGAAATAGTCAAAGCTCACAACTTCAAACAAAACATTACTTATCCGACTTTCTGATTCAATCTAAGAACATACTTCTTTTACGGATAAACCCTGATTATAACGGTAGCATTATAATCGCTGTCTCCAAATATTTGATTTATAAAACATTACTTTTAACAACATCGTTACAATCACTGTTTAGCTTTATAGAACATTTATTATAATAGCAGCGTTAAAATCACTGTTTAGATTTATAAAACATTTATTATAACGGCAGCGTTAAAACCGCTGTTTAGAATTTACAAAACATTTATTATAATGACAGCGCTAAAATCGCTGTTTTCAAATATTTAGTTTATAAAAATATAATTTGTACTTATTCATTTCGATAAATAAATTAAAAAGTAAATAGATAAATAATTAAATTTGATTCAAACCGAAAAGTAACAATATTGCTTCCCTAAATTCGATATAATCGAATTCCAATCAATAACTTTCTCTCAATAATCTATATTCAATTATATTCCGAACTTCGGAATTTATCTACCATTTTAGGGTAATCCAAAATCCCAAATTTCACTTTTGAATTTACGCTCTCTAAAGTCTTACCAAAATCCTTTATACCCATTTCAGTCTACAAAACATTATCCCAATTTATTCTATATTCCAAATGTTGGAATAAACCTCATCGTTTCTTAAAACGATTATCCATTTCCTTTTTCATTTAATTAACAATCAGGATTCATATTACAAATCTAGATTTAATTTAGAGATATTTCATTTGCAAAATATTTCCTTTAAACCATTTTTCACTTTAATCGTGAATATATTTATATAGTCGAATCAGTTTGATTTCATACTTATAAATAATATCTTAAACCCAAATTTTATTTATAACTTCTATTTAGAATCATTTATACAAGCTTCATTCTTCTATTTCAATTATTTAAAATCCCGTATAAAATTTCCTTAATAATTGCTAAGTTCAAATCTTATTTCAAATATTGGTTTCAAAAACGATTTCCCCATTTCTATATAAATTCAAATTTTGAATTTTATATTTCAATGTATCCCATGATAAATAATTCAATTAGTTTATATTATCATTTATAACCAACCGTTTGTTTTTATTTTCCATTAAACAGGTTTTTAATTTCAACTCTATTCGAAATTACATTTCTATTTATGGAACTTTTTAAAACTCAAATTTCATTTTATATATTCGAATTTTACGGTATTTAAATATCAAAATTCTAGGGCCAGTGTAATTCAAACACAACATAACTAATCACGGATTATATCACATCGTATAATACAACAAATGAAAACAGTAATAAAATTGTTGAGGAATCCAGTTGGATCTCTCCAGCCTGTTTCCCTGCATCTACAGATGTTAATTAACACAAATAACATCCGCAATAGTAATTTCACATCCTATATGAAATACATGGTGAACAGAATTATTTAACGATCAATGATATAACTAATTCAACCAATTTTATCCGCCATTCACACAACATCTAATTATCATTTTCAAAATACGATTATAAAATTATAACTAAACAGAGTTAGTGAGTTTACTCGCCTTGTTTTGCAGTTGACGGTTTTGCTTTGTTCCGTTTAAAACCAAACAAACGTTTGATTAAATCACGAAATTCCTGCAGCTCTGTTCTCAATGAAATTAGTTCGAATCTCGCTGCCACGATTCCAATGTGACTAGTTTGGTCTAATCCTGCTTTCATATGTGGTAGAGATACATTTAAAAACATATGATTTAATTTTTAATAATAATAATCCACTCATGACTTTGATTAATTAATTACCATTATTAGTTTCACTATTACGTTATTTACCTCCCTTAACCATGGTTTTACTTGCGACGCCCCCTATATCCTTATTCCAAAAATCACGATACAGAACCGCCCACTTCCTCCACCAACATGTCCATTTCGAAAGTCCTCATACAATTCCTACAGACCGCAATAAGGACATACCATATTCTCTTCAATACCACACTATCAAACCATACTCAGAACTGGCTTATACTACCTCACCTCAAGCTTCCACTATCATACAGACTCAAACTCAGCAACCTCTGACCAGAGGCCGATCTACAGAACTAACTCCATCAAAACACCTCTCTTCACTCTACACAGTAGCCTATGACATCCATTTTTTCACCTAAAAATGCAGTCCAACCACACTGTGCTATTCTGACCCATATTATATATGTATATATAAAACACGTTAGGCCCACTTAAGCTTCTTCCTTCCCAAATAAGAATACATGAAATATGCTCCTCCTTATAACTCAGTTTGAACCCTCCCACTCCTACACAGTTTTGCTCGCCATAGATTTCTCCTGACTTCCATTCAAAAACCATGCACAGTAACCCAATTCCTTTGCCAACACTCGTACCCATTTTCAGAACCACACCCATCTTTATTCCTCACTGCTAAAGCACGAAACCGTTGGACTCACTGTTCCCATCTTCACGCCTTCAGACTTCTTCTTCGTTGTAATATGTGTGCTCCTTCACTGCTGAAAAATGTTGCACTTCATCATTACTTCATACCCCCATTCCAACTTCACTAAAACACCCAGGACAACCACCCAATAGCTCTTCACAAATAGCGCCCCCTACAAACTACTTAATTGACGAATTAACACCACATATGACTTCCCCTTCGAAAACCCTACCCATCCGAACAACCCTGAACAAGATGCATCGCTCCTTCCCCTGTAGCAAAGACAACAGTCGCAACAAAAACCTTCAAGAACCTCACCGAACTCAACCACATCATGTGCCTGACCCTCGTAAACTCCGCTTCACCCTTGAATAACTGACCGACTCTACCAAACACTGGTAACGGTCACCCGAAGTCGAAGCTGGAAGAAAAACCTGTGCGAACTATTGATGCTCGAACTCAAGAAAAATAATATCCAAACAATGCTCTTGTTTTAATCATCTTAGCGAATCCAATATTGGATTTTCTCGTTAAGTATTTAATTTTTTATTTGTTTCAGAAGATTGACGAGAACTGAGAATTGGAGAAATAAAAAGAAATCGATCGAATTGGGGCTTAGGGATTTGCTGAGGGGCGGTCTAGTTATATAGATGTTTTTATTAAATATTTTATTGAATTTTATTTAACCATGGCTATCGTCATTTCTGTTTGTCCTTTTCAGAGCTTAGGTTTTGCTGAAATATTTGATCACATTGTTGAGATTTGAATGATCCAATTTGATTTTATTTGTTTATTTATATAAACGAAATATATTAGAATAAGAAGCAAAAGCTGTAAAACTTCGTTTCGTACAAGCTAGTTTTGGATTAGATGATACGAGGTAGATATGTATTGAGGTTATGTCACTATTCTTTATAGTGAACATGTTCAAAGAAGGACATACAACTTTATTTAACTCGTCGACGAGATATTTGACTTTGCAATTTGTACAGTTTGTATTTGTTACTGTGTATTAAGTCTTACTTCGAATAGAAGGAAACAATAAATGGTATTTTTAATGTGAAGTATCGCTGTCCGTAAATCAGTGGAAATATATGTATATATATATATATATATATTTTTTTTCTTATATATTATATTTTATAATGTCAGATACTATCGGACCAGTCATGTGCCCTAGATTTCGATTTGGCCAAAATTCCGTGTTTTAAGTGAGAGGACTGCTGTTTGTTTTATAGAGATAGTTGGCTTCCTATGTAAGCTACGGGTTGGATAATTTAATAATATATATGTATATATATATATATATATAAACAATAAGCCAGCAGTCAGCTTGTATTGTAGGACAGACGCATTTAATTTTAGCCCATATCTTTGACTGTCGGCACATGGGGTTCATATCCCAAAATTTATTGTTGAGCTACTGGCTCTTTTAAGAACATGCACGGCAAGTCGCCTAAGTCCAATTTCTTTAGTCAGCAACAGTACAAATATATCTACCGGAGATTTTGAATGAGGACAACGACTTTTTGGGATTACATCTGAGGCTATGAATCCGTTCAGCAAGATTTAGATCAAGGCTTTGTGTGATTTTCAAAGATTTTGACCAAATTACCGGACGCTCGCAATATTGGGAAGATTTTGTTTTGAATTCCTCTCAAAGTGATTCTAATTTTTATAAATGCCCAATTATCGTTTTAATTAATAAATTCCATATAAATTTATTTATACTTCTAATACAACATTTAAAATAATTTAAATGTTCAAAATAAGTTGGCAAAAATCCGGGTCATTACATACCTTCCCCAAAATAATTTCGTCCTCGAAATTGCTAAGCAGTAAAAATGCTATAACTCTAACTCCTCATAACCTACTTAGTTGAAATATTATATTCCATATCTTCATAACCTAGTTCGTACTCAAATTCGAATTCTCATACCAATACTCAACCATTCGTAATTCTCTCTAAATGATTTGTCCACCATTTTTGGACAATCCATCATCACCTTCTTGTCTTCAATCCATATGCTCTTCTGCATACCCACATCCATATCAATTGATTTTAAATCCATTTATCAATTTCATTATTCCACTAGCAATTTTATTAACCAATTCTGGTTTTCTTATTTCAATTACAATTAACCACTCGATTTTAAATTATAAAAAATTTCTTGAAAATTTTCTAACTCCTTAAATTTTCGAAAAATTTCGCCAGCATCTCCTTTGCACTGCTCAATCGGTACAACCACAACTCGCCTTTCTAGGCTTTCTCCAATCCAAAAGAAAATCAAAAGGCCAAACGGCTTGCCCTATAGGCTCATAAAACTGTCAAACCCAAGTAATATTGTAAACATGTACCTTTTTGTTGGGCATAAATTCCATCTCTTGCATTTGTTTTCGTTTAATACCTGCTCAACATACATATACCGATTTCCAATAGGTTCTAAATCAATCCAACTTCTGGTCTTTGATTCACTACTCAGCTTCCTGATTAGTTCATTTCCATTCTACCAATTCAAATCTGATTTTTATTTAAGTCAATCCACTCATTATACTTGAATCCAAACAACATCCAATATATATTCAATTTGCTTATTCATAAGTCGAATTTATATTAATAATTCGAATCTCAACATTTTTCTTTATTTAATTTCATTTGGAATTATTTTAATCGAATCCAATTTTATTTAACTTAAGTTAAATTTCAATTCATTTAATACATCTTTACCATTTCAATCTATTCAACTTATACAAGTTAAATTTTAATTTCGGAACTCAAATCTCTGGGTTTTATTTCAAATTAGTTTGAAATCATATATATTCATTAACATATATTTATAATCAATTCAAAACATTTGAATTTCTAAAATATCTTGTCCTTTTCAAACAAAATTTTCATTCCCAAATTACTATGGTAGCAATCCGTCACTCAGAAACTTGAAAATGAATACCGGTAATGTCGCGATTTATTACCGAAATTATTTTCTCGCCACTGAAGTGATTTCAGTGCTTAATCACTTTCAAAATCCATTTAAAACCATTTTTTCTTCAAAAATCCTTTAAAACAATGCTATATTCCTTTATAATATTTAGAAAATATTTCCTAACATCCGGGATTTAAATTCAAATTTTGGTTTGAACTCAGTCTTGGTTTATCTCATTTGTGCACATTATCCAAATATAACTTATATTTAGTTATATATAACAATTTCAATATTTCATAATTTCATTTGATTGTAATAACAATCAGCACGTCCATATATTATAATATCCCAGAAATTATTCTTTTTATATCAAAATAACTTTTGGGCAAAATTATTTCATTTACCCATTTTAAAACCATACTGTATCGAATTGCTTTTTTCGAGAGTTTAGAAACACCTATAGATACAGTTGTACATCCTGTATCGACCAGAATTCATAAACCACTCAATAAACAAGTCAACACAATATAAAATAATTTTTATATCAAATCTATAAATACGCGCTCATATATATACACTCAAACTCAATCTAGGGTATTACTAACCCCATCTCTACTGAGTCACGCCACAGAGCCAAGGTTACTACTCAAGCTTCAGCTCTGTTACCAAATGTAACGGCCCGAATTTCCGTACTCTTTGAGTCGACTAATAACACCACACTTCCAACCCAAATTGCACAGAAATATGAATCATTATTAGAAAGAAGTTAGAGGATGAAAAATAGAAAGAAAGAAATAATAGAATAGAAGAAAACGAAGATCACAAACTCACAGCAGAACGAATAAAATATATTAGGTAACATAAACTTTGAAATACAATTCAGTAACTTTATATACATACCATCATCTGAACATAACAGTTATTCCTGGAACAGTTATAAATACTTGTTTCCAGATACAACATAGCACACAACGGAAAATATAACAGTCTGTAGCAAACTGGCGAAGCCTCCTACTTCAGTCTCCTCCAAGTGAATTTGTAAAATCCTGGCTACTTGACTGCCCGTACAAATTTGGTCACCCAAGAGTTTAGGGAAAACAAATAAAATAAACTCTGGGTCAGTCATGGGACTGGTGTGAGTAAATTCCAACCATTGGTTTAACTTTCAAAAGCCTTTCGAGAGAAATGATAATCGTAAGACCGATCCACACATAAACACCGATGGTTTTTACCTTATGATAACCCAAAAATATTTTGATATCAAAATGGAGTGTTATTATAATAGTGTCTACATCAAATAAATAGAATTTAGCGGAACGCTTGCATCTCACGCTCCATATATAATATAAAATCGAAAACCGCAGGGCGCTTATTGGAGATTGGATTTCCAACATGACAAGGTATGGAACCACCTTCCGATTAGTGTACTCTAGAGGGGATATACTGGGGTTCAACAAGAACGTCTTGCAACCCGACCCACACATGACCGACCACTCATTTCGCTTGAGTGTATCGAATGTATATCACCAACGGTTGGGATCAGCAACTATTTCCTGAAAGGGACAGCATCAATAGATTAAAGAAGCAAATGGAATTTCCCTAGATAGGTGATTATACATCCTAATGGGAGCGACCCACATAGCCATGCTGCCTGCCTGATTATTGTCAATTTCCGGTTGTGAGGCTTGAGGTTTGAATTATCTTCCAGAACATCTGGCCACCATTCACTTTGAATGCCACATCGTCAGATCCATCGGTAATCACTAATTGATTCCCACAAAAATACTCAAATTGTCAGGCTAAAGAAGTTTCCCTTCTTTGCCACCAACTTCGTACGTTTGAAGGAATCAGCATACGTAATCCCTTTGGAAATACTCTATCAGACACTCATCCTTACAAGTTGTCCTGGGTCTGAACAAACTGAAGGCACAATTCTATTAATCCATCTTAAGCAATTTCTACCTAGGACTAACAGAACAGCCCTTGCATTTTACTCCGTCTTCATAATCTCTTCAACATAAGTTGATTCGTAACGCTTATGCCAATACGGAGGGGTGTTCAGATATTAAATTTGATCCCTGATCTCTCCGTATTGACAACAGATGTATAAAATAAATCAAAACTTTGATAGTTGGTGATTTAACTATCAAAGAAACATCCATACAATTAACGGTCTTATTTCCAATTGGAAATCGTATCGATCAAGCATCAAACAACACTGGGACCCTTTTTATATTAATTGCTTATTATATTATCGTTTCCAATTCCCATTTCCCATCTTTTTATCCTTTCAAAGCTCTATTTTTCTCTCTTGATTGTTGGAAAACATTTCCAATATCCTAATTTCTTTATTTGAGAAAATATATCTTATTTCAGTGAGAAAACATTTCAAAATCCTTTAAATTAACGTGATGCTACAAAACATCGTTATTATAGCTCAAACCAGTAATCACTTATTAACTAACCATCTTGCTAACCCATCTTCACTATCGTACCTTAACCACTCCTCCATCAATCATGAAGTCAATCAAGTTGGGGTATAATTACCTCTCAGACCTTAATTGAACAAAATTCTCAACTTTGAAATAGTCAAAGCTCACAACTTCAAAGAAAACATTACTTACGCGACTTTCGGATTCTATCTAAGAACACACTTCTTTTATGGAAAGACCCTGATTATAACGGTAGCGTTATAATCGTTGTATCCAAATATTTGATTTTTAAAACATTACTTTTAACAACAGTGTTACAATCAACGTATAGCTTTATAGAACATTTATTATAATAGCAGCGTTAAAATCGCTGTTTAGATTAATAAAACAATTATTATAACGGCAGCATTAAAATCGCTGTTTAGATTTTACAAAACATGTATTATAATTGTAACGACCCGCATTCTACGCATCATAGGATCGTGGAATATTTATTTCTTTCACATACGAAGTCGTATGGTCATGTAACTTTGGGAGACGATTATTGGGGTCAGTTCCCATGTTCATGATTTTTGTCGATTTTTAAATGACCGTTTTGCCCCTAGTTTGTACTGTTTTAGCCATAACTTTTGACTAAAAAGGAATTTTGACCTGAAACCACTTCCATTGGATTCGAATGATGGTTTCTCTTTCCGTAGAGTGGTTACATTAGCCAAACGGACTTACCGTTCGGGAGATATGGCTGAAACAAGGTTTAGAAGGTGAAAAATAGCTAATCGGGCTTAACCGGGTGATTAGCAACTAGGCCCAATGAGGGATTTCGGGATTTGGGGTATTTAAGGGCTGCTAGGGTTAGGATTTCGGTTTTAGACTCATTTTTCCAGCCTCCACTTACCTCCTTCAAGCTCTAGCAATGACCTCCACCTTCTAATTTCATCCCAAATCGTCTCTAATCACTTTCTAATCGAAGACTAAGCAAAACTACATCAAATCAAGGGAGGGTAGCACCAAATCAGAGAGAGAGCTGCTGGAACACATAGGGATTGGATCCAAATCAGAGATTATTTCATATCTAAAGTTTGTTTGTGGCTAAGGTGAGTGATTTGCATTGTTTTTCACTAATTACGACTAATTATGGTAATTAGCGAAGATTAGCGAAATTATGGCTCAGAAAAATCTGGAAAAATATTCATAAATTCTGAAATATTGTTTTAGACCTATGATATGAATTTGGGTTAATTTGGTTAAGTTTTGTTAATCCTATGTTGAGTTTTACCTAAACATGCTTAAGGGAAATTAAGGGGTTTTGGGTATGTTTGATCCATTTTACATGATATGATTTATGTTTTGGTGTTTGGGGTCGATACTACATGTTGCTATGACTGTATGGTACGCTTTGTGATTGTTTAGAAGTGTTAGATTGGTCGAAAACGCCGTCGAATGGCGTGAAACAAGTCGCAGGGAAGCTGTGCAGGGACCGGATCGCGGATCGCCCTTATGTGCCACGACCCGGACCGGAGACCACGATCCGATGGTGGGAGGAGCTCGAACTCGAACCGCGTCACGCGCTAGAGCATCCGATCGCATGCCATCTCCGCTCCGACCTGATCCACTTCAGAAGCCACGAACCGATGGTGCGACCCGATCCGATGGAGCTGGAGCGCCACGAGCTAGAAGGAGCACGACCCGATCCGATGGAGGGAGCACGATCCGACCCGAGCGAGGGTGATGACCACGATCCGAAGCAAGGTGAAGTGAAGACCGACCCGGATGAAGATGATGACTAAGACCCGAGATGCAAAGGTAGTCCAAATGGAAGTTAGGGCTCATGATCCAGATGGGAACCAATGAGTTCACTTCATGGTTGGGCTTTGCTGCGGGACGTGTGCAAAGGGGTTGTCGGTATTCATAACTTTGGTTCACCACTGAGAGATGGATAGTGGGCTTGTAGTGATAGTTACACGGGATTGGATTCCATCGTGGCCCAAAGTATTAGGTGACCAAAGTAGTGGATATCGTATGCTTTACGCACTGAGTGAGGGATGTGAGGATGATTGCTATGTTTGATTGTTTGACATCACTATGACATGCACACCCCCACCCCCGTTATCTTTACACCATTTGAAAGGGCACCTTAGAGTGTTGTACAGCATGTAGTGCTAACTCTTTGGTTACAGGTCCAGGTTCAGGTGTGATTGGATTATACCTGTTATTATTCTGTTTAGATGCTTATCGCTCATACCAGGCTTTATGTCTGACCCAGAGTTTTATGCCTCTTCTTATTACTCTGGGTGCTCACACGAGCAGACTAGAGACAGGTTATGGTTAGCTGGTGATGCGCGAGTAGCTGATTTGGAGGCGAGCAGGAGACTTCCACGTATGATATATAGATATTCTCCCTGTGTCGTTGGTGGTCGCTACTTGGGCATTAGTAGTGTACCTCCTTTATCTTACTTTTTCTTTTTGAGACAGATTGGAAAGTTGTAATAAGCTGTATTTTGTATTTCCGCTGCTATGATGCTTAGTTCTGGTTTTCAGCTTATGCAATGTCTCTCCTGTTTTATGTCAAGTATGTTATTATTATATTTTGTTCTATGCGCTGTGAGACATATTACAGGTTCCTTGATTAGCCCATTCTCTTCTTTCTTTTTCTTCTGGCGACCGTCCGGTGCTAACTGGACATGTGTACAACGCACTTTTGGAGTAAATGTCGGTTGGTGCGGGGCGGGCCGTCAAACTTGGTATCAGAGCAATAGGTTGCGTAGTTAACCTAGGGAAAGACACTAGGGAGAGATAGTACGTATATGAGAGAGCGTATTTGTGATTACTTTGGTTTTTAAAAGTTATATATATACTATTTGTAGTATAAGAATGAAGTCGTACTGCACTAGCACCACTATGGGGTCGTTAATCGTTTCTCCTTTTACAGATTGACGACGAGCCGATATGCTAGAGGTGCTGGTAGGGGAGCCAATAATGGGAATGCTGCCGACATGAGGGCGATGTTTACCGACCTCATGAGAGACATGCTTAGAGATGTTCAGGGAGCAGTTCCCAATCCCGGAAATGGTGGTGGTCCAGTAGTGCAGGCGCCTAGGGTCGATTTCGCCAAGTTGTGCAAGGATTACACTAACCTTGGTGGGAAGTCGTTCCACGGAACGGAGTCGGCCACAGATGTTCAGGATTGGTTGGATAGTTGTGATCGTATCTTCGACGACTTGGGTCTTGAGGATGCGATGAAGAGAAGGCTAGCGTCTCGTCAGCTGCAAGGGCGAGCGATGAATTGGTGGAATGCCATTAGAACAGCTACTCCAGAAGATCAAGTTACTTGGAATCAGTTTAAGACTCGCTTTTGTGATAAGTTTATTCCAGCTGCTCATAAATCAGAACTGTTCAGGAAGTTCTTGGAGCTTAAGCAGAACGGTCGAGCAGTCTCGGAGTATATCGCTGAATTCGACACTTTATCGAAATATGGATGGCCCCTCATCGATACAGTCGAAAAGAAGAACGAGAAGTTCGTAACTGGCTTGGATGGGTACTTGGGGGAAAGACTTATAAACCATATCGATGAGACGTTCGAGTCTATTGTAGGAAAGGCATTAAGGTCAGAGAGCCTTTTCCCTAAGTCGAAGACTGAGGTTGCTACGGCATCTACAGAGGAGCCAAAGCCGCAAGCAGGCGGTGAAGGCAAGAAGAATTCCCAGAACAAGAGGAAGCAGAACCCGACCAAGGATGGTCAGAATAAGAAAAATAAGAAAGATGGCGAATGCTTTAGTTGTGGCAAGTAGGGCCATTACGCCAGAGATTGTCGAGAAAAGCCTGGGGAAAGGAAGTGCTTTAACTGCGGCCAGGCGGGACATCACAAGGATGATTGCCTACAACCTCCTAGTGAGAAGCAAATTGTGAAAGCATATGCTATCAGTGATGTTCCTTCTTCGTCGAATGCTCCAACTGCGGCGCAGAAGGGAAAGGGCATCGTTATCAGAGGTATGCTTTCTATTTAAGATGTTTTGATCGGGTTTTGTTTGACAAACCTGAGTTAGTCGATAGACCTTTAGTAGTGACGAACCCGATTGGTGGTTCGACTAGTTTTGGCATGATTTGTTAATGTGGTCTTATCGAGTCATGGATGTATGTTTCCTTGTGATTGCTTTGTTTTAGGCTTTACTGGGTTTAGCATTATTTCGGGGAGTCGATCTACTCCAAAGGAATAGGGTGGTATTAGGTACCTACCTAGTGATGGCGATAGTAACTGGAGTTAAGGAAGCTGAAAGGTTATCATTGGAATAAGTTCTAGTTGTCTCGGGGAGGCAAATGAGTACTCCAGTGCTAGATTGTTTTGCTCGTATCACCTTATGTGGATTGTCTGAACTCGGAGGAGATGTTCCTTGGGTGCTTGTCTGATATTGGTTTAGGCCTTTGGGGCTTGTGCTTGGGGAATGTCGATTTCGACTAGGATGGTTTGTGTGGGGGGTAAATAGTTGTTGTGATTTTTCATTGGATGATATCTTGGTTTACTCGAGGAGTGATGGGCAGACGGAACATGATAAGAATGTTCAATGGTATAGCCTGCCCAGAGTTAGACTCGATAGGGTTATGAGATTGCTCGAGTGGGACTCGGGAAAGATGCAAAGTAATGGATTGTCTAGGACCCTATGTTGATGTTCTCTATTGGATAGTAAAACTTTGAAGGAATAGGATGTGTTCGTTGATCATGGAAGATACAACGAAGATTAGAGCGATTCAAGTTCGACTTGAACTCGTAAAAGAAAATCGATGTTCGTTGATCTTGGAGATGCAACGAATAGGGAGACGGCTCACGTTGGACTAGAGTTTGTCACTAATGGATACTCAAGACTTGGTCTGAGTTATAGATTGACTCGAGTTGGACTCGAGAAGGCTGCAAGGAATTGGATTCAGCTCGAGTTGGACTCGAGAGGGCAGCAAGATAATGGATAGACTTGGGTTGGACTCAAGTATTTTAGGAGGACTAAAAGCAGGGGTATCTGGGGACGCCCGTTACCTTGGATCCGTTGGACGTGATCTAGTTATCCTTGGAGGATAAACGTACGTTGGACAAACGGTAGTCCGATTGGAGGCTGGGCTTCCAATAGTTTAATTATCCTTGGAGGATAAACGTACGTTGGACGTACGGTAGTCCGTAGGGAGGCGGGGCTTCCATTGGCCTGGGATTGGTTGGACCAGTCAAGTAGGCATCGGTGTATGTATGGAGGTTGGGCTTCCATTAGTTATTGATGTTGGTTAGACCAGATATACTAGAATCGACATATTGGGATTGGTTAGACCAATCATGTAGGTGTCGATGTGTTTATGAATTTAGCAGGTGATAGGTAGGACTTGTTTGATGGATGTTATGGTTGCTATGTTGTTCCTATTTTTCTTCCCTTGAGTAGACTATCACCTGTAGGGTTCCAGCGATGGGGAACAAAGTGATTGTAGTAGGACTATGAGCCAGTGCAGTAGAGGCGTCATGACTCGAGGGGCAAAGTGGACATAGTAAAGGAATAGAGTAAGGCTATGAGCCAGTGCAGTGGAGTTGTTATGACTTCATGGGGCAAAGTGGACATAGCAAAGGACTAGTGGCTATGGATCAGTGCAGTGGAGTCGCCATGACTCCATGGGGCAGAGTGATCATAGTAAAGGATTTGGGTGCGGTAATAGTTGCATTGAGTAGGAAACATGCAAGTTTAGGGGTTTTGTTTCTAGGATGGAAGCAACTAAAGTATATCACAGGATATGATTTCGGGCCCAAGAGTGAATTGGATTCAGAAACACAAGTAAGCTTGACGATTAGATCGATTTTGATTGAGTGGATTGTTTCCAGTTAGAAGGACGATCCTAATCTATTGGAAACCATCTCTAGGGTAGAGATGGGTATCGATGGAAAGAGAATGATGAAGTAAGGATTTGATCGAGAAGGGTGGCTTCGAATGAATAAGGGACTAGTTGTACCCAACGTAGATGGACTGAGAGGTGAAGTGCTTAGAGCATATCATCACTCGAAATTGACTATACATCCCAGTGGTAACAAGATGTATTGAGACATAGAGCAGATCTACTACTGGGAAAGGATAAAGAAAGACGTTGGGAAGTTTATGTCCAAATGCATAAATTGCCAGTTAGTTAAAGCTGAGCAAAAAGAAGCCTAGTGGTTTGTCACAACCGTTGCAAACAAGTCTCAATGGATTATATTGATAGTTTACCAAGAACTAGGTCAGGTCAAGGTGGTATTTGAGTGAATTGTATATTAGAGAATGAAGACTACCCAAGGTAGGCAGAAGGCTTATCTCGATAAGAGACGAAGAGATTTGGAATTCTTCGTTAACGACTTGGTGTTCGTCGAGATCTCTCCATAGAGAATGTGATTCGGATTGGTTGGGGAGGTAAGTTAGCACCAAGATTTGTTGGTCCATTCCCAGTCCTCGAGCAAGTTGGGAATTTGGCGTATGAAGTAGAGCTACCTGACAAGATGGCGGGAGTTCACAACGTATTTCATGTTTCCCAGTTAAAGAAATTCGTGCACGACCCTAGTGTGGCTATTTCACCTGATCAGTTGGATAACGTCGAAGTTGAACTCGAGGCGGTTGGGAACCGCAATTCTATGCGTATTGTTGGGAACGATACGAAGCAGCTTCGAAGGAAGGCGGTGAAACTAGTCAAAGTCCAGTGGGGTGAGAATGAAAAAGACCGTACTTGGGAAAAAGAGCAGGATATAAGGAAGAAGTATCCAGAACTCTTTGCCTAGTAGGGTTTTGGTAGTGATAGTTTCTTCCCTTGTTAGTAAACCGCATGCTAGGATAAACTTGTTTTGCATGTTAATTGTTGTTTATGGTTGATAGGCATGCGGAACCCTTTTTGTGTTTTGGTTAGGGAATTTCGAGGGCGAAATTTCTTAAGGGGGGAAGAGTGTAACGACCCGCATTCTACGCATCATAGGATCGTGGAATATTTATTTCTTTCACATATGAAGTCGTATGGTCATGTAACTTTGGGAGACGATTATTGGGGTCATTTCCCATGTTCATGATTTTTGTCGATTTTTAAATGACCGTTTTGCCCCTAGTTGGTACTGTTTTGGCCATAACTTTTGACTGGAAATGAATTTTGACCTGAAACCACTTCCATTGGATTCAAATGATGGTTTCTCTTTCCGTAGAGTGGTTACATTAGCCAAAGGGACTTACCATTTGGGAGATATGGCTGAAACAAGGTTTAGAAGGTGAAAAACAGCTAATCGGGCTTAACCGGGTGATTAGCAACTAGGCCCAATGGGGGATTTCGGGATTTGGGGTATTTAAGGGCTGCTAGGGTTAGGATTTCGGTTTTAGACTCATTTCTCCAGCCGCCACTTACCTCCTTCAAGCTCTAGCAATGGTCTCCACCTTCTAATTTCATCCCAAATCGTCTCTAATCACTTTCTAATCGAAGACTAAGCAAAACTACATCAAATCAAGGGAGGGTAGCACCAAATCAGAGAGAGAGCTGCTGGAACACATAGGGATTGGATCCAAATCAGAGATTATTTCATATCTAAAATTTGTTTGTGGCTAAGGTGAGTGATTTGCATTGTTTTTCACTAATTACGGCTAATTATGGTAATTAGCGAAGATTAGCGAAATTATGGCTCAGAAAAATCTGGAAAAATATTCATAATTCTGAAATATTGTTTTAGACCTCTGATATGAATTTGGGTTAATTTGGTTAAGTTTTGTTAATCCTATGGTGAGTTTTACCTAAACATGCTTAAGGGAAATTAAGGGGTTTTGGGTATGTTTGATCCATTTTACATGCTATGATTTATGTTTTGGTGTTTGGGGTCGATACTACATGTTGCTATGACTGTATGGTATGCTTTGTGATTGTTTAGAAGTGTTAGATTGGTCGAAAACGCCATCGAATGGCGTGAAACAAGTCGCAGGGAAGCTGTGCAGGGACCGGATCGCGGATCGCCCCTATGTGCCACGACCCGGACCTGAGACCACGATCCGATGGTGGGAGGAGCTCGAACTCGAACCGCGTCACGCGCTAGAGCATCTGATCGCATGCCATCTCCGCTCCGACCCGATCCACTTCAGAAGCCACGAACCGATGGTGCGACCCGATTCGATGGAGCTGGAGCGCCACGAGCTAGAAGGAGCACGACCCGATCCATATGGAACGACTCGATCGGATGGAGGGAGCACGATCCGACCCGAGCGAGGGTGATGTCCACGATCCGAAGCAAGGTGAAGTGAAGACCGACCCGGATGAAGATGATGACTAAGACCCGAGATGCAAAGGTAGTCCAAATGGAAGTTAGAGCTCAGGATCCAGATGGGAACCAATGAGTTCACTTCATGGTTGGGCTTTGCTGCGGGACGTGTGCAAAGGGGTTGTCGTTATTCATAACTTTGGTTCACCACTGAGAGATGGATAGTGGGCTTGTAGTGATAGTTACACGGGATTGGATTCCGTCATGGCCCAAAGTATTAGGTGACCAAAGTAGTGGATATCGTATGCTGTACGCACTGAGTGAGGGATGTGAGGATGATTGCTATGTTTGATTGTTTGACATCACTATGACATGCACACCACCACCCCCGTTATCTTTACACCATTTGAAAGGGCATCTTAGAGTGTTGTACAGTATGTAGTGCTAACTCTTTGGTTGCAGGTCCAGGTTCAGGTATGATTGGATTATACCTGTTATTATTCTGTTTAGATGCTTATCGCTCATACCAGGCTTTATGTCTGACCCAGAGTTTTATGACTCATCTTATTACCTTGGGTGCTCACACGAGCAGACTAGAGACAGGTTATGGTTAGCTGGTGATGCGCGAGTAGCTGATTCGGAGGCGAGCAGGAGACTTCCACGTATGATATATAGATATTCTCCCTGTGTCGTTGGTGGTCGCTACTTGGGCATTAGTAGTGTACCTCCTTTATCTTACTTTTGCTTTTTGAGACTGTTTGGAAAGTTGTAATAAGCTGTATTTTGGATTTCCGCTGCTATGATGCTTAGTTCTGGTTTTCATCTTATGCGCTGTCTCTCCTGTTTTATGTCAAGTATGTTATTATTATATTTTGTTCTATGCGCTGTGAGATATATTACAGGTTCCTTGATTAGCCCATTCTCTTCTTTCTTTTTCTTCTGGCGACCATCCCGTACTAACTGGACATGTGTACAGCGCACTTTTGGAGTAAATGTTGGTTGGTGCGGGGCGGGCCGTCACAATAATGACAGCACTAAAATCGCAGTTTTCAAATATTTGGTTTATAAAAATATAGCTTGTACTTATTCATTTAGATAAATAAATTAATAAGTAAATAGATAAATGATTAAATTTGATTCAAACCAGAAAGTAAAAATACTGCTTCCTTAAATTCAATATAACTGAATTCCAATAAATAACTTTCTCTCAATAATCTATATTCGAATATAATCCGAACTTCGGAATTTATCTACCATTTTTGGGTAATCCAAAATCCCAAATTTCACTTTTGAATTTACGCTCTCTAAATTCTTACCAAAATCCTTTATACCCGTTTCAGTCTACAAAACATTATCCCAATTTATTCTATATTCCAAATGTTGGAATAAAACTAATCGTTTCTTAAAACGATATCCATTTCCTTTTTCATTCAATTTACAATTTGGATTCATATTTCAAACCTAGATTTACTTTAGAGATATTTCATTTGCAAAATATTTCCTTTAAACCATTTTTCACTTTAGTCGTGAATATATTTCTTTATATATAATCGAATCAGTTTGATTTCATACTTATAAATAATATCTTAAACCCAAATTTTATTTATAACTTTCTATTTAGAATCATTTATATAAGCCTCATTCTTCTATTTCAATTATTTAAAATCCCGTTCAAAATTTCCTTAATAATTGCTAAGTTCAAATCTTATTTCAAATATTGGTTTCAAAAACGATTTCCACATTTCTGTATAAATTCAAATTTTAAATTTTATATTTCAATGTATCCCATGACAAATAATTCAATTAATTTATATTCTCATTTATATCCAACTGTTTTTTTAATTTTCCATTAAACAGGTTTTTTAATTTCAACTTTATTCAAAATTACATTTCTATTTCTGGAACTTTTTAAAATTCAAATTTCATTTTCTATATTCGAAATATTTTACGGTATTCAAATATCAAAATTCTAGGGCCAGTGTAATTCAAACACAATATAACTAATCATGGATTATATCACATCATATAACACAACAAATGAAAACAGTAATAAAATTGTTGAGGAATCCAGTTGGATCCCTCCAACCTGTTTCCCTGCATCCACAGATGTTAATTAACATAAATAATATCCGCAATAGTAATTTCACATCCTATATGAAATACATGGTGAACAGAATTATTTAACGATCAATGATATAACTAATTCAACCAATTTTATCCGCCATTCATCCAAACAACCATCACACAACATCTAATTATCATTTTAAAAATACGATTATAAAATTATAACTGAACAAAGTTAGTGAGTTTACTCACCTTGTTTTGCAGTTGACGGTTCTTCTTTTGTTCCATTTAAAACCAAACAGACGTTTGATTAAATCACGAAATTCCTGCAGCTCTGTTCTCAGTGAAATAAGTTCCATGATGTGAATCTCGCTGCCACGATTCCAAGGTGACTAGTGTAACACCCCACTTCCGCTAAGGTCACTCACAAAGGGAATGCCTTAACTTCGGTGGAACGTTATAAGTAAGCATAATAGAAATTTACAAGACATGTAGTACTTGAAAAATCTATTACTTTATTAAAACAGATACAAAAATTGGTTTGGTTACATCTTTCAAAACCACAATATCGGAATTCAAGTACATAAATTCCGGTCTTGTTCAAAAACCCTTAGAAAGATAGAGTCAAAGCCAAGCAATATTTCAAACACTTCAAGCAGAGAGAGTCTGAGTCAAGCTCCTACGTTTCCACCCTAAGCACCTTGGGGGGGGGGACGGAAAGAAAAGAGGCGAAACAAACTAGGTCAGACATAAGTCTGGTGAGTCCAGTGACTTCCAGCATATAAACAGATAATAGTACCATGACATGTAAATAAAACTGGATGAGAGATAACCGTAACAGGAATAACAGGTTAACAGAAGAAACAAAATGATATAGGCTAAGCTAAGCTTCTTACTTAGTTTACACTTCTCTTTACTAATACTAGTAAAACATAATTAGGTGTTGTCCTAATGTCTAAACAGAAAACAGAACGGTCTCTTCAGAAACATGAAGTTAGTAATGGGCCTTTAACACCCAAACAGAGATAGACGGTACAGAAACAGAATGCTAATAATGGGCCTTTACCAACCCAACTAATGGGCCTTTACCACACCAACAGAGACAGACGTACAGAAACAGAAGCAGGAACGGATTCAAAGATGGAAACAGAATAATACCTACGGAAACAGAATATTAGAATTAGGTGTACACTAGTAATGGGCCTTTACCACCCCAACAGACGGTACCACACAGAAACAGACAGGTGTTACCACCCCAACGGAAACTGACGGTAACCCAACAGAAACAGACAGAACTAAGTGTACCCTAAATTCTACCCCAAGCGATCGGCTCCCTAATACATAAACACCCTGTGCCGACCCCACAGAAGGGTGTATCACTCCCTAAAGTGGCAACCTATTGACACAGACCTGTAGATGTCACGGTGTTTTACATCCTCAGAGCAGACCGAATCCATGCACGCACATGACCCGGTTGGAATGCGCCATCAACACCCCTCACCATTATTATAATGAACCTCTTACAATTAGTTCAGTAAGCGTGCCCGGACCCCTTTTAGTGCTGGGTCATAGTTTTGATACCAGAAAGGGTTACTGACTAATATGGGTCCCAAACAACAGATGACCCAAGTAATTACCCCACCTAACCTTGTGTCCTCGGACTAACAGATTTCAGATTAACTTGCTTACAGATTTCAGATGTACAAAGTTCAGATTTACTAGTACTTAGATCAGACATACAGGTTAACCAGCTTTCAGACTAACGGATCAGATATACAGATTAATAAGTTTTCAGACTAACAGATCAGAGATACAAACTTATAGATTGTTTCACCTAACCTTGTATTGGGCCTACAGATTTACGAAACAGGTTTGTTAGATTCTTCAGTCCAGTTGTTTTAACCCTATTCACCCAACACGTTTTAGGTATCACATTTATCTTAGATTTGCATTAATTAAATATTAATGCACAGACCTCTCACATTAGGTTGGTAGCTTGTAGCCGCTGGATGTGCCAGGCGGTTCCGGGCAGACTTCTGCTACAAGCCAGACCTAACCTCGTGTTTAAGCATCTTTATGCCTACGACCTCTCACATTAGACTGATAGTTTGCGGTTGCTAGTTAAGCCGGTTGGTTCCGGGCAAGCTTCTACTGCAAACGGAGTCTAACTTCATGTCTCAACATTCTTATTTTAGCCAATGTATTCCA
Source organism: Allium sativum (assembly GCA_030737875.1). Lineage (NCBI taxonomy): Eukaryota > Viridiplantae > Streptophyta > Magnoliopsida > Asparagales > Amaryllidaceae > Allium > Allium sativum. The sequence continues at coordinate 860,918,950 of CM060909.1, forward strand.
TTCCATATTATGTCAATATCAGACTAATTATGCCAATTCAACAAATTAACTTCGTTACAAGTTAAAGCAGATTATTCAAAGTTCTATTAACATGTTTTTCCCAATATTAGATCGAGCCTACAAATTTCATACCTAAATTACCGTATTCAGTTTTCAACAGATTTAGCAGACTAAGCAATTTAACAGATTTAATCATCCCTTAAAATTCCATTGACATACCTCGCCCAATTATAAAATTATGCCTAATCTTACATGCCCAAATTATGGTCATAATTCAACATATAACATATGTCCCAAATTTTAGTTAAATCTGCAACGTACAGAATATTCTCTAAAAACCCCAAATCATAATGCATAATATAAATTATGCCCAATTATAACCATTGATTACCGCGTACGTCAAATATCCAAAAATCTGAATTAGGCGTATTCACATTAATAGTTATCCCTATTTTAATATAGGTTTCAATCCTTTTTTCTTCCAAGTTATAATTCGTCATATAAAATATACCCCAAATCTAGATCTTAAGTTACAACATGTATTATGTCCTCAAAATCAGATCTTGAATTATAACACGCATTATGTCCCCCAAATTACAAGTCATATTTTGTCATACAATAATTCTCCTTCTTCCAAATCATAAACCGTCATATATAGTATGCCTAGATCTAGATCTTAAATTACAACTTATGTTGTGTTCTCAATTTAGTCACAAATCAGTTATGTTCGATTATGCATCATTCAATATTTTCCCCAAATTTAGCGTTCGCGTGTCAATCTCTTATGAGATTTGTCTCAAGCTCGTGGTAGCCTAGCTATATAATAGAAAGAAGGAAGAGATATAGAATATTAACAATAAGATAGATCTACACAAAATTCAACAGATCTGATAAACAAGAATAAGATAGATCTACACATAATAAAACAGATATGATAAAAAGGAATATGCATAATCTCCAATTCAGATTTATAACCATGTCAAGATCATAATTAAATTTCATATCTAAAAATAACTGTACTCACAATAAGAGAAGAACGATTTTGGGATCTGATTTTCTGGAGTTGATTTAGCTTTCCGTTGATGTAGGCGTTGATTTGTTATCTTTTAATCCTATTCAGATTGGAAGAATAATAAGTACTAGTTCTAGCTTAGGTTTCAGCAGAGTAGCGGCGCCATTAATTTATTTTTAGAGAAGGAGAGAGCAATGGAGGCTAGAAAATAATGTAAGGGACTTAGGTTTCGGCTTAGGGATGTATTTATAGGAGAACACAAGTGTTTAGGGCCTTAGATATCAACCTAGAACCAATCCGGACCATCAGAACAGCCAAAACCACGTCACAAGCCAAAGAAAATCGGATCTGGGCCAAAACATGTCGACTTGTAGGAGGGGAGGTCGACCCCTAGGTCGATCCCCTGGTCGACCTATGACCCAGGTCGACCCCTAAGTCGACCTGCCTGGGTATTTTTCTATGTAAATTCTGAATTTTTGTTGAATCTTCCGAAGGCCATAACTTCTTCATACGAAATCCGATTTACGCAAACTTGGACTCTATTCCAAGCAGAATTCCAAGAAGAACGCAATGGCATAGCCCATTTCCCTTAGTTCTTCTCCTAAAAATTAAGTATTCTTTGATTCGTTACTTTATGTTCACAGAAAATTCGGGGTGTTACATTCTCCCCTCCTTAAAGGATTTTGTCCCCGAAATCTTCAAGTTAAGAAGAATGTGTCGTACCATCCAATCACCCATCTACTCAACCATCTTCCATAAGCATCCATTGTCCTTAGAAAACTTCTAATGTTGTTTGAACATATGCAAAATTGTGTGTATATGTCTCTTATCTAATGCAAGGATCAGACGGTCTACTGATTCAGTTGACCTCATCATTGCGAATTATGTTAGTGCCAAGAGTCCAATTATGTATGCAAGAAATCCTATTTCATACACATCATTTCTATATGAGTGCATAACCATTCATCCAAATGCAACATCCATGTGATGAGTCAATCATTTTTCATCCATAAAAATTGAAAAATGCACACACATCCATATGCAGTATGAGAGTGCTTTTGAGCCGATCTAATGCCTAGTGTGTGTATATGCATCCACGAGCAACCGTTAGCAACCACTTGCAACCATCAAACATAACATGTCTCAAACACATGTTTACACCCATTAGTTTCTACCTAAAGGTCGAAGACTCGATCGATAGGATATAGCCGAGTGATAGAAGCAAGTACAATTAAAACAAAAGCTTTGTTCCCATTAGACATCGGTTTAAGAGAATAACCCCCTAAGTATCAACCCCGAAGACCGAAATCAACATTAGATTGACACCCAGATAATTACTCCCATTAAACAAATGTCAAACTAGAAATCTACTTCATGCTTTGAGTAAAAACCCCTATCCTTTTCAGAAATATTCAGATGCTTACAGACTACTAGTACAGATCAGATTATCAAATGATTCTTAGGAAACAAGCATGATAAAACCCCACCATATTCCACAAAACCTAGAATATATGCGCCATAGTCAACTTAATGCCCAACACAGATACCCTCAAACCCCAACCTATCATAAACAGATGAGTCGTAACCCTTGTGGGGTTTGGGACTGTAGCGGGATCAGAAACAAGACTAGTATTAAAGTGCAGAGTTTCAATTACAGAATCAAAATGCCAGAATCAAAAAGAGTTTTAACTCCATAATCTGATAAGGAAATCAAACCTTCTACAGAAATTTTCCAATTTCTATCCTATACACTAGCCTCAAGAGTGTTCGCCTGCCCTCCAAAAGTGGGTCATGTCCTCTACCCTTGCCCTCGTTTCTTCGGGCAGTCCCTAGTAAAGTGTCCCATTTCACCACAGTTGAAGCAAGCGCCCTTCCTTTTTCTGCAATCCTTGTTCAGATGAGTCAAGCTTCCACAAGTAAAGCACTTTTCTCCTTCTTATCTTCAGACTTTTCATCCTTCTTTCGTGCTTCCTTTTTGGGCCATGCTTTCTTGTTCTGTGGTCCTTCGAGCTTTTCTTCTTTCTTCTCGCTTTTGGCTTCCTCTTCATGCATTAACACCATGTCAACCAATTTCCCGAAGGTAGCCCCCATGGGAATGTGGGTCATATCCAACCCATGTAGCGGCTCATTCAAACCTTTAATGAATCTCAGGGCCTTCTTTTCAGGTGTGTTCACCAAGTCTAAGCCAAATCTCGCCAACTGGTTGAACTTGTTGACGTATTCCTTTACCGATAAATTCCCTTGCTTCAATGCTAAGAACCACTCCATGTATAAATTCTCTTCTTCTCTTGAGAGAAATTTCATCTTGAACCTATGCCTGAAATCCCTCCATGTCTCCACTGGACGCTCTCCATTCGTGACCTCCCACCAAAATGAGGCCTCGTCCTTCATTAACCAAGCAGCTAGTTGGACCTTCCTTCCGTCTTCTGTCTCGAAGATACCAAATAAATCTTCCACCTCCTTAAGCCAATTTCGAGCTTCAACAAACGTCTCTGACCCATGTAAAGGTTTCCTGCCCATCGCCCGAAAGTCCTTGCATATCTTCGAAAAAGTATCAACGCGGGGAGGGGGAGGAGGAGGAGGAGGAACGTATGCTAGGACTGCGGCGGTGGCCCTAGCCTCCAGATACCTTCTGAACCAAGTTGGTATTGGTATGCCCTCGGGTATCTCGGGTAACCCAAACAAGCTGAAAAGAAAAAGGAAGAGATTCAAAACGGAGAATCGAAAGAAAGATACATAGCTCTTGGGGAATATGTTTTTCAAAATAAACTCTACTTTTGAAAGTACTTCCTTTTTAAAACCTTTTTGAAAATAGTTTTCAAAAACTTTTTATCAAATCTGGTAACCTTCAGCTCTGATACCAAGTGTAACACCCCATTTCCGTTAAGGTCACTCGCAACGGGAATGCCTTAACTTCGGTGGAACGTTATAAGTAAACAGAACAGAAATTTACAAGACAAATAAAGTAGTACTTGAAAATTTTATAACTTTATTACAGCAAAAACAAAAATAGGTTTGGTTACATCTTTCAAAACCACAATATCGGAATTCAAGTACATAAATTTCGGTCTTGTACAAAAACCCTTAGAATGCATAGTTTTTAAAACTATAATCCCCAACATAAACTTCCATGAAAAGATAGAGTCAAAGCCAAGCAATACTTCAAACACTTCAAGAAGAGAGATTCTGAGTCAAGTTCCTACGTTTCCACCCTGAGCACCTTGGGGGGGAACGGAAAGAAAAGAGGCGAAACAAACTAGGTCAGACATAAGTCTGGTGAGTCCAGTGACTTCCAGCATATAAACAGATAATAGTACCATGACATGTAAATAAAACTGGATGAGAGATAACTGTAACAGGAGTAGCAGGTTAACAGAAGAAACATAATGATATAGGCTAAGCTAAGCTTCTTGCTTTGTTTTCACTTCTCTGTACTAATACTAGTATAACAGAATTAGGTGTTGTCCTAATGTCTAAACAGAAAACAGAACGATCTCTTCAGAAACATGAAGCTAGTAATGCGCCTTTACCACCCAAACAGAGATAGACGGTACAGAAACAGAATGCTAATAATGGGCCTTTACCAACCCAACTAATGGGCCTTTACCAACCCAACAGAGACAGACGTACAGAAACAGAAGCAAGAATGGAATCAGAGACGGAAATAGAATAATACGTACGGAAACATAATATTAGAATTAGGTGTACACTAGTAATGGGCCTTTACCACCCCAACAGACGGCACCACATAGAAACAGACAGGTGTTACCACCCCAACAGAAACAGACGGTACCCCAACAGAAACAGACAGAACTAAGTGTACCCTAAATTCGACCCCAAGCGATCGGCTCCATAATACATAAATACCCTGTGCCGGCCCCACAGACGGGTGTATCACTCCCTAAATTGGAAACCTATAGACACAGACCTATTTACAGATGTCACGGTGTCTTACATCCTCAGAGAAGACTGGATCCAGGCACGCACATGACCCGGTTGGAATGCACCATCAACACCCCTCGCCATTATCAGAGTGAACCTCTTACTATTAGTTCAGTAAGCGTGCCCGGACCCCTCTTAGTGTTGGGTCATAGTTTTGATACCAGAAAGGGTTACTGACTAATATGGGTCCCAAACAACAGATAACACAAGTAATTACCCCTCCTAACCTTGTGTCCCCAGATTAACAGATTTCAGATTAACTTGCTTACAGATTTCAGATTTACAAAGTTCAGATTAACTAGTTCTTAGATCAGACATACAGGTTAACCATCTTTCAGACTAACAGATCAAATATACATATCAACAAGTTTTCAGACTAACATATCAGATATACAGACTTACAGATTGTTTCACCTAACCTTGTATTGGGCCTACAGATTTATGAAATGGGTTTGTTAGATTCGTCAGTCCAGTTGTTTTAACCCTATTTACCCAACACGCTTTAGGTATCACGTTTATCTTAGATTTGCATTAATTAAATATTAATGCACAGACCTCTCACATTAGGTTAGTAGCTTGTGGACGCTGGATGTGCCGGGCGGTTCCGGGCAGACTTCTGCCACAAGCCAGACCTAACCTCGTGTCTAAGCATCTTTATGCCTACGACCTCTCACATTAGACTGACATTTTGCGGTTGCTGGTTAAGCCGGTTGGTTCTGGGCAGGCTTCTACCGCAAACGGAGTCTAACCTCGTGTCTCAGCATTCTTATTTTAGCCAATGTATTCCATTACATATTATGTTAATATCAGACTAATTATGCCAATTCAACAAATTAACTTCATTACAAGTTACAACAGATTATTCAAAGTTCTATTAACATGTTTTTCCCAATTTTAGATCTACCGTATTCAGTTTTCAACAGATTTAGCAGATTAGGCAATTTAATAGATTTAATTATCCCTTAAAATTCCGTTGACATACCTCGCCCAATTATGAAATTATGCCTAATCTTACATGCCCAAATTATGGTAATAATTCAACATATAACATACATGCCAAATTTTAGTTAAATCTGCACCGTACAGAATATTTCTAAAACCCTGAAATCATAATGCATAACGTAAATTATGCCAAATTATAACCGTTGATTACCGCGTATGTCAAATATCCAAAAATCTGAATTAAGCGTGTTCACATTAATAGTTACCCCTATTTTAATATAGGTTTTTCTTTCCTTTTTCCTTCTAAGTCATAACATGTATTATGTCTGATTATGTCCTCAAATCTAGATCTTAAGTTACAACATGCATTATGTCCTCAAAATAAGATCTTGGATTATAACATGCATTATGTCCCCAAATTACAAGTCATATGTTGTCATACAATAATTCTCCTTCTTCCAAATCATAAACCGTCATATATAGTATGCCTAGATCTAGATCTTAAATTACAACTTATGTTGTGTTCTCAAATTAGTCACAAATCAGTTATGTTCGATTATATATCATTCAATATTTTTCCCAAATTTAGCGTTCGCGTGTCAATCTCTTATGAGATTTGGCTCAGGCTCGTGGTAGCCTGGCTATAGAATAGAAAGAAGGAAGAGATATAGAATATTAACAATAAGATAGATCTACACAAAATTCAACAGATCTGATAAACAAGAATAAGATAGATCTACACATAATAAAACAGATCTGATAAAGAGGAATATGCATAATCTCCAATTCAGATTTATAACCATGTCAAGATCATAATTAAATTTCATATCTGAAAATAACTGTACTCACAATAAGAGAAGAACGATTTTGGGATCTGATTTTCTGGAGTTGATTTAGCTTTCCGTTGATGTAGGCGTTGATTTGTTATCTTTTAATCCTATTCAGATTGGAAGAATAATAAGTACTAGTTCTAGCTTAGGTTTCAGCAGAGTAGCGACGCCATTGATTTATTTTTACAGAAGGAGAGAGCAATGGATCCTAGAGAATAATGTACAAGATTTAGGTTTTGGCTTAAGGATGTATTTATAGGAGAACACAAGTGTTTAGGGCCTTAGATATCAACCTAGAACCAATCCGGACCATCAGAACAGCCAAAACCACATCACAAGCCAAAGAAAATCGGATCTGGGCCAAAACAGGTCGACCTGTAGGGGGAGGTCGACCCCCTGGTTTGACCTATGACCCAAGTCGACCCGCAGGTCGACCTCCCTGGGTAGGCCGACCCCGAGGTCGACTTGCCTGGGTATTTTTTTATGTAAATTCTGATATTTTTTTAAATCTTCCGAAGGCCATATCTTCTTCATACGAAGTCCGATTTACGCAAACTTGGACTCTATTCCAAGCAGAATTCCGAGACGAATGCAATGGCTTAACCCCTTTCTCTTAATTCTTCTTATGAAAATTAAGTATTCTCTAATTCGTTACTTTATGTTCACAGAAAATTCGGGGTGTTACAACTAGTTTGGTCTAATCCTGCTTTCATATGTGATAGAGATACATTTAAAAAAGGTGAAATGCTTCAATTGTCAGAAGATGGGGCATTTTGACTACGAATGTCGAGCCCCGAAGAAACTAAGAAGGATTGAGTCTGGACCGAGTCAAAACCGCAGTCAGAATTCTCAGAACACTCAGAAGTGCTTTAACTGCCATAAGACGGGGCACTTTATTAGAAATTGTCCTTTGTTGAAGAAATATGAGGTAGCACATGTCTACGATGGAGCGGCTGCACCAGCGTCTTTCGAGGGAGCAGGTAAGCCTAATGTTTAGGAGGTACTCTTAATATTAAGAACATTCCTATTACAGTATTGTTTGACACTGGCGCATCAAGAAGTTTTATTTCTAGTGACATGTTTAAAAAGTTAAAAATCAAACCAAGAAAACTTAAAGAATCGATTAGAACCCATAGTCCGATAGGAGGTTCACTTATCCTCAATCAGTAATGTAGAGTGCCTATTTCTTATTCTTACTTCCAGTTCCCTTTTGACTTGATTGTTATGAATTTTTCTAGATATGACATCATACATGGACTAGATTGGCTAACAAAGTATGAGGCTGAGTTACTATGCGCAGAAAGAATAGTTAAAATTAAAACCAAATTCGGAGATATTATTGCTATACCATGCCACGGCTCAACCACAGATAGGAAATAATTCTGGTCTTCTCCAGTTGTCACTCCTGCTTCTATTAAGGATATTCCTGTTGTCAGAGATTATGCGGATGTGTTTGAAGAAGTTGATAGCTTACCTCCGCGCAGAGAAATCGACTTCAGAATTTACTTAGTTCTGAATGCAAGGTCCGTTGTGCATCCTATTCGGAGAATGACACTGAAAGAAAACGACGAGCTGAGCAATCAAACTAAATTTTTTGGTGGAAGGGTCTGATCAGGCCTAGCTTCTCAAATTAGGGTGCAGCAGTGGTGTTTGTCCCAAAGTCAGACGGTAACCTCAGACTATGTGTGGACTACCATGACCTCAATAAGCAAACATTGAAAAATTAATATCCAGTGCCATGTATTGATGATTTGTTGGACCGCTTGAATGGAGCGCAAGTATTCTCTAGGATGGACCTAGCTACAGGCTTCCATCAATTACGCATTGCCGAAGAATGTGTTCCTTTGACCGCTTTCTAAGGGCCAGACTTATTCTATGAATGGCTAGTAATGCCCTTCGGTTTATGTAACGCTCTAGCCTACTTTGTCGATCTGATGAACAGAGTATTTTGGGATGTCTTAAATAAATTCGTGTTGGTTTTTATCGATGATATCTTAATCTTTTCCAAATCCACTGGTAAGCATGAAAAACATCTGAAAGAAGTCTTAGAGATTATGCGAAGGAATGTGTTGAAAGACAAATTCTATAAATGTATATTCTGGCAGGAAGAGGTGAAATTCCTCGGCCATGTTGTATCAAAGGAAGGCATTTCAGTAGACCTAGGAAAAATCTCCGCCATCCAAGATTGGAAGCAGTCTAGCACTCCTACAGAATTCATAAGTTTCTTTGGACTGGTTGGCTATTATCGGAAATTCATTAAAGATTTTTCGAAATTATCTTGTCCATTGACGAAGCTGACTAAGAAGCATACAAAATTCATTTGGACACCCGAATGTGAGGCAGCTTTCCAAGAGCTAAAACAAAGGTTGACCACTACTCCTGTGTTGACCATTATTGATGGCAATCAGGATTTGAAATTCTGGATAGATGCTTCTATTGAAGGTTATTCCTTTTATCTCAACAAACATGTCAGAGATGACATTTTTAATGACAAATCTTATTTTAACATGTTATCCTTTTATCTATTTAAGGTATTGATGCGGTGCTAATGCAAAGGGATAAAGTAGTTGCATATGCTAGCCGTCAGTTGAAACCACATGAGACGAAATACCCCACTCATGATCTTGAGTTGATGGCCATCGTATTTGATTTAAAGATATGGCGGCACTATCTGTTGGGTGAGAAGTTCGAACTATATACTGATCACAAATCCTTGAAGTATATGTTCACCCAAAGAGTTTTGAACTTGAGGCAGCAATGTTGGGTTGAATTTCTTGCGGCCTATGACTTGAACATCTTATATACTCCAATAAAAGCCAATGTTTTAGCCGATGCACTCAGCAGGAAGAATACGGCTAGCACCAATCTTATTCTCGCCAATCTCATAATTACACCTTCCTTGATTGATAAGATCTCTGATCTTCAGAAGAATGATGAGTTTATTTGGAGAATTATCAAAAGAGTTAGGGAAGGTGAACCCATGAGTTTCCAAATTGACGACAAAGGGATTTTGAGGCTATTAGGCCGAATTTGTGTTCCGAACCTTCCTGAGCTCAAAAGGGAAGTAATGGATGAATGCCACAAATCTAAGCTCAGCATTTATCCAGGGTTGAGCAAGATGTATCATGACCTCAAGCGCACATTTTGGTGGAGATCTATGAAGAGAGACATTTCTATATATGTTGCTAGATGTCCCACCTACCAACAAGTCAAAAGCGATCAGCAGAAGCTAGCAGGATTTTTGCAACCGCTAGAGATTCCAGGTTGGAAGTGGGACCAAATTTCTATGGACTTCATTGATGGTTTTCCCCGAACTAGAAAAGGCAATGACAGTATATGGGTGATTGTAGATTGTTTCACGAAGACTGCCCATTTTATCCCTGTCAGATCTAATAGAATAGCTCGAAGCCTGGCGCAGCATTATTTCAGAGAGATTGTCAGTCTACATGGAGTGCCCAGTAGCATCGTTAGTGATCGCGATCCGATATTTGCTAGCGAATTTTGGGAAGCATTACATGAAGAGCTTGGGACCAAATTGAATATGAGCACCGCTTATCGTCCCAAGACAGATGGCCAGACTTAGAGGGTGAACCGCATATTGGAAGACTTGTTGCGAGCATGCATTCTTGATTTTGGCGGATCATGGGAAGATCACTTGCACTTGGTTGAGTTCTCTTATAATAACAGTTATCAAGCAAGCTTGCAAATGTCTCCATTTGAAGCATTATATGGCAGGCCATGCAGACCTCCCGTATGTTGGGTGGAACCTGGCAATCGATTAGTGTTTGGTCCCGACATGATTCGTGAAGCAACAGATAAAGTTGATTTTATTAAGAAGCGACTACTGGTTGCTCAGAGTCGACAGAAGAGCTATGCAGACTCACGAAGAAGGGATTTAGAATTCTCTGTTGGTGATCTTGTATACTTGAGGGTTTTCCCACTGAGAGGTGTAATTCGATTTGAGAAAACTGGAAAATTGGCACCGATATTCATTGGTCCATTTTCTATTCTCGAAAGAATTGGAACTCTCGCTTATAGGGTGCAGTTGCCTGACTGGTTGCCAGGGGTTCATGATGTATTCCATGTGTCTCAACTCCGGAAGCGTGTTCATGATCCAGACTTAGTTGTGGAGGAAGCAGCACAACAAGATTTGGAGATTACCCCGAGCTTAGCAGTAAGAAGGGAGCCAGTGAAAATAGTTGGCAAAAAGGCTCGAGTTCTGAGGTACAAGAGGATCCACTTAGTCAAAGTGCAGTGGAGCGGGGATCCTAAAGACTGTACATAGGAGACTGAGGATAGCATCAAACAATCCTATCCCAAGTGCGGAGTGGACATCTCCGAGTAATTTTTATGTTGAGGTACATTTACAATACCTTGCATTTTCCGTTTTGTTTCCTACTTTACTATTGTTTCCTATTCGGGGACGAAAAGCATTTAAGTGGGGGAGATTGTAACAACCCGGAAAATCAGAACCAATCTAAATTTTTTATTTTGGCTATTTCAATGAAATTTGAAAAGCTAAAATAATTTATTTCAAATAATAACAATTAAAAATTTATTTATATCGAAGTTAAAACGAATATATTTATTTTAATTTTAAAAGGAATTAGAAATAGCACAGTAGTTTGAAAAGTTGAATCTAAACTTTGACTAATTGTTCATGATTCAAAGTAAAACGGATTTTAATGAAACCAAAAGTATCTAAATCTGTTTAAAAATATCTTTCCAACGAATCTGAAAAATCGAAATTTCATAGCGGGAATAAAAAGTTATGACCAGTTGAATATTCATAACAGTCGCTTTGGAATATAGTATAATTTATAGCCCGTATAAATGGCCATTATACAAATGACCTCCTTTTCGACGAAACCATTTTTGTCGGATCCAGAATGTCAAATTATTGCTAAGTTTAATTTTCTAGAATTTTTGGAATTAATTTGTGAGCATGATAAATTAAACTATGATTTGATAATTTCTATTGAATTTAATCGACCATTAAAAAGGCCATTTTTCAAACGGTCTCCAAATTCGACGAAATTAATTTTGTTAGGACCATATCGTCAAAACATAGCTAGATTTATTTTTTGGGAATTTTCGGAGTCCATATGTAGCCCCGGTGAATTTAAATGTACGGTAGAATTAATTAAATAAATGATTTAAATTTTAAACTAAAGAAATCAGGCCAAAAACAATCGTTTGGGCTGACGGGACCTAGCCCACTAGTTCTGGAATGGGGGCAATTAGGTAGAAACGATTTTTGTTGGACTGACATTGGTGCTACGGAGACTTAACGGATTTATCTGCAAAATCAACTAATTAAAAAATATTTTATTATAAATATACACATTCCAAACCCTAAAATACTGTATATAGCCGTCGCCCTCTCTTTCAAATGGCCGAAATCCTTCCTGGCTTCATCCACTAATTTCCATCAATCTACACATTGAAATCATCCACTCCTTTTGACTTTATCGAAGAGAACTCCTCCCTCTTCAGGTCCATACGGACATTAGTACCTGTAATGGAGTATTTCGATAGTTCCAGGCCCCCAAACCCAACCCGAACGGACCGCCGCCACCTCCCCTAGGTTGGATCGCACCCCACGCCGTGGGTCCCCCCTGAAGCATGCCACCTCCCTTCCCAATGCAACACACTCCGATCATCCCGAAGCCTTGTGATTTGAACATGAATAGGAACCCTAAGACCGAAGCTTTTAGGTTAAGGCACGACCGTGTACTATAATGGGAGAAGGGTAATTCCTTCACTATTTAATTAATTTAATTTATTTAACTTATTATCGATCTAAAATAAATCGTATCTCACTCATATGAACTTGAAACTGAACGATTTTAGATCCGTTACGATTGTGAGTCCGAGATCTACGCTTCTGGATTGACTAGGACCAATTCTGAGCAGATCAAATTTTGGCCAAAATTTCAGATCTGAATCATTCAGATTTAAATGACTGTGAGATATCTATTTATTTCTTCTTTTTAAATAATTAGAAATAATTCTGATTTTATTATCACAAATTTATAGTTAATTCCTATTTGTTATTATTCAGGATTTGTTCTGTGCTGGATGTAGTATGTAGATCTGTTTGTTTGGTGATATTGTGTGGTGATAAAATTGTGAATAAATAAAATTGGTCAAAAAAATGAAAATTTTGTTTAAAATCAAATTTTGTCTATTTGTTGAATTAGAATTTTCAAAAAATATGAAAACATCAATTTTGTCTATTTATTGAATTAGAATTTTCAACAACTATGAAAACACCAATTTTGTCTATTTGTTGAATTAGAATTTTCAACAAATATGAAAACACCAATTTTGTCTATTTGTTGAATTAGAATTTTCAACAAATATGAAAACATTAATTTTTGTCTATTTGTTGAATTAGAATTTTCAACAAATAAGAAACATCAAATTTTGTCTATTTGTTGAATAAGAATTTTCAACAAATAGAAACATCAATTTTTGTCATTTTGTTGAACTAGAGTTTTCAACAAAAATGAGATATCAAATTTATCATTTTGTTGAACAAGAAGATTCACCAAAAATGAATCATCAACTTTTGTACATTTTTTGAATTAAAATAGGAATTAAGAAAAGTTTCATATTTTAAAATGAAAACATGTTTTACATTAAAAATTCACTTTTTAATGTAATAATAGAAATATAGAAAAAGGTTCATGTTTTAGAATGAAAACATGTTTTACATTAAAAATTCACTTTTTAATGTAATAATAGAAATATAGAAAAAGATTCAAGTTTTAAAATGAAAAGTTGTTGTACATTAAAAAACTAACTTATTAATGTAATAATAGAAGTTAGACAAATATGCATGTTTTAAAATAAAAACATGTTTACATTAAAATGTTTACATTAAAAACTTTGTTTTTAATGAAATGAATGAATCACTAGAAAATATTCATTTTTAAAACAAAGGCATGTGGTCATAAAAAATATCATTCTTTATAAAAGAATGATTCATATGAAATTGTTCATATTCAAATAAAAGTGTTGAAACATTAAAATCATATATTTTTTCTATAAACATCGCTTTCATACATTTTGTTTTAAAAATAGGATTGTTAACATTTACATTAACATTGCATGTATTAGAATTTATATGCATTGTTAAAATTACATTTATATTTACATTGCATATATTGAATTTATATGCATTGTTAAAATTACATTTATATTTACATTGCATATATTAGAATTTATATGCACTATTAAAATTACATTTATATTTACATTGCATATATTAGAATTTATATGCATTGTTAAAATTACATTTATATTTACATTGCATATATTAGAATTTATATTGATTGTTAAAATTACATTTATATTTACATTGCATATATTAGAATTTATATGCATTGTTAAAATTACATTTACATTCACATTGCATATATTAGAATTTATATGCATCGTTAAAATTACATTTACATTGCATATATTAGAATTTATATGCATTGTTAAAATTACATTTACATTTACATTGCATATATTAGAATTTATATGCATTGTTAAAATTACATTTATATTTACATTGCATATATTAGAATTTATATGCAAAGTTAAAATATCATTTTACTGACAATACGTACATTAGAATCTGTACGAGTTATTTTTATTTGTTAAAATTAAAAATAGAAATACAAATAAAAAGTAGCTTTTTATTTGCCATTGAGTCAGATGTCATGTAAATGAAATATATTTTGTTTGATATGACGAACATGTAGATATGACATGCCAATAAAAACATTCTTTTATTTGGCATGTTAAACACGTTAGTGGAATCGTCAAACAGTTTATATTTATATAATTATATGTATATATATATATATTTAAATTAAAACGAATCACACACGGTAGTTCGTGTTTCGGAATCGTAACTTCAAACGATTATACCGAGAGATCCAACCGTCGGATTTTCCAAAAAATGGAACCGTCAGGACCGTTTTGGGAAGATCTTTCCAATGATATAAAACTTAAAATCCAACGGTTAGATTTCAAGATAAGTGTTAATCAAATTTTGATAAAAACAGCGCTAGGGCCGCCTATTGACCCAAAGCGTCGTTAAATTAATTTAGCTATTTTTATATATATAAAAATAGCGATAAATCGTTATTAAATACTATTAACGATATGAAATGTTTTTAAACTATATATATGCGAGAATCATTTGAAAAGACCGAGTTCAATCTCATTTCAAATGATTATACGATGATTTAAATCGAAGACATTGAAGATGGCGATTGAAGACCGACGATCTTCACATTGAAAGGATAACTACTGATGCCTGGCATTGGTTAGCTCCCACTAAAGAGTCAAAGTGGTAGTTGTCCGGACTTACTTATTAATTGTCCAGATAAGCGAGCACCTCTCTTCCATATTGGACATACGAAACGAGGAATAAGGTGATCCGGTTTCGTTCAGACCCAGAACGGACTTGTAAATGGATATGTGTCCGACATTGGATTTCATTCCATGTAAATTGGTTTCTATTTAATATATATTTGTTGGTGGCGGAGAATTTATTCTCTTACTTAACACCCTTCTCTGAGACGCATGAGCTAGAGGTTATATATTGGTAGTTATCGATCGCATGGTGTGAATTGTCAATGTGACATGCCAAGATGCAACTGGTCGAGGCTTTTGTTGAAAAGCAGAGCCTTGTGGATGATAATCAAAGCATAGCCTATTTCAGCATAGCTTTGTGTGTAACGTTACCTTGCGAGCCTCACACCCCGATAAGAGTCAGAAACGGGACAAGGGAACACAGGGAGTGCACACGTTTCTTTCTAAGGTATCAGGGTTTTGCAAGCCTTGACATTTTACTTATGTGGTTGATGGAATGAGACGCCTCAGATTTATTGGTCGATAGTGACCATTTTATAGGTTTAATAGGATCGGGAAGCGTGTGTTCAGGAATTGTCAATCCACTAAAGTATTTGTGGACCGGCCCTGCGGGATCCAAGGGTTGCCCGTAGGTGTGATCCTGAGGCATTGCTAGAGTGTCTCAAATCGGTAGGAGATCGTCCGTAGCCTTGACTCATGATGGAAACCTAATTTCCAAAACGACATTACAGTTTTGATTGTAAACCTATGTATGGCGACATAGTATATGGTAGCTATGCCATCTAGGATTGATACATTTACTTGCAGTATTTTAAAACTGATTAGACACTAATAATAGTATTAAAATACTATTTTCCACGTATCAAGCATGTTTGATCATTATAAGGTAATACTCTATCCTCTGGTTTGCGTTGCATTGTGTAATGGGACTTGAGTCTTGTAATGATTTCATTTTCTAAAAAGCATTGCGTTGTTTTTGAATAAAAATTTATTAAACATATGCACTGGAAATCCAATGGAGTAAACCTGTTCTGCGTTAGCGGCGTGGTCCTGTGATTAGCCATATTGTTTGTTAAGAAAGATTTCTCATACTGGTCCTATGAATGACTCGTAGTTTGTTTCACTTTGCAAACTTGGGTGCCCACTTTTCACACGGGCAGCCAAGTGACAGGTTTAGGTATGGATACATTCTGGAGTGGAGCTTGCTTAAGGAAAGAAGTTGAAGAACATTTTCTCTTTTATCTTTTATTTGCCTTTGAGGCATTTAGATATTATTGATCTATGATGTATTTGATGGAGCCGAGACTTATTTCTCTTTTTGTTGAGACTTCTATTTGCTAAGTGTATCCTATAACTGCGTACTCTGATATCTTTGATGTTATGATGTGATGACATTTCTATTTCCGCTGCAATGATTTATGTATTATGCTATCATCTGAGATCTGCTACTGTTGTAATTATGTTATGCTCCTATGATTATCCTTGCTTTCGTACTACGGAACTTTGGGGTCGTCACACCCTGATTTCTTTTTGGCTGGGGGCATTACACCCTGGCTCGGTGTTATTGATCGGATCCCTCCTTCAGTGACCTGATTGTTTTATCCTTATCGAGGAGAGTATATTGATGTAAGTGGTCATCAGTCAAGCAATTCCAAAACCACCGTCGCTCGGGTTTCAACTTGATCAATCGCCTGTGGTGTTCCTCAAACACTTCCTCTCATGCCTCGTCGGATCATCCCCTGTATAAAAAAATGATTGACGTAAGGAAATCTACTATGGATGTATCAACCGACAAAGAGACTTACTGCATTGAAGCCAATATCGAGCTCATCCCGGTTGTTCTTTAATTCAAACCATTCCCGCTTCGGATCACCCACCTTGCTTGGAATCGCTTGAATAATCTTCCAACATCGGGCAGCCTCGAAATAAAGAAGAGAAGGGGACTGTTTATCATTGTGTCTAAACTGAAAAATGAAAGATAGGTCATCGAAGGTCGGAGGGTGACCCAAATACCTCATGTACAAGTAATAAATTGATAACAGATTTCCATAAGCAATTGGGTGGAACTGCATCAGAGCCAGATTCATCTGCAGTAAGAAATTGATAATGAACGAAGGAAAAGGGGGATAGCTCCCTTATTACATATCGGGAGAGATATTTCCATGTAACCATCTGGGGGAATGTGAGGTCGATCGGTATCCTGTGGGAGAAGAACATATGCGAAAGGAATGTTATGTTTACGAGTCAAATTCTATAGCCATTTAAAAGTTATCATGGTCCTTTTTGTGTGCGGTGGGTTTTCTAAAAAATTTGCACCTGGGAGCGTGTCGGGTGCTATGGGAACGGACAACACTTCATTTAACTTGACCGTTATTTCGGGGGAGGTAGTGGACTTGTCAACTGACTTTGAGGGTCGCTTTCAGGATCAGGCTATGATCGGGCCGACGACTCAGAAGTACTGTCTACTCTAATGGAAAAGGATAACTCCTCACCCGATCCCTGTTTATGGATGCCACGTGCTTTAACCATCGTAAAATGAAAATATTGTCGAGCTGAAATTAAAGATTGATTCAAAAGGGGTTAATTCTACTTTACAGTGCTATCTTGGTAAAATTACAAACCACAGGAATCACGATTTGTTTTCATATGTCAAGCTGCATAAAGGTTGCTACCTTTATTACCGCCCTCTCAAACGCCGCCACGTGTCCAAGGGTTTACCAATACTCTGACACACAAGGCGATATGAAAAGGAGGGAAACATCTCCATCCATATGACATAATTAGGAATAATGGATTCGACACCATGAGATTTTGCTAAAGTTGCATTGGAATCACCATAGATCAACGCAACGTCGCCGACTCAGGCGATCCGACGTTGATGATCCTGATTACAGACCATATGGAACCCAAATTACAACAAGAAAGTAGAGAAAATAGAATCCTACGCAAGAATGACATCTAAGTATTTAGAAAAAGATAAAGAATAGATTTTTATGTGAAAAGGGTGATCTTGGTTGGAAACAGTGATCGTTCTTCTTCTTCTTCTTCCCATGGAGCAGTAAATCAGTTTTTACAATAGGAAAAGTAATATGAAAAAGGGTATTCCTTTTATAAGATGATAGAGTGGCTATTCATGTTTGGTTGACGTGACCTTCAGACCAAACTTGGCTGACGTGTAAAGCCACCAATGTGCCAAGGATCAACCGATAAGATGGATGACAGTAAGGCGTCATTATTGCCTGGACTTGTTTAAGTTTCCAAAATTGCTGACAACTTTATTTCGATTTACGAGGCTCAATAAACGGAAGAATTGAACCGGCCCATGGAATTTTTGGTTGATATGAAGAGGTTTGTTCAAGGCACGTGTTTGCAAAGAGCATTCTGTTTCCAACGCAACATACTTTGGGGGGCAAAGTGTTGATAGGCCTTACGGGCAACCCATCAATGCTCGATAACGCCACGGTCTTGTACCTCGAACGTACCTTGAAATCTCGAAGTGGGTAACAAAAGTCAAGAAGTGGGCCGACTGATGAAGCCCGTCACTTAAGTTTATCTGCCACGCCAGGTGCGGTCCAAAAGAAACCCGCTGTAGTCAGGCATTGTAACAACCCGGGTTTTCGCGATCCTGAGTAATCACATATAACCCAATGTCGGCTATCAAGCATCAGAAATACCGGATAGTCCATGAAAGAAATTAGAGGGTGAGAATAGATAAGATAGAAACTTATAATAGAAGAAGAACATACAACATCAGAGTAACACGAATCTAACAGTGGAACGAACAACATAAAATAGATAACATATCTTTGAAATAAAATTAGTACATGTATACAATAACATTATCAGAGTACAACACTTACAACACAGGGGAAATAACAATAGCTATAAAATCTTGAAGCCTCCCGCTCCAGCTCTTCAAGTATCTGTAAAATCCCGACTACTTGACTGCCCGTACAAAATTGGGCACCCAAGAGTTTAGGGAAAACTAAACAAAATAAAACTCTGGGTCAATCATGGGACTGGTGTGAGTAAAACAATTTAAAAATAGTTTAAGCAATTAAACGATATCTCATAAGACCACGCTGTATAACGGAACGGGTTTTTCCCTTATGATAATCCAAATCAATTTGATTTAACTTTCAAATCATTTTGAAAGAAAGGATAACCGTAAGACCAATCCACACATAAATACGGATGGTTTTTACCTTACGATAACCCAAATAATCTTTATACCAAATTCCTTTTGATATTATAATAGTGTCTATCAACCACAACTAAATAATCATCTACCAGAAACGCTTTCATCTCACGTTCTATATATATAGTATACAATC
Source organism: Allium sativum (assembly GCA_030737875.1). Classification (NCBI taxonomy): domain Eukaryota; kingdom Viridiplantae; phylum Streptophyta; class Magnoliopsida; order Asparagales; family Amaryllidaceae; genus Allium; species Allium sativum. Next base: position 860,938,386 of record CM060909.1, read on the forward strand.
AAAACCGCGAGCACTTATTGGATAATGGATTACCAACTATGACAAGGTATGGAATCACCTTCCGATAGTGTACCTCTAGAGAGGAATACACTGGGTTCAACAAGAACATCTTGCAATCCGGCCACACATGACCGACCACTCATTTCGCTTGAGTGTATCGAATGTATATCACCAACGGTTGGGATCAGCAACCGTTTCCCGAAAGGGACAGCTTTGAATAGATTAAAGAAGTAAATGAAACTCTAGATCAGGTGATAATACACCCTAATTGGAAGCAACCCACTTAACCATGCTGCCTGCCCGATTTTTGTCATTTCCCGGTTGTAAGGCTAGAGGCCACGCTTATCTCTGACAGATCACACAATTATTCACTTTGAATGTCACATCGTCATACCTGTCAAATCATAAATTGGTTTCCCCAAAAATACAACGGGTATACAGCTAAGAGAAACGAATCCCTCTACCACCAAACGTAAATAAGTTTGAAGAGATCAACTTACGCAATCCATTAAATATACTCTGTCAGACATTCCTCCATACAAGTCGTCCTGGGACCGGACAAACCGAAGGCACTATTCTGTAAACAGGACAGCCCTTGCATAACTCCATTTTCAATTATCTTCATCATATTTGATTCGCAACGCTAACGCCCATACAGAGTGGTTTTCAGATAATGAATCTGATCCCAGTCTCTCCGTATTGACGACGGAAAAATGGTCAAAAACTTCGATAGTCGGTGAGTTAACTATCAAAGAAAAACACGTGTGCAATCAACGATATTATTTCCAGATGGAAATTTTATCGACCAGTCATCATTTAACATTTATCTCTTAAATTAATTTATCATTAATTTATTCATTTATCCATTTCCTATTTCCATATATATATACAGAAATTCTTATTTTCTAAATTTAGAAAATATAAACGTTTCCATTTTTACTCTCATTTCTAATTTATTATATATTAGAAAACATTTCTGATTCTTATTTGGAAAAATATTTCCAAAACTCCTTCATTGGATTTAACAAATGTTTAAATAAAACATCGCTATGCCAACTCAAACCATTACATTCATTAACTAAATTCACTTAACTAACATACACTATCGAACATTGACCATTCCTTAGTTAAAAATGGAGTGAATCAAGTTGGGGTATAACTACCTCTCAGACCTTAACTAAACAACATTTCTAACATTGAAATAGACAAAGTTCACCTTTTAAATCTTTAACAAACTTCCTTACGTAACTCTCGGATTCTATTTACGAATCCACTTCTTTATTGAAACCACTGATTATAACTATATCGTTATAATCCCTACTTCTGAAATATCTATCTTCAAAATATAACTTTTATTCCTTAATTTAACTAAATAGGAAATTTACAAATAAATAAATAAATCTTGATTAAAACGAAAAATGAACTTTCCCGAATTCGATATAATTTCAACGTATTACTCTCTTTCGAATAAATCTCTATTCGATAACTCTTTTTCGAATAAACTATATTCGATTAACTCCTTTCGAATAAACTATATTCGATTAACTCCCTTCGAATAAACTATATTCAATTGACTCCTTGCAAATAAACTATATTCGATTAACTACTTTCGAATAAATTATATTCGATTAACTCCTTCCTTCGAATAAACTATATTCGAAAATCTCTCTTTGAATAACTAATACTCGGTTAACACTAATTCGATCATCTCTAATTGATTAACTCTATTCGATTAACTCTAACCCGGTAAACTCTATTCGGTTAACTCTATTCGAATAACTAATTTCAAATAACAATTTTTGATAACTCTCTTCAAATAATTATATTTCAAATAATTATATTTGATAACTTTTATTTTGAATCACTCTAATCCGACTAACTCTAATTCAATTAACTTTATTCGAATAACTAATATTCGACTAACTCTTGTTCGATTAACTCTATTCAATTAACTCTAACTCGATTACCTCCAATCGATTAACTCTAAATCGATTAAATATAATCAATTAACTCTAACTCGATTAACTCTAACTCGATTAACTCTAATCGATTAACTCTAATTTGATTAACTCTAATCGATTAACTCTAACTCGAATACCTCTAATCGATTAACTCTAATTCACTTAACTCCTTTCAATTAACTCTAACTCGATTAACGCTAATCGATTAATTCTAATTCGATTAACTCTAATCGATTTACTCTAATTCAATTAACTCTAATCGATTAACTCTAATTCGATTAACTATAATCGATTAACTCTAATTGATTAACTCTAACTCGATTACCTCTAATCGATTAACTCTAATTTGATTAACTCCTTTCAATTAACTCTAACTCGATTAACTCCAATCGATTAATTCTAATTCGATTAACTCTAATCAATTAATTCTAATTCGATTAACTCTAATCGATTAACTCTAATTCGATAAATTCTAACTCGATTAACTCTAATCGATTAACTCCAATTCGATTAACTCCTTTCAATTAACTCTAACTCGATTAACTCTAATCGATTAATTCTAATTCGATTAACTCTAATCGATTAACTCTAATTTGATTAACTCTAATCGATTAACTGTAACTCGATTAGTTCTAACTTGATTAACTCTAATTCGATTAACTCTAATCGATTAACTCTAACTCGATTACCTCTAATCGATTAACTCTAATTCGATTAACTCTAATTGATTAACTTTAATCGGTTAATTCTAATTCGATTAACTCTAATCGATTAACTCTAACTCGATTACCTCTAACCAATTAACTCTAATTTGATTAACTCCTTTCAATTAACTCTAACTCGATTAACTCTAATCGATTAATTCTAATTCGATTAACTCTATTTGATTAATTCTAATTCGATTAACTCTAACTCGATTAAATCTAGTCGATTAACTCTAATTCGATTAACTCTAATCGATTGACTCTAACTCGATTACCTCTAATCGATTAACTCTAATTCGATTGACTCTAATCGATTAACTCTAATCGATTAATTCTAATTCGATTAATTCTAATTCGATTAACTCTAACTGATGTCCACTTTAAACAATCTTCTCATAACTCTTTTATATCTCGTTAATTCCCTTTTTTATAATCCTATTAATTTTCCAAATAAATATTCCTTTTATAATTTTATTTATTTAACAAATAAATATTTCCTTTTCAATTCTATTTATTAAACAAATAAATATTCTTTTTTTCAATTCTATTTATTTAACAAATAAATATTTACTTTTCAATTCTATTTGTAAATGTTTTACAAATACTCCCAATTCAATTCTATTTGTAAATGTTTTACGAATATTCCCTATTCAATTATATTTGTTTACAAATATTTCCATTTCAATTATATTTATTTAAAAATATAATTTATTTTCAATATACACTTTGAAAATTCCATTTGTGTATTCCAGTATTTCTTATGGTATTTAAAAATACCATATATCACGGTTCAATATCATCCAAACACACACAATCACCAACAGATTGTATATCACATCATATATCACAATATATATGAAAAATAGTAAAATAAATGTTGAGGAATCCAGTTGGATCCCTCAAACCTGTTTCCCTGCACAGATATTACGCAATATAATTCACATCAATTTCATTTCGATATGAAATATTCTGATATACAGAATCAATATTTGATTAATGATTTACATATATATAAATATATATCGTTATCTATAATTTCAACCAATACATCAGCAATTCAACCAACAATCAACACACAGCAATCAATTATCATTTATCAATTCTAAAAATACGTTATAAAAATATGAACTAATAGAGTTGGTGAGGTTTACTCACATTGGACGACCATCGTTAAATAATGATAATTTTCGGTTGATTCAAACAAACAATTTATTTCGCTATAAATTGTAGCGAGCTCCTATTCACTTCTAGTCAGATCCGTTGTGTAGCTCTCGTCTGTACGATCCCAATGGATCTTGTTTCGCTGAATTTCGACACCGTATGGATAAGTTACGGGGTTTTATCGCTGATACATTATTTTAAAGTAAAATAAACTTGAATTTATATTTTAAATGGGCCTCGCCCTTTTACCTAAGGCCCAAAACCATTTCCAAACTCCTACCCGCTACCGTATTCATCTTCCTCCTGCTCATAATTATGCCGCTCCACCTAAGCCATTATCGATCCTTCAACCACCCAAATCTCCTTCCATATTCAATGATTCTCAAAACCAAAAGCACCGATCTTCTCCTCGTTACGCACTCCACAACCTCCACCCCTCAACACCGCATTCGAACTCCTGGCTTCATTTGCGTCGATAGCCTTCAGCCGTCAATCCCAATAAGGCTCGCGACCCAAAATATCACTGGAAGACACAAAATTCTACCACTACTCGCTAAAACCTTCCCCAAGTCCAAAAATAACCTCAGTTTCACAAATCGATGCTTCAATTCCCAGCAATCTCGAACCCTAGTATCTACTATTCCAAAATCAAGCGCCAGCAAACTACATCGCAACTTGCCATACGTATATCAATTTGAAGCACTTGAAATAAGGATCTTATATATATACACATGATTTTCTATTTATAGATTTGATTTTGAATTCATAGAATTTTTTTAAGAGATCACGATGGTTTGCTGTAAGAAGAAAACAACGACATGAAGTTTTATTGACCAAAAGTAGAAATGAATTAGGGTTTAGAAGTGTTAAAGATTATTTATAGAGATGAAAATTTATTATTTCAATCAACATTTTATTAATATATAATCAATCGTTATTTGTATTTATTGTTTACAAATCTGTATTGTCACATACGATATCCAAAAATCACGAAAATGGACACGCAGCTACAGTTCGACATTACGGACCCAACAAAACTGGTTTCGTCGAATTCTGACTTCGTTTGTTCACACAGTGTATTTTTAACCGTAAAAATATTAAGTGTTTTTCACACTAAAAATCCGTACGGCCACATACTAACCCAAAAAATCACGAAAATTGAAATCTAACAATAATTTAATATTATGGATCCAACAAAATTAGTTTTATCGAAAACGGAGTTCATTTGCAAAAATGGATATTTTTAAAGCTTTAAATAAATCTATTTAAATATTAAATATATTTAAAAATAATTAAATTAAATATTTATAAATAAGTATTATCGTATATATTCACACTAAAATATCATACAGCTCCAATATATTCCTGTCTGGATTTACAACTCGATATTTCAAAATCCAGTTAAATCAGTATTCGATTTATATTGAAAACCCTCTTATAATATAAATAAATCCTTATAAAATTATAAAGGAATTCCATAGCGACTTTTTGAAAATTTGATTTGGACATAACTCAAAATCTACACAACGAAATCTTGATTTTTCTCTTCCATTAGAAAAATATACTTCACCAGCTCCGACCGTTTCTTATTTCACAAAAATCCGGCTTAAAACGGACCCTGTATATTCAGTTGAAGTTCGAATCGCCAAATTGCGATCTGCCGCGCCATTTCGAGTTCGATTATAATTAAAGTACAATTATACATTCAAACTGTCGTTATTATAATATATTCGATAATATAATTCAATCTTAAACTGAATTATATATATGAATTTGTCAAATTCACACAGTATTGTTAATTCACTATTTCCGACTATTAAAGAATTAAATATATTATTCTATTATTTATATTAATTAAATATTAAATATTATTTAATTTAATGACCATTTAATTCTCTGAATCACTATTTAAATAATTAAATTAATTAATTATAATATCGTAAAAATACGGGACATTACATTCTTCCCCCTTAAAGTAATTTCGTCCTCGAAATTGTTAAGGTAGAAAACAAACCCTATTGACTGGGTTAAAATTATTCATTTTACTTATCAACTTCAATTTCGACCGAACCAATTGATTTCAATTAAAATATTAATTAATTCTTATCAACAAAAAATTTCAAAAATCCCAAAAAAAAAATTAACACCTTAACTTTTCGAAATTTTTTGCCAGCACCCCCATGTACTGGTCAATGGCTTAAACTCCAACTCGCCCTCTAGGTCTTCTCCAACCCAAAAGAAAATCAAACAGCCAAGCGGCTTGCCAATTTGGCTCATCAAAATCTCAAACCCAGTTAGAATATAAACTTGTACCATGTTGTCGGGGATATCATTATAGCCCTTCCATCTGCTGTTAATTCAGCATATACCAACGCCATCCCAAATCAAACTCCAGTCAACTTTATCCTCATATCCAACCTTTGTCTTATAACTAAGCCAATTTACATTCTGAATTCAAATTCCACAATCAGTTCCAAATTCTTACGACATCAATCCAACTTACTCGATATAATTATATTCAAATTCAGTTCTATTTTCATATAATTGACTTCAATTATATTCCAATTTGCTTTTCCAATTTCAATTCAATTTCTATTTCTATTTGTTTTTACAAATTCTAGTTTAATTTGTTTTAATTCAAATAATCTATTTCTGGGAATTTTTAAACAGCTTAGCCTTCTCCAAAAATCAAAATATTCATTTGGAATATCAAAACAACTTGTTTTCTCAAAATAATTCAAAAACAAAAACTTTGGTAGTAATCCGTCATTTAGAACTTGAAAATGAACACCGATGATGCAACTGTCATCATCAGAATCTATTTTCCAGTGATAGAAGTGAGTTCAATACTATATCACTTTTAAAACCATTTCTAAACACTTCCATTTTGAAATCTATTTCAAAATACTATTCCTAGTGCTTGGAAAACATTTCTAAAATCTCCTAGGATTCTGAAATTCTCATATATTAATTCCAAATCCATTTATAACCACCTTTTCAAATTTCCAGGGTTTTAATTTCAACTCTGATTTAAATTCAGATTTAATTCATTTCGTAACACTTATACGAATTTTTAATTGGTTATTTACATAACCGCCACAATTATAATCTTATTTGTTTATAATCACAACCAACACATCCAATATTAATATTTCCAATATATGTATTTACTTTACATCAAAATATACTTTGCGTAAAATTATTTCATTTACCCTGTTTTCAAAACATAGTGTGTCGGTCCATCATATTCAAGTGTTTATAAACCCCTACCGATACAGTGGATCAAACTGATCGACCAGAACCCATAAACAATTCGACCAAAAAATCTCGACAATATAAAACATTTTATATTGAATAACAAGTATACGCTCATATATATACACCCAAACTCAATCTAGGGTATTGCTAACCCCATCTCTACTGAGACACGCCATAGAGCCAAGGTAATTACTTAACCTTCAGCTCTGATACCACTGTGACGACCCGGGTTTTCGCGATCCTGAGTAATCCGCATATAATCCAATGTTGACTATCAAGCATCGGAAATACCGGATAGTCCATGAAAGAAATTAGAGGGTGAGAATAGATAAGATAGAAACTTAGAATAGAAGAAGAAGAAGAACATACAACATCAGCGTAACACGAATCTCACAGCGGAACGAACAACATATAATTTATAAAATGTATTTGAAATAAAATCAGTATATGTATACAGTAACATTATCAGAGTACAACACTTCCATCACAGCAGAAATAACAATAGCTATAAAATCCTGAAGACTCCTGCTCCAGCTCTTCAAGTATCTGTAAAATTCCGACTACTTGACTGATCATACAAAATTGGGCATCCAAGAGTTTAGGGAAAACAAAACAAAATAAAACTCTGGGTCAGTCATGGGACTGGTGTGAGTAAAACAATTTAAAAATAGTTTGAGCAATTAAACGATATCTCATATGACCACACTGTATAACGAAACAGTTTTTTCCCTTATGAGAATCCAAATCAATTTGATTTAACTTTCAAATCATTTTGAAAGAAAGGATAATCGTAAGACCGATCCACACATAAACACGGATGGTTTTGCCTTACGATAACCCAAGTAATCTTTATATCAAATTCCTTTTGATATTATAACAGTGTCTATCAACCACAACTAAATAATCTTCTAGCAGAAACGCTTTCATCTCACGTTCTACATATGTAGTATACAATCAAAACCGCAAGCACTTATTGGATAATGGATTACCAACTATGAAAAGGTATGGAACCACCTTTCGATAGTGTACCTCTAGAGAGGAATACACTGGGTTCAACAAGAACATCTTGGGACCCGGCCACACATGACCGACCACTCATTTTGCTTGAGTGTATCGACTGTATATCACCAACGATTGGGATCAGCAACCATTCCCCGAAAGGGACAACATCGAATAGATTAAAGAAGTAAATGAAACTCTAAATCAGGTGCCAATACACACTAATTGGAAGCAACCCACTTAGCCATGCTGCCTGCCCGATTTTTGTCATTTTCCGGTTGTGAGGCTAGAAGCCACGCTTATCTCTGACAGATCACACAATTATTCACTTTGAATGTCACATCGTCATACCCTCCAAATCACAAATTGATTTCCCCAAAAATGTAATGGGTATACAGCTAAGAGAAACGAATTCCTCCGCCACCAAACGTAAATATGTTTGAAGAGATCAACTTACGAGATCTATTAAATATACTCTATCAGACATTCTTCCATACAGGTCTTCCTGGGACTAGTCAAACCGAAGGCACTATTCTGTAGCCAATGTTGGGAAACAATAATAGAATAGAGAATTAGTTATGATTATAGGATATTTTCCAAAACATTAAAATGAAACAACTTTTGAAATAATCTTATGTTAAATAAGAAGTGAAAAGCTATATCAAAAGATTAAAGAATTTAAATTAACATTCGTTAATTGTTTTTAATTAAAAAGGCCAAATAATGCCAAGTACTGAATCAGTAGACTCAATTTATTTTCACAATTGTTTATTTGATAGTTAAATAACCGACTATCAATTCTGACCCATACGATTGTTGGTACGGGAAGACCGAGATCGAATTTATATTCGAAAACCCTTCCGAACCAGAAAATACATGGAGATAGAAGATGGAGCAATTGAAGACGGTGAATCTTCATAAGTGGAAGAATTACTTCTTGAATATTCTCTATGTTGCAACACAGAGGTATTCGGATGTGATTCGGTCGTTGTTGGGGTTTGCGGATTGCAAGGACTACTCGCTACTGATCCTTGGGTGATATCTATATAGGATGTGGTAGGAGGGTGCCTTCGGTTCATCTTGTTCCTGGATGGCTTTTATGGACGAGTGTCTGACAGAGTATGTCTAAAGGAGTTATGTATATTGATTTTTACAAACGTATTTCTGTTGGTGGCGAAGACATGGGCACTTCTCTTAGCTTAACGCACAGAGTATTTTTGTGGGGATCAATTAAGTGATATCCAGCGGATCTGACGATGTGGCATTCAAAGTGAATGGTGGTCGATGTTCAAAAGAATTAAATAATAATATAGTAATGATTAATTAATAAATTTATTTATTAATTAATTTGAACCTCAAGCCTCATCAACCGAGAAATGGTATAAAATCGGGTAGGTCGCATGGCTATGTGGTCGCACCCATCAAAAGGGTATATCATTACCTGATCTGGTGAAATTAAATGCCTTTGGTTGTCCCTTATTTTATTTGTATGCTATCTGTTCGGTTGGCTGGCCCCCAACCGTGATAATGATATATTCGGTACTCTCAAGCGAAGTGAGGGATCGGTCATGTTTAGCCGGGGTTGTAAGATGTTCTTGTTGAATCCCCAATGTATTCATCTCTAGAGTTACATTATCGGAAGGTGGTCCCATACCTTTCCATAGTTGGAAATCCACTCTCCAATATGATCCCGTGGTTTTGATTGTATATTATGTATGTAGACGGTGAGATGCAAGCGTTCTGCTAGATTGTTATTTACTTGATATTAGACATTATTATAATATCAGACGATATATGATTTCAAAAATATTTTGGGTTATAGTAAGGTAAAAATTGTCCATATTTATGTGTGGATTTGGTCTTACTATTATCCTTTCTTTCAAAAAGATTTTGGACGTTAAAATCAAGTTGGATGTTACCTATAAACTTAATGTGTTTTCTCACTCTGGTTCACAAGACCGATCCTTGCGTTTGTAATGCTCGGGTTAGACCGGGTTGTACAGGTTCAGGTTATCAGATGCAGTGAAGAGACGAGCTGGAGAAGTCCAGACGAATGATATATATTTATTCCGTTGTGTGTTGTATATGAGGATAGATTATTATAACTGTCCATATATGTGATGTACTCTGATGATTGTAAGTCTTATTTTCAAGTTCTCAGTAAAGATTTAATGCTATATTATATTTTGTTCCGCTGCGATGTGAGACTCTGTGTTCTTCTTCTTCTTCTTCTTTTCTAATATTTCTTTCTTTCTTATCTCACCCTCTATATTATTTCTAATAACTATTTGATGTTTTTGATACTTGGGTTTTGGCAAGTAATACGAGTTTTATGTATTATTGTCAAAATTCGGGCGTCGAATTTTGTCGGGTTGTTACAATCAGTTTTTATAATTAAATAGTCAGTGGATAATGGTGTTAAATTTTTTGCTACTTCTTTTACTTTTTGAATTTGTTTTATGTCTTCATTATTAGATTCTCTTTTGCCTTTGGGGCTTGCTTTATTATATAAAGGTTCGGCGTATTTGGATAAATTTTGTATGAATTGTCTAGCATAATTTATTAATACTAAAATTGATTGTAATTGTTTTAAGTTTTCTATTTTATCTGGAAATTCTAATATTTTCCTAGATATATGTTATTGTAATTCTATTTTTCCTTTTCCTATTTTCACTCCTAGGAAATCAATTGTATTTTTGAATAATTCAATCTTTCTTTTAGAAATTATTAGTCCATGGGTTTCAAAAAGTTTAAATACCGTATATAAATGTGAAATATGTTCTTTTTTGTGTTTTTGAAAAAACTAGTATATCATTTATGTAAACGCATGTAAATTTACTACAATGTCTAAATATGTTATCCATCTTTCTTTGAAATATTTGAGGAGCATTTTTTAGTCCGAATGGCATAGCAAGCCATTCATAATGTCCCTCTGAACAAGTGAAGGTTGTCCAAGATATTGATTCTAGATGCATTTTTATTTATCAAAATCATGATTTTAAATCAAACTTGGAATACCAATAGTTATTTTGTATTTTGTTGATTAGTACATCTTTTATTTGAAATGCAGTATCCATCTTCATTTGTATTGTCATTCAATCTTGTGTAATCCATAACCATTCGACTTTGTCCTCTTTTTCTTTCAGATTCTTTTTGTACTATGAAGGATGATGTTCTGTGTCTAGAGTCTATCTTTCTTATAATTCCTAGTTCATTTAAAATGTCTATGTGTATTTTGAATTCTTCAATCATCCAATTATCATATTTGGTGATCTAGTTTTGATTGTAATATCTGGATTAATTAAATCTAATTTACAATAAACAGAATCGTTTTCCCAATATTTTTAATGGTTTTTCTCCAATGATTTCTAGTTTTTCAAGTTTGCTAATAATTTGGTTTATGTCATCAGTACTTAGTAAATTTTTACTTTATTTGTTTGGATTTATTAAATCTAGAGTAAGTGCTATGCTTTCGTATTCATCATATTTTATTAGTTTTATTTCTTCATTTTCTGCATTAGTATTTGTTAGTTCGTTTTCTTTTATTAGTATTTTGCATTATCTTGGTATTGGTTAATTGCATTTTTTTTTGTTATCTCTATTTCCACCATGCCTTCTCTAGTGCATATTCTGATAGTAATGGGGTTAATGTAGTCTTTTTTGAATTTTGTAAATAATCTTTGTTAAATGAAAAGGATCCATTATCACTTAATAAGAAATCTAATCCTAGAATTAGTTTTATTCCGTCTAATTTTAGCTCTAGAACCCATACTTATTTTAGATTATATTGTGGTGACCATTCATCACAAGTATTTGTAAAACTTATATTTATGTTTTTTATTATATTTGTACATATTTTTGTAGTTTCGTCAAATTGCATACTTTGTTTTGGTTTTTCTGCTTTTGTGACATATTTTAGAGGTATTATACTAGAATATATAGTTGAACTAGTAGCTCATGTATCTATAAATGGTAAAATTTGTATTTCAGTTCCTTTTATATTTACATTTGTTGGAACTCTTAATTCTTTCAAGTTTCCAGTATTGCATGTCAAGGGAATATTGACTAGTGTATCAATATTATTTAAATTATTATCTGTGATTAATTTTTCATCAGTAGTTATTATAGTTCTTCCTTTATCAATATTTTGTATTTTTATTTTTATTTCTTCAATTTCTAAGTCAAACTTATTTATTATTTATTCTAGGATTTTTATTCTTTCTTCGTTTATCTTATTTCTATCTGTATAGATTATCTTATTTTCTCTTGGTGGTTCTATGTTAAATTTATTTTTTGTTCAAATTTGACATATTTTCATGGTGCATTCTGTACGTTTGTATATTTTGTCGTCAAAGGCAGGATGTCGAGGACAAATTCACATTTTGTTGTGTCTATTCCCATTCTAAATTTGAAGTTATGGGTACATAAATCTTTATTAACCATATTAAACATGGATATGTTTTCTTCGAAATTTGTTAATTCATTGATTAGTGTATAGTTTGCTGAACTTATTTGTTATTATTCTTCTAATCCATCTAGAGATATTATTGAATATATTGTTGATGTTTCTGAGACATCAGAAGCAATTTCGAGTAAGTCTTCTTTAACTGAATCAACAAGGTTTGATTTGCGTGTAAAAAGATTATGTTTTCTGGGACATGAAGAGGATAAATGTCCTTTTTCATTACAAGCAAAACATGCAATGGTGTTAGTATATGTTTTTCTGGGGTTGTATTTCCTAACATGTTTTTCTTTGTTCAGATAAGTTTTTCTAGCATTTGATTTTCTGAGATAATATTTTTTAGCATATCTTTTCTTAAATTTGGGTTTATTATCTATTTTGTAATTTCTTGTTCCATATTGTTGTGCGGTATATATTTGTCCACAAAATTCATAGTTTTTCTGTTTTAACTCTCTTTGGATTTGCATATACTTACGCTTCTTTTTTAATTCTAAAATTATATGTGTTATTCTTATTCCTATGTTGTCATATCCTTTAGAAAGATTTTTTTTGGTTTATCTTGGTAACATTCTATTCAAGATCTATGTATTTCTTTTCCTAAATCACCTGGTAATTTGGAAAATAGTCTATTTCCTATTTCGGTACTGTAGTAATTTCCTGAAATAGTTGCATAATGCAAAAATTATTTTAGGAATTTTATTATGTATTTCCAATCTAGTAATTGGATTTGTTCAAGGTAACGCATAGCTTCTTGTTGTCTAATAGTTGTTCCTGTATTTACATCTCTTCCTGTTATTATCCTATGTATTGAGTAGGCAAAATTATATATATTGCATCCTTGTGCTACTAGAATATTTTCTTCTGGAAAGTTTTTCTTATATGCTTCCCATATAGCTTTAGATATGTCTCCTAAGTAATTTTCTACTATTCTTATCATTTCTTCACCAAAATTAATATGTGTATGTCTTGTTGTATAGTCTCTTGTTATACCAACAGTACATTGTTGTAGATAAGTATCTAGCAGCTATGGATGACATTTAGGATAACCGAGTTATTTTTGAAAAAGGATGTTTTATTAGGTATTCTTTTTCCACCTGTTCTTATATTTTTATTTTCATTTGTGTATGGTTCAACTTGTTGTCTATGTGGTTGTCCTATATCGTAAGGCATTAGTTGGTCTTGATTTCTGTTTGGATATGTTATTCCTGAACTAGCAGTTTGTTCATGGTCAGCTAGCTCCATATGTTCAGTGAATTCTGATATTATATCTTCAAGAATACTATGTTCTATGGTTTCTTTATTATCTCCTCTTGAATCTTCTAGGAAATCAACAAGATTATGTATTTCTCTTGTCCTTATGTAACAACCCGAATTTTTATAACATGTTAACACAAGAAATCAGGGCAGAATTAAATTATAAGTTAAGAATCAATGGGAACGGGTTACGCCATTGCGTTCGTCTCGAAATTCTTCTTGAAAACGAGTCCGAAATTTCGTAAATCGAAGTCCGTATGACCAAGTTATGGCCCATAGAAGATTTCAGAAAATTCAAAATTCAGCCCGAAATTCAAATTCAGCCCCAAATAGACTGGGCAGGAAAATTTCCCGCCCAGCCCCAGGTCGACTGGGTAGTCGACCTCCCCCCCCCCCCCCCCCCCCAAGGTCGACTGGGCAGTCGACCTAGGTGTCGACCTGGGGGTCGACTTCCCTGGTCGGACCATGTTGGTCTGGTGCACCTGCTGCTCCTTTGGTCTGTTCAGTTGGCCTGTGACGGATTTTGAGGGTTCAGATCTAAACTAGGGTTAATCCTATGGCCTAAACTTGTCTCTACACCTATAAAAACACCCTAAGACCAAGCCTAAACCACCACAAATCATCCTAACAACTGAGTGCTGCCAAAATGCTCCTAAATCATGGCCTCCATCTTCATCATTGAGAGCTTGAGAGTTCTAGACTAGATCTAAGGCAAAGGAGCAATCTTTCTCCATAAAATCAAAGGAGCTACCTATATTCTCAATGCTTCTAGTGTTGCTACATCATTCCTAGAGCTTCTACAATGTCTCTATCTTGTTCTATTTCGTTCTAGTTCGCATAGCCACGATTTGTAAGCCCCACTCTACTCTATGATTGTGGAACTATCATGAACCTAGTACTGTTCATCTTGATTTTTGGGTAGAAAGCTATGAGCTTTATTTGGAGATTATGCATAATGCAACATAGAACCCCTCATAACCTTGATGTTAACTTGCCTATGATGTTGAACTACATGCTAGTCACAAGTTTATCACTCTATGTCAACTATTACCATGTTATCACCCTATTTGCTAAGTTTGATGTCATACATGTTTTGAGGCCAATAATCATATATGCTAGTTGTGATGAATACCTTTGCCTCAAATATCATCATGTTTAACTTATGATCAACTTTACCACCTTATTCCCATATTTGTCATATTGTTATGTTCCCCTTCTTGATCTATTTGTATTGATGCGAATTTACGTGCGACGGGAATACGTTATGGGTAGTTAGGCGAACTTGAAATGACATGAAAAACATGACTTGAAATGTGACATGAAAATTGATTATGCTTGAAAACTTGAATGTGGTCATGACATGTAGAAAACCATAAAGTGTCCAACTCGAGGTTGGGTTGAGTTTGTAGCGTAAATCTGCCCGGAACCGCCCGGCAAATCCAGTGGCTACAAACAATAGGACCCAATGTGAGTAGTTGGTCATATCGCGCTTGAAAACCTGAGGTTAGACTAGGTTATGGTGTAAAGCTGCCCGGACCCATCCGGCACATCCAGTAACCACAACAAAGTCTAATGTGAGAGGTTGGGCGCATTAAGTTAATTAATGCCACATGATAGGGTTAAGTCATGAACCACTTGGATACACTTAACCAACTTGATACATGATTGGATAGGGTTAACCACACTTAACCCGTTAGAAACCCTAGTTACGTGGTCCTTTTCAGCAGTAAACCTCTTAGATGTATCACGATACCCTAGGAACTAGGCTAGGGTGGGGCACGATTACTGGGTTGATTGTAAGCGACCAGAAAGACGGCTGAGTAGGTGCGCCAGTGTAGGTTCAGGCGGGCTATGGTCGTGCACATAGTCCGGAGTTGGAAAAAACAGACATGGGCACCAGTAGGTTTAGACTGTGCGTGCTTGATTTGTGTCAGTGGTTGGCACCTTAGGGCTTGATACACCCTAGGGTGGACCTAGCACAGTTGACTACATTCCGTGATTGGGCCGTATGACACCGACACTCGACGAGTAGAAAGTATTTCGTTTCACAGTTGACTACATTCAGTGGTTGGCACCTTAGGGCTTGATACACCCTAGCGGTAGAAAGTATTTCGTTTCAGTATGGCCGATAATTTTATCATCCCAGAGGGAATACCGGCACCTATTTGGTTTAGGAGGTACATGGAGGCTAGTGTAACACCCCGTATGTTGAATAACTTGCTATAATATAAAACAGGGCAGAATTAAATTTTAAAATCTGAATCAGGGGAAACGGGCTATGCCATTGCGTTCGTCTCGGAAAAATACGCGAAATAGAGTCCGAGTTTTCGAAAATCGGAGTCCGTATGACCCAGTTAAGGCCCGAAGAAGTTTTCAGAAATTCAAAACATATTTAAATATAAAAATTTAAACATTTCAGAAGTGGCGGGAAAATTCCCGCCAGACCCAGGGAGTCGACCTGGGGGTCGACTGGGGAGTCGACCTGCCCACCAGGTCGACTAGGGTGTCGACCCTAGTGTCGACCTGGGGGTCGACCTCCCTGGTCGAGCCCAAGTGACCTGGGTGCATCAGTTTGGCTTTTGGGCTGTGTTTTGGTGGCTAGGACGAGATCTGACGGCTCTAATCTAATTTAGGGTTAATCTAATGGCTTAAAACACCTAACTAATCTATAAATACACCCTAAGACTACCCTAATTCATACTAAAAATAGCTACAACACCGTTATGCCGTCAAAATGCAACTTGAAGGAGCCTCCATCAATTTAAAGAGGAAGATAGCTTCTCAAATCAACTCTAGCAACTTAATCTTCTTCTTAGGAGTGCTAATCAACAAGTTGTGAGTTTTCTATAGCCTTAATGACCAATTGTTGAAATGATTATGATAGGATATAATGAGGTTATGGCTATGAATGTGGGTCAATGCAAGATTATGTTATCATATGCTATGTGTTTGTGATGTTATGCAAGTTATGCAAGTTATGTGCTATATGTTCATGATGTTATGCAAGTTATGCAAGTCATATGCTATGTGATCATGATGTTATGCAAGTTATGCAAGTCATATGCTATGTGTTTATGATGTTATGCAAGTTATGCAAGTCATATGCTATGTGTTCATGATGTTATGCAAGTTATGCAAGTCATATGATAAACATTGATCCATTATGACACCATGATATGCAAGTTTGGTGTATGATTATATGCTAGTTCATATATGATATGTTATGCAAGTTTGGTGTATGATTATATGCAAGTTCATATATGACATGTTATGCAAGTTTAGTGTTTGATTATATGCAAGTAACATGTGCAAGTTTACACCTTAGTATGATATGCATACATATGCAAGTTAACCCCTTTGTATGTCATACATACATATGCAAGTTTACCCCTTTGAATGACATAAGAAACTTATGCAAGTTAACCTCTTTATGACATATGTGATTCATGCAAGTTTGGGTTGATTATTTATGCTAGTTGGGTTTGATGCTATATGCATGTTGACACCTTTAAACCCATATTGATGCTAATGTTATGCAAGTTGAACCCATTGTATTTGTGATGAATCTTCCCTTTTATGTCATGTTGGCGAATTACGTGGGGAACGATGGGGTTAAAATACATGTTAATAAAATGGTGTGAAGTTGGTATGATTATGCATACCATAAAGTGGATGGACATAATTGAGTCAATTATGTACATCGTTAAAATTGGAATTAATTAGGGAAAATTAATTCGAAATGTGGGGGTGATTAATTAGGTGTAATTAATCGACTAAGACACGAGGTTGGACCCTTTTGTAGCATAAGACTGCACAGAACCGACCGGCAAATCCAGCGGCTACAAATGATTGGCCCAATGTGAGAGGTCTTAGGCACAAACTAAATACGTGACAAGTGTATAGACACGAGGTTAGACTCGGTTATGGCGTAAGGCTGCCCGGACCCAACCGGCAAATCCAGCTGCCATAAAAGATAGTCTAATGTGAGAGGTCTTTACAACGGTTACGTCCTTAATCAATTAAGAAACACTTAACCAGATAAGCATGTAGTGGGCATGAGGGGTTAAGTGGGTGCCTTGGGTGGCATGTGGAAATCAAGTAAGTGCCTTGGGTGGCATGTGGAAATCTAGTGGGTTGCCTTGGGTGGCAATAGAAAATACGATTAGAATACTTAACCAAGTGGAAACATGTAATTAAACATGATTAAAGGGTTAAGTGGGATGCACTAGATAAAGTGACAACCTTAGGTGGTAGCTTGTGGGGGCCCATTTCACCCAGTAACCCATATGTATCTTATTGGGCTCGACCCATGTCGAGGACGGGACACGCGTACTGGGCTTGATTATAAGAGGCCAAAACGGGTTAGCGGTGGCAACGCAAGTCCAACGGGTTTCATATGCGTGTGTGGACCCGGGCTGGTAGGTAAGACGTTGTTGCATCGTGTAGGTATAAGCCGTGCACCATTTATTGTATCGGGTTGCCACTTTGGGGAGTGATACACCCCACTGTGGGGCCAACACGGGTATCTACGGTAGTGAGCCGATCGCTTGGGAGTAGTGGGCACACCTAGTGGAGATAGGGGCAGACGGCATCTATGTAGTCAGCTAGGGGTACACGAAACTACTGGGTAAATTCTCTAAGTCCTTGGGTGGGATCGACCTTTAAGTAGGAATGACTGGTGTGGTGCAGTTAGTAATTACCCTGGGGTGGGTAGATGCGTCTTTACCGTTATCTTAGTTCACCTTATGTCTAGTTGGCTACTTAGTGTAGTCATTTATCCCCAGTCATCCCGTGCCAAGTTTATATCATACCCTAATTACTTTAATGATTGTGTTGTTAAAGTTATAGGGCTCACTCAGACTTATGTCTGACCCCGTTGTTTTTTTCTTTTTCCCCCTCAGGTCCTCAGGTTGGGCCTAGCACTAGTGGGCTTTGATCAGATTTCTTTATCTATCTTCTGGAGCTTGGACCGTGATGTAAAGCCCAGCTTATCTTTTCTTTTATGGCTATTGTTTATGTAGTGTGATTATGTACTTATGTTTTATCAGGATGGATATTTAGTACTTGACTCTTTATGGTGTTGTAACTAAACATGTTTACCTTCTGCTGCTATGAAATGATGTTTTAGAGTTTCAAGTATTTATATCTGTCTTGTTGTAATTTTTCTGTTCTATACTCACTTAAAATGCTCCACCGAAGTTAAGGCATTCCCTTAGTGAGTGACCTTAGCGGGTGTGGGGTGTTACACGTGGTATCAGAGCGAAGGTTACCAGAACAGATAAAATTTTTAGAAAACTATTTTTCTAAAAACATTTTTGGAAGAAGTATTTTCAAAAACATGTCTTTAAAGAGAATTTTTTTTGAAATAAAAGCATAATCCACAATAGCCATATCTTTATCTTTCAAATTCTCCATTGTGAATCTTTCCTTTTTCGTTTCAGCATGGCTGAAGATCTTAACTTTCCGGAGGGTGTGACGATACCAGTATGGTATAGGAGATTGATGGAGGCTAGGGCCGCCACTGCGGGTCCAGCAAATGTCCCTCCACCAACAGTAGCACCCGATCTTCCTCCTCCCCCTCCTCCTCCTCGCACGGATACTTTTGCTAAGACTTGCAAGGAATTTAAAGCTATGGGAGGGAAACCTTTTCAAGGATCAGAAACTTTTGTGGAGGCTAGAGATTGGCTTAAGGAGGTGGAAGAGTTGATAGATATCTTTGAGATGGAAGAAGGAAAGAAAGTCAAGTTAGCCGCTTGGTTAATGAAGGGAGAGGCCTCATTCTGGTGGGAAGTCACTAATGGAGAACGCCCCGTTGACTCTTGGGCGGATTTCAGGCAAAGATTTGTGGCAAAGTTTCTCTCAAGGGAGGAGGAAAACTTGTATATGGAAAGGTTCTTGACTCTAAAGCAAGGAAACCTCTCGGTTACAAGTTTAATCAATTGGCAAGGTTTGGCATAGACATGGTGAATACACCGGAGAAGAAGGCTTTGAGGTTCGTTAAGGGCTTGAATGAACCGATGCATGGATTGGCTATGACTCACATCCCTATGGGGGCCACCTTTGAGAAGCTAGTAGACATGGCACTCATGCATGAGGAAGAGAAGAGTCCCAATGCTAATAAGGCACCCGAAAAGAAAGGAGATCAAAAGAGACCTCAACAGCAACAAAACAAAGGTGGGAAAGGCAACGGTGGCAAGGGAAAGAAGAAGTGCTTCAACTGCGGGATACCAGGCCACCTAAGCAAAGATTGTCGGAAGAAGAAGAAGACTGGCTGCTACCACTGTGGCGAAGCAGGGCATCTAGTGAAGGACTGCCCTAAGAAGGGGCAAAGGACGGGATCTACCTCAGGAGGACAGGTGCAAGCTCTTATGGCACCAGGTCAGGCTAGGGGGCAAGTTCAGGCTCTCGCGGTTCCACCGATTCAGGAAAGAGGTAGAACTATTTCCGTTGAAAGTTTGGTTTTTCTATTTGATCATCCTGTCCGTACATTGTTTGATTCTGGCGCATCGCATTCGTTTATCTCATCATCATTAGTTGAGTCACTGCACTTAGACACCAGTCTAGTAGATGATCCCTTGGTTGTTTCAAACCCAATTGGGGGCTCCACTTATTTGTCCATGATATGTTTGGGTTTGAAGATTTCTATACTTAACGTTGAGTTTAGATGTGATGCTTTTGTTTTGGGCTTCACGGGCTATGGGTTGATTTTGGGCATGGACTGGTTATCTAGTAATGGTGCCGTTCTTGATTGCGAAAGGAGAGTTGTTAAGCTCATGACCCGCTTGGGTAACACTCTCGAGATTTCTTGTAATCCCATGGATTCTGTTATGCTAAGTTATCTTGAATCGCTTGACGCTTCGGTCGAGAGTTTGCGATCTATTAGAGTGGTCCGGGAATACTCGGATGTGTTTGAGGAGGTAAAGGGCTTACCTCCGAAGCGGGAGATAGACTTCCGAATATATCTGGTGGATAATGCTAAACCGGTATCTTTACCAGTGCGCCACATGGCTCCTCGTGAGAGGAGGGAACTCCATAAGCAAATAGGGGAGTTGCTTGAGAAGGGGTTCATAAGGCGGAGTATATCAGAGTGGGGTGCTCCAGTAGTTTTTGCCACGAAGGCGGATGGGTCCCTCAGACTTTGTGTAGACTATAGAGAACTCAACAAGCTCACAAAGAAGAATAGACACCCATTACCGAGGATTGATGATCTCTTTGATCAGTTGGTTGGCGCCTCAGTATTTTCGCAATTGGACTTGGCTATGGGGTTTCATCAGTTGAGAGTGGCTGAGGATAGCATAGACAAGACTGCCTTTAGGACTCCGGATGGTTTCTATGAGTGGATGGTGATGCCATTTGGTTTGATGAACGCCCATGCATACTTTGTTGATTTGATGAGTAGGGTGTTCAAGGAGTTCCTTAATAAGTTCGTGGTGGTCTTTGTGGATGACATCTTAGTATTTTCTAAGAGTGAAGAAGAGCATGCCCTACATCTTAGGGAAGTGTTGGAGTCTCTTCGAGCGCATAGCCTTAAGGCTAAATTTTCTAAATGTCACTTCTGGAGGAAGGAAGTGCGGTTCTTGGGGCACGTGGTCTCCAAGGAAGGGATAGCTGTGGATCCCGCGAAGGTAGTGTCCACTCAAGATTGGAAGGTTCCGAAGAATGCTACCGAGGTGAGGAGTTTCTTGGGGTTGGCTGGCTACTACAGGAAGTTTATCAAGGACTTCGCGAAGATATCAGCCCCATTAACTCGCTTGACGATGAAGAACCTAGTCTTCGTATGGGACGTAGATTGTGATGATGTGTTCTGACGGTTAAAGAGAGCTTTAACCACAGCTCCAGTCTTAGTGTTGCCAGATGGGAGTAAGCCATTTGTTGTTTATACCGATGCTTGTGGGACTGGACTGGGCGCAGTCTTAATGCAAGAGGGAAGGGTAATAGCCTATGGTGGAAGGCAGTTGAGAAAGCATGAGAAAAATTACCCTACCCATGATTTAGAGTTGGCCGCTATTGTTTTTGCGCTTAAGATTTGGCGCCATTATCTTCTGGGAGAGAGGTTCGAATTGTTCACTGACCACAAATAATTGAAATACTTGTTTTCTCAGAAGGATTTGAACTTGAGACAACAAAGGTGGATGGAGTTCTTAGCATCCTATGATTTCGAGATAGCGTATACCCCTGGCAAGGGTAACGTGGTGGCGGATGCCTTGAGTAGAAAAAGGTTGTCCTTGAGTCCATTGTTCGTGGAATGACGAAGCTTGGAATTTATCTCGATGTTTGATTTCAGACCTTCCGTTGATTATATACCCGGTTTGCTAGCATCCTTGGAGGTCAGACCTACTCTTTTGGGACGGATTGGCGAGGCACAGAGGGACGACCCACAGTTGGTTGAGTTGGTTGAGAGGCTCATAAGGGGGGAGTCGTCCATCCATTTGAGTAGGTACACCCTAGACGATAGGGGGTGCTTGCGTAGAGACGGTAGACTTTGTGTACCGCAAGACGAGGGTTTGAGGAAGGCTATTCTTGATGATGCACACCGTTCTAGGATGACCATTCATCCCGGTGGGGACAAGATGTACCAAGACATGAAGCGAGTTTTCTTTTGGGCCGGTATGAAGAAAGATGTGGCCGAGTATGTCGCTAGATGCTTGGTGTGCCAACAAGTGAAAGCGGAGCAAAAGAAACCAGGTGGGTTGCTTCACCCATTGGAAGTTCCGCAATGGAAGTGGGATAGCGTCTCGATGGATTTTATTGATGGGTTACCCAGATCGAGGAAGGGTAATACGGGAATTTGGGTTGTGGTAGACAGACTTACTAAGAGTGCCCATTTCATTCCCGTGAAGAGCAAGAGGACTGCTCCATGGCTAGCTTCAGTTTATCTTCAAGAGATAGTTCGATTGCATGGGGTACCCTCTAGCATAGTGAGTGATCGAGATCCTATCTTCACTAGCGAGTTTTGGAGGAGTTTGCAGGAAGCAGTGGGGACTCAATTGTGTTTGAGCACCACATATCATCCTCAGACGGACGGCCAGACCGAGAGGGTGAATCGTGTTTTGGAAGACCTTTTGAGGCTTTGTATCCTAGATTTTGGAGGTACATGGGAAGAGCATCTTCCATTGGTGGAGTTCGCGTATAATAACAGCTTTCAGTCCAGTATTGGTATGGCTCCTTTCGAAGCTCTTTATGGAAGGCCTTGTCGATCACCTACATGTTGGTGGGAATCTACGGATAAGATCTTGCTTGGGCCTGATATAGTTAGAGAGACTTCGGAAAAGATTGATTTGATTCGAAGAAGGATGAAAGCAGCGCAAGATAGGCAGAAATCTTACGCGGATAAGAGGAGAACGGATCTTGAGTTTGATGTTGGGGACATGGTCTTTGTCAAAGTATCTCCATTACGGAATGTAGTTCGCTTTGGGTCCGTTGGGAAGTTAGCTCCAAGATTTGTTGGGCCGTTTCCTATTAAGGAAAGGATTGGACAGATGGCATATAGAGTGGATTTACCCGAGAGACTTAGTGGGGTACATGACGTATTCCATGTGTCACATTTGAGGAAGTGCCTACATGAGACCGCAGAGGTGGTAGAGCCGAGCTTGCTTAAAGAAGTGGAGGTAGAGTGTGATACGACTATTCGACGAGCTCCTACCCGCATCCTTGGGTCATAGATTAGGAAGTTGAGAAACAGAGAGGTGCGACTAGTCAAAGTGCAATGGGGAGAAGATGAGAGCAATGCTACTTGGGAGACAGAAGCGAAGATGCGTTCATTGTACCCATTCCTTTTTGAGGGTATGTCTTTTAACTTCTCCTTTACCGTTTGTCTAGTACTTATCTTATCTTTAATATGTCCTCTCATTAGTACCTTTGACCTTTAGATAGGGTAAACCTATGGTTGAAACATGTGTTTGAGACATGTTATGTTTGATGGATGCGTGTGGATGTAAGTGGTTGCTAGTGGTTGCTCGTGGATGCATATACACACACTCTAGGCACTAGATCGGCTCAATCACTTCATATTGCATATTGCATATAATGGTGTGTAGGTAGCTATATTAATGGATGTATAATGGTTGTTCTATCATATGGATGATGCATTTTGGTGAATGATTGTGCACTCATGTAGAAATAGTATGTGTTGATAGGGTTATTTCGCATACATATTGGATGCATGGCACTATCATGGTTTGCATTAAGGAGGTCAACTGAATCAGTAGACCGCCTGATTTTGCATTAGACAGGGAACATATACACACACTTTTTGCATATGTTCATACAGCATTAGAAACTCTAAGGACAATGGATGCCAGTGTTTGATGGTTTGAGTAGATGGTTGTTTGGATGGTAGGATACGTTCTTCTTGACTTAGAGATTTCGGGGACGAAATCCTTTAAGTATGGGAGAATGTAACACCCCGTATGTTGAATAACTTGCTATAATACAAAACAGGGCAGAATTAAATTTTAAAATCTGAATCAGGGGAAACGGGCTATGCCATTGCGTTCGTCTTGGAAAAATACGCGAAATAGAGTCCGAGTTTTCGAAAATCGGAGTCCGTATGACCCAGTTAAGGCCCGAAGAAGTTTTCAGAAATTCAAAACAGATTTAAATATAAAAATTTAAACATTTCAGAAGTGGCGGGAAAATTCCCGCCAGACCCAGGGAGTTGACCTGGGGGTCGACTGGGGAATCGATCTGCCCACCAGGTCGACTAGGGTGTCGACCCTAGTGTCGACCTGGGGGTCGACCTCCCAGGTCGAGCCCAGGTGACCTGGGTGCATCAGTTTGGCTTTTGGGCTGTGTTTTGGTGGCTAGGACGAGATCTGACGGCTCTAATCCAATTTAGGGTTAATCTAATGGCTTAAAACACCTAACTAATCTATAAATACACCCTAAGACTACCCTAATTCATACTAAAAATAGCTACAACACCGTTATGCCGTCAAAATGCAACTTGAAGGAGCCTCCATCAATTTAAAGAGGAAGATAGCTTCTCAAATCAACTTCTAATCAACTCTAGCAACTTAATCTTCTTCTTAGGAGTGCTAATCAACAAGTTGTGAGTTTTCTATAGCCTTAATGACCAATTGTTGAAATGATTATGATAGGATATAATGAGGTTATGGCTATGAATGTGGATCAATGCAAGATTATGTTATCATATGCTATGTGTTTGTGATGTTATGCAAGTTATGCAAGTTATGTGCTATATGTTCATGATGTTATGCAAGTTATGCAAGTCATATGATATGTGATCATGATGTTATGCAAGTTATGCAAGTCATATGCTATGTGTTTATGATGTTATGCATGTTATGCAAGTCATATGCTATGTGTTCATGATGTTATGCAAGTTATGCAAGTCATATGATAAACATTGATCCATTATGACACCATGATATGCAAGTTTGGTGTATGATTATATGCTAGTTCATATATGATATGTTATGCAAGTTTGGTGTATGATTATATGCAAGTTCATATATGACATGTTATGCAAGTTTAGTGTTTGATTATATGCAAGTAACATGTGCAAGTTTACACCTTAGTATGATATGCATACATATGCAAGTTAACCCCTTTGTATGTCATACATACATATGCAAGTTTACCCCTTTGAATGACATAAGAAACTTATGCAAGTTAACCTCTTTATGACATATGTGATTCATGCAAGTTTGGGTTGATTATTTATGCTAGTTGGGTTTGATGCTATATGCATGTTGACACCTTTAAACCCATATTGATGCTAATGTTATGCAAGTTGAACCCATTGTATTTGTGATGAATCTTCCCTTTTATGTCATGTTGGCGAATTACGTGGAGAACGATGGGGTTAATATACATGTTAATAAAATGGTGTGAAGTTGGTATGATTATGCATACCATAAAGTGGATGGACATAATTGAGTCAATTATGTACATCGTTAAAATTGGAATTAATTAGGGAAAATTAATTCGAAATGTGGGGGTGATTAATTAGGTGTAATTAATTGACTAAGACACGAGGTTGGACCCTTTTGTAGCATAAGACTGCCCGGAACCGACCGGCAAATCCAGCGGCTACAAATGATTGGCCCAATGTGAGAGGTCTTAGGCACAAACTAAATACGTGACAAGTTTATAGACACGAGGTTAGACTCGGTTATGGCGTAAGGCTGCCCGGACCCAACCGGCAAATCCAGCTGCCATAAAAGATAGTCTAATGTGAGAGGTCTTTACAACGGTTACGTCCTTAATCAATTAAGAAACACTTAACCAGATAAGCATGTAGTGGGCATGAGGGGTTAAGTGGGTGCCTTGGGTGGCATGTGGAAATCAAGTAAGTGCCTTGGGTGGCATGTGGAAATCTAGTGGGTTGCCTTGGGTGGCAATAGAAAATACGATTAGAATACTTAACCAAGTGGAAACATGTAATTAAACATGATTAAAGGGTTAAGTGGGATGCACTAGATAAAGTGACAAGCTTAGGTGGCAGCTTGTAGGGGCCCATTTCACCCAGTAACCCATATGTATCTTATTGGGCTCGACCCATGTCGAGGACGGGACACGCGTACTGGGCTTGATTATAAGAGGCCAAAACGGGTTAGCGGTGGCAACGCAAGTCCAACGGGTTTCATATGCGTGTGTGGACCCGGGCTGGTAGGTAATACGTTGTTGCATCGTGTAGGTATAAGCCGTGCACCATTTGTTGTATCGGGTTGCTACTTTGGGGAGTGATACACCCCACTGTGGGGCCAGCACGGGTATCTATGGTAGTGAGCCGATCGCTTGGGAGTAGTGGGTACACCTAGTGGAGATAGGGGCAGACGGCACCTATGTAGTCAGCTAGGGGTACACGAAACTACTGGGTAAATTCTCTAAGTCCTTGGGTGGGATCAACCTTTAAGTAGGAATGACTGGTGTGGTGCAGTTAGTAATTACCCTGGGGTGGGTAGATGCGTCTTTACCGTTATCTTAGTTCACCTTATGTCTAGTTTGCTACTTAGTGTAGTCATTTATCCCCAGTCATCCCGTGCCAAGTTTATATCATACCCTAATTACTTTAATGATTGTGTTGTTAAAGCTATAGGGCTCACTCAGACTTATGTCTGACCCCGTTGTTTTTATCTTTTTTCCCCCTCAGGTCCTCAGGTTGGGCCTAGCACTAGTGGGCTTTGATCAGATTTCTTTATCTATCTTCTGGAGCTTGGACCGTGATGTAAAGCCCAGCTTATCTTTTCTTTTATGGCTATTGTTTATGTAGTGGGATTATGTACTTATGTTTTATCAGGATGGATATTTAGTACTTGACTCTTTATGGTGTTGTAACTAAACATGTTTACCTTCTGCTGCTATGAAATGATGTTTTAGATTTTCAAGTATTTATATCTGTCTTGTTGTAATTTTTCTGTTCTATACTCACTTAAAATGCTCCACCGAAGTTAAGGCATTCCCTTTGTGAGTGACCTTAGCGGGTGTGGGGTGTTACAGCTAGGGCAAATGGAGCCGGCCGAGCAGACACTCCCACTCCTCCTCCCGTAGCTGAGGTTCCTCCTCCTCCTCCTCAGCGTCCACAAGCGGATTTCGCGAAGATTTGCAAAGACTTTAAGGCGATGGGTGGCAAGAATTTTGTTGGGACAGAGACTTTTGTTGAGGCAAGAAACTGGTTAAGGGAAACTGAAGACCTTTTTGCTATCTTTGATGTAGAAGATCGTAGGAAAGTTCTATTGGCAGTATGGCTATTGAAAGAGGAAGCCGCTTATTAGTGGGAAGTCACCAACGCTACTAGGCCTATAGAGACTTGGGTCGACTTTAGGATGAGGTTTGGGCTTAAGTTTCTATCATCTGCTGAAGAGAATCTGCAAATGGAGAGGTTTATATCTTTGAAGCAAGGGGACATGACCGTGAGGGGGTATGTGAATAAGTTTAACCAGCTTGCTTGATTCGGTTTAGACATGGTTAACACACCTCAGAAGAAGGCTCTACGCTTTGCTCGAGGATTGAAGGAGCCATTGCAAGGTTTGGCCATGTCTCATATACCCATGGGGGCCACTTTTGAGAGCTTAGTGGATATGGCCTTGCTTCAAGGAGATGATAAGAATGGCAAGAAAGAAGTTAAGCTTAATGAGACTCAAACCAAGAAGGTGGACTCCAATTGGGGAGGCAACCAGAACAACCAGAACAACAAGAACAACAAGGGTAACAAGGCCAACAACAACAAGGCAAGGGAGACAAGGAAGTGCAACTTCTGTGGGATCACTGGACACATAGCCAAAGATTGTAGGAAGAAGAAGAGTAAGTTGGAAGATGCTTTCATTGCAGAGAGTCTGGACACTACAGTAGGGATTGCCCAAAGAAGCAAGGACAGGGGCGAGGACAGACTCAGCGGGCAAGACCTTCTGGAGGGCAGATGCATGCTCTCAACACTACTCCAGCTCCGGACCGAGGTAGTATTTTTCTAGAAAGCCTTGTTTACATTTCTGGTTTTCCTGTTCGAACTTTATTTGATTCTGGCGCATCGCATACCTTTATTTCTTCTGACATTGTTGAAAGTTTGCACCTAAGTACTAGTCTAGTTGAGGATCCCGTTAGTGTTTCAAATCCAATTGGGGGTTCCGCCCATCTATCTATGATTTGTATGGATTTGAGGATTTCTATCTTGACCGTAGAATTCACATGTAATGCTTATGCTCTCGGGTTCATGGGATACGGGTTGATTTTGGGCATGGATTGGTTGTCCAGTTATGGAGCCATTCCCGATTGTGAGCATAGGATAGTGAGGCTTATGACTCGCCTTGGCAATACCCTAGAGATTTCTTGTAACCCTATGGATCCCGTCATGTTATGTTATCTTGAATCCCTCGACTCGTCTATTGACAATCTTCAATCTGTGAGGGTGGTCCGAGAATATCCTAATATCTTTGATGAGGTGAAGGGGTTACCCCCTAAACGCGAGATAGACTTCCTTATTTATCTTGTTGATAATGCCAAGCCAGTTTCATTGCCTGTTAGGCACATGGCCCTGCGAGAAAGAAGAGAGCTTAGCAAGCGAGTCAAGGAGTTGCTTGAGAAAAATTTCATTAGGCGAAGCATTTCTGAATGGGGTGCTCCTGTGGTATTCGCTACTAAGGCGGATGGTTCGCTTCGTCTATGTGTTGATTATCGTGAGTTAAACAAGCTGACAAAGAAGAATAGACACCCGTTACCAAGGATTGATGATCTCTTTGACCAGCTTGTAGGTGCTTCTGTTTTCTCTCAACTCGATCTAGCCACCGGATTCCATCAGCTTAGAGTGGCTGAGGATAGTATTGACAAGACTGCGTTTAGAACTCCAGATGGATTCTTTGAATGGCTCGTCATGCCGTTCGGTTTGACTAATGCACCTGCATACTTTTTTGATTTGATGAGTAGGGTGTTTAGGGAGTTCCTTAACAAGTTTGTGGTTGTCTTCGTGGATGATATTTTGATCTTCTCTAAGGACGAGGTAGAGCATGCTACACATCTCAAGGAGGTTATGGATACGCTTAGAGCTCATCAGTTAAAAGCCAAGTTCTCCAAATGCCATTTTTGGAGAAGGGAAGTTCGGTTCCTTGGGCATATAGTTTCTAAGCAAGGCATAGTTGTGGATCCCGCTATAGTAGTGGCGGTACAAGACTGGAAAGTTCCGAAGAATGCAACTGAAGTGAGAAGCTTTCTCGGTTTGGCAGGATTTTATAGGAAGTTCATTAAGGACTTCACTAAGATTTCAGCCCCTCTTACTAAGTTAACGAAGAAGAACTTAGTCTTTGCATGGGACTTAGAGTGTGAGCTTGCTTTTCAAAGGCTCAAGAAAGCCCTCACCACAGCTCCAGTTTTAGCATTACCCAATGGAGGGAAGTTGTTTACTGTGTACACCGATGCATGTGGCACGGGATTAGGCGATGTCCTGATGCAAGAAGGGAGAGTGATATGCTTTGGGGGTAGGCAACTCAAAGTTCATGAGAACTATCCCACTCATGATTTGGAGTTGGCGGCGATCGTCTTTGCACTCAAATCTTGGCGCCATTATCTTCTAGGTGAAAGGTTTGAGTTATATACTGATCGCAAGTCGCTCAAGTACCTCTTCTCGCAGAAAGATTTGAATCTAAGGCAGCAGAGGTGGATGGAATTCTTGGCATCATATGACTTCGATATAGCTTATACCCCTGGCAAGGGTAATGTTGTGGCGGATGCGCTAAGTAGAAAAAGGTTGACTTTGAGTCCCTTATTTGTTGAGATGAAGAGCCTAGAGTTCTTGGAAACCTTTGATTTTACACCTGCTGTTGAGTCGATGACTGGTTCGTTAGCATCCCTTGAGCTTAAACCTACACTTCTTGATCAAGTTGGGACTTCACAGAGGGAAGACCCGCAGATAATCGAGATCATGGACAAGTTGATTCGTGGTGAGATGTCAAGTCACCTCGCTAGATATACTCTTGATGACAAGGGGTGGCTAAGGCGTGATGGAAGACTATGTGTCCCACAAGTGGGAGACTTAGTAAATAAAGTTCTTGAGGAGGCGCATCACTCGAGGATGACCATACATCCCGGAGGGGATAAGATGTACCGGGATATGAAGCACATTTTCTTTTGGGTTGGGATGTAAAAGGATGTTGCAGAGTTTGTTTCTAGATGCATCGTTTGCCAACAAGTAAAGGCCGAGTCGAAGAAACCCGGTGGGCTACTGCATCCATTGGAGGTCCCGCAATGGAAGTGGGAAAGTATCTCTATGGATTTTGTGGATGGAGTGCCGAGATCAAGGAAGGGGAATACTAGCATATGGGTCATAGTGGATAGACTCACGAGGAGCGCTCATTTCATTCCAGTGAAGAGCAAGAGGACCGCATCATGGCTAGCATCTGTTTATCTTCGGGAGATAGTGCGATTGCATGGAGTTCCTTCTAGCATAGTTAGCGATCGTGACCCAATCTTCACTAGCCAATTTTGGAATAGTTTGCAAGAAGCGATGGGTACGCGATTGAATCTAAGTACAGCCTATCACCCACATATTGATGATCAGACCGAAAGGGTGAATAGGGTACTAGAAGATCTGTTGAGGCTGTGCATTCTTGACTTTGGTGGCACTTGGGAAGACCACCTTCCTCTCGTAGATTTTGCTTACAATAACATCCACCAAGCAAGCATAGGGATGGCACCATTCGAAGCTTTGCATGGGAGGCCATGCAAGTCACCAACATGTTGGTGGGAGACGACGGATAAGCTTATACTTGGGCCCGACATGATAAGGGACACATCCGAGAAGGTTGAGTTGATTCGAAGGCGGATGAAAACGGCCCAAGACAGACAGAAATCCTATGCAGACAAGCGAAGGACAGACTTAGAGTTTGAAGTTGGAGATATGGTCTTTGTGAAGGTTTCTCCCTTGCGAAATGTGGTTCGTTTTGGAGCAGTTGGAAAGCTAGCACCAAGGTTCGTAGGACCCTTCCCTATCATCGAGAAGATTGGGCAAATGGCTTATAGGGTGAAATTGCCTAAGAAGCTGGCTGGAGTGCACAATGTCTTTCATGTCTCGCATCTCCGAAAATGCCTACATGAATCGGCCGAAGTAGTTGAGCCTAGCATTCTTGAAGACGTGGAAGTAGAGAAAGAGGCAACCCTGAGGCGAGCTCCGATCCGTATCTTGGGAATGGAGATCAAGAAGCTGAGGAATCGAGAAGTCAAGTTAGTAAAGGTTCAGTGGAGTGAAGCCGATGAAGATGCAACTTAGGAAACCGAGGAGAAGATGCGTGGGCTTTATCCATTTCTTTTTTAGGGTACATTCTCAATCTCTTTTCCTAGTTAGCATATCTTTCTTTTGCTATCCACGTTTATATTGTTATTTCGTTAATCTTGTCATGAGAACCTTAGGTAGAAACCCTTTGGATGAAACATGCATTTGAAACATGTTATGCTTGATGGTTGCAAATGGTTGCAAGTGTTTGCAAGTGGTTACTCGTGGATGCATGATACACGTTAGGCACTAAGATCGGCTCACACACTTTCATATTGCATATGCATGAGTGTTTATGCTTATTCGTGTATGAAACTTGTTATGCTATCACGTGGATGTTGCATATGAATGAATGTTATGTGCACTCATGTAGAGATTATAAATTACGTTAGGAATTTGCATACATTTGGACTCATTCCACTAACATATTCTGCATTAAGGAGGTTTACTGAGTCAGTAACCGCCTGATTTTCACATTAGATAGGTGCATATACACACACTTTTGCATATGTTCATACAGCATTAGAAATCTTTTAAGGACAATGATTACTTGTGGATGATGTTTTGAGTAGATGGATGATGGATGGTAGGATACGTTCTTCCTAATTTGGAGATTTCGGGGACGAAATCCTTTAAGGTGGGGAGAATGTAACAACTCGAATTTTTATAACATGTTAAAACAAGAAATCAGGGCAGAATTAAATTATAAGTTAAGAATCAATGGGAACGGGTTACGCCATTGCGTTCGTCTCGAAATTCTTCTTGAAAACGAGTCCGAAATTTCGTAAATCGGAGTCCGTATGACCAAGTTATGGCCCATAGAAGATTTCAAAAAATTCAAAATTCAGCCCAAAATTCAAATTCAGCCCCAAACAGACTGGGCGGGAAAATTTCCCGCCCAGCCCCAGGTCGACTGGGCAGCCGACCTGCCCCCCCCCCCAGGTCGACCTAGGTGTCGACTTCCCTGGTCGGACCATGTTGGTCTGGTGCACCTGCTGCTCCTTTGGGTCTGTTCAGTTGGCCTGTGACGGATTTTGAGGGTTCAAATCTAAACTAGGGTTAATCCTATGGCCTAAACTTGTCTCTACACCTATAAAAACACCCTAAGACCTAGCCTAAACCACCACAAATCATCCTAACAACTAAGTGCTGCCAAAATGCTCCTAAATCATGGCCTCCATCTTCATCATTGAGAGCTTGAGAGTTCTAAACTAGATCTAAGGCAAAGGAGCAATCTTTCTCCATCAAATCAAAGGAGCTACCTATATTCTCAAGGCTTCTAGTGTTGCTACATCATTCCTAGAGCTTCTACAACGTCTCTATCTTGTTCTATTTCGTTCTAGTTCGCATAGCCACGATTTGTAAGCCCCACTCTACTCTTAGATTTAAACTATGAAATTAATATGAACATGTAGTAAGTTGAAATGGGATTTTTGGTGTAATACTTGTCTTGGGTCTATCATTGATGCATAGATCCATTCATGACTCTTTTGATCTATGATTGTGGAACTATCATGAACCTAGTACTGTTCATCTTGATTTTTGGGTAGAAAGCTATGAGCTTTATTTGGGGATTATGCATAATGCAACATAGAACCCCTCATAACCTTGATGTTAACTTGCCTATGATGTTGAACTACATGCTAGTCACAAGTTTATCACTCTATGTCAACTATTACCATGTTATCAACCTATTTGCTAAGTTTGATGTCATACATGTTTTGAGGCCAATAATCCTATATGCTAGTTGTGATGAACACCTTTGCCTCAAATATCATCATGTTTAACTTATGACCAACTTTACCACCTTATGCCCATCTTTGTCATATTGTTATGTTCCCCTTCTTGATCTATTTGTATTGATGCGAATTTACGTGCGATGGGAATACGTTATGGGTGGTTAGGCGAACTTGAAATGACATGAAAAACATGACTTGAAATGTGACATGAAAATTGATTATGCTTGAAAACTTGAATGTGGTCATGACATGTAGAAAACCATAAAGTGGCCAACTCGAGGTTGGGTTGAGTTTGTAGCGTAAATCTGCCCGGAACCGCCCGGCAAATCCAGTGGCTACAAACAATAGGACCCAATGTGAGTAGTTGGTCATATCGCGCTTGAAAACCCGATGTTAGACTAGGTTATGGTGTAAAGCTGCCCGGACCCGTCCGGCACATCCAGTAACCACAACAAAGTCTAATGTGAGAGGTTGGGCGCATTAAGTTAATTAATGCCACATGATAGGGTTAAGTCATGAACCACTTAGATACACTTAACCAACTTGATACATGATTGGATAGGGTTAACCACACTTAACCCGTTAGAAACCCTAGTTATGTGGTCCTTTTCAGCAGTAACCCTCTTAGATGTATCACGATACCCTAGGAACTAGGCTAGGGTGGGGCACGATTACTGGGTTGATTGTAAGCGACCAGAAAGACGGCTGAGTAGGTGCGCCAATGTAGGTTCAGGCGGGCTATGGTCGTGCACATAGTCCGGAGTTGGAAAAAAACAGACATGGGCACCAGTAGGTTTAGACTGTGCGTGCTTGATTTGTGTCAGTGGTTGGCACCTTAGGGCTTGATACACCCTAGGGTGGACCTAGCACAGTTGACTACATTCCGTGATTGGGCCGTATGACACCGACACTCGACGAGTTAGGCTTATAGGGAGCCGATCGACTAGATCTTATAGTTAGACCTTGACTTGGGTCATCTTATGATATTGGGCCAAGGGATAATTTCTTGTTTATACTTGACATGGGTTAGAATACTAGTACTATTGGTGCAAAACTAAACCTTGTATATGCGATGCCACACTTGATCTACCTTGTTATCTATTTATCATGCCAGTTAGTTACCATCTTTATATTTCATCTCAGTTTCTCATGTTTAGTTAACTTCATTAGTTTTTATACTAATAGTAGGTAGGACTTACCAGTCTTTAGGACTGACCCTTTTTCTTTCGCCTCTTTTCTTCCGTTCCCCCTTCCCCCCCCCCCCTCCAGGTTCTCAGGGAGGGAACACTAGTGCTTAGCTTGGACATTTGGCTTGCTTTCTTGACAGCTCATGTACGGATTGGACTTGAGCTTGCTATGGCTTCACCACATCTATTTTGGGGATAGTTTACTTTATGTTATTTTCAGTTTATGTTTTCTAGACTTGTGGTAGTTGGAAAATGATGACTAAGTATTTTGATGTAAGTTGACTTTGGTTTTGAAATGGTTAACTATGGTTTTTAAATTTCTACCGCTGCTTTACTTATTTATTTATCTATGTTCTGTCTTGTGATATCTCTATGCATGTTTACCTAGACAACACCCCTCCAAAGCTAGTGCAATCACTCGTGAGTGACCCTGGCGGAGGTGGGGTGTTACACCTTATGTTATTCTCATCATCTATGTAAACAAATGTATTTTCATTTATTTGGTTTGTTGATCTTAAGGTTTGTTCTAATTCATATTTCAAATGGTTCAAGAACCATCCCTAATTCTTTCGGGTATATTATTTTATCCATTTATTCTTTTGTTTAATTCTTTTGTTTCTTCATCAGTTTCAATTTCTTGTCGATTCGATGGTCCATAGTCTCTAAATCTTATGGACATGGATTTTTCTAGATTATTATATGTTACTTTATCATTTGGTTTTAATGTTGTTAATGTATTATTGTGATTTTCGATTTTCCATTCATGACCAGCAAGAATCTATTTCCATTGGTTTTATAAAACTTATTTTTGTGGAATTTAAGGTTTCTATTACCTTATCTAATTTTATTTTTATTTTTGGTGTATATTTAGACATACATTTTCCCAAAAATGTTATATCTAATAAGATATTTTTTCCTATGAAATTTTCAAATCCTTTGGATTGTATTATAATTTTTATATGTTCATAAAAATCATTTAATGTCATACTAAAATTTGGAGCTATGTAAACAATATCTATATTATTGTTCATACCTACTTCCATCATTCCAAATATAGCTTTGTCCATATCTTGGTGTCTATCATCAATTAGTATTAACAATAGTTTTGTTCCAATTTTTTGTCTAACTAGTCCTCTTATGCCTATGACTATTAGTCTTAAGTGGATCAATTTATATTTCTGGATTTTTAGTTGTTTTATGGCTTCTTGTGACATTAAACTTATTATTTGTTGTGTTCCATTTGGGATAGAAAGTATTTCTTCTCTATGGTGTCTGTATAGTCCTGTTACTGGCCCTGTTCTATATATTTCCCTAGGATTTAGTAAATTTAGTTGATTATTGGAAAATACTTCTATTTCTCTGTCTAAGTCAATTATCTTTTCTAATTGAGCTTGTGTATTATTAGTTTTCTTAACATGTTATCAATCCAACCTGTAGATGACACACTATTTGATTATGTTGGCCTATCTGTTATAGTTCTAGATGGCCCTGTAAAAGGTAATCTTCTATTGTTCATATTTGGTCAAGTTTTTTATACATAAGGAAATTAATTTTAGTTTTTCTACTTGTAATATGTGTTGTGGGATCATTTGGTCCTAAATTCATTTTATGTAAGCTTATTTATTGTGTATTCTTGTTCTTTACCATTTTTGTCTATATCAAACATTTGCTTTTGAACATTGTCTATTTTGTTCTGGATTTGAATTAGCATGGCTATTATTATGTTATTTTGCAATATTTGTAACTTATCGCTTTTTCCTGGAACTTCATCTTTGTTATATCCTATATTTGTATTTGGGTCTGTGAATTTGTAGTTTGTTTCTTCGAACCTAACTGCTTCTTGATAATATTTGTTTTCGTAACTCATTAACTTAATATTAAGTTTTTTATTTCTTCAAACATTTTTTTCATTTTGTTGTACCTGTAAATCAAATTGTTCTTTTAAGTTCATTATTAATTCTTTAAAAATGTATTTCAATATCTTTAGGATTATTATCTTCTACTAAGTTTTTGAGTTTTATGATATCATTTTTATTG
The DNA here is from genome assembly GCA_030737875.1 of Allium sativum. NCBI lineage: Eukaryota > Viridiplantae > Streptophyta > Magnoliopsida > Asparagales > Amaryllidaceae > Allium > Allium sativum. The sequence goes on from CM060909.1 coordinate 860,974,870, forward strand.
GGGAATTCCTTTAGTTTTATAACTTTAAAATTTTCTATGAGTTGCTTAAGGGTTATTTCCAAACTGTCTATTTTATATAGGTTAGTTTTCAAGTAATCTTGGTTATTTGATATTTGTTTTAGTAATTTATTTTTCTCAATTATTCCTTCAAGGACTAATTGCATCAGGTTATGGTGTTTTTCATTATAGAGATTTAAGTTTTCACTTAATTCTATAATCAAATCTGTAATTATGTTCGGATTCTGAGTATACTTTATGTGTATACATATTATCCTTTATATAACATATGTGTTTTTGTTTGTCTAAGGTAATAACCTTTTTATTTGGATTACTTACTTCTAAATTCAAATAGTTGAATTTTTTATAATTCATGTTTTATTTATATTGATTGGGCCAAGTAATCTTTTAGGCTATGATACCAATAAATAGGACATATATAAATGGATTGCAATAGTACTTTAATGTTCTATGCACAGGCCATACATATTAGGAAATACAATCCCAGAAAAACATATACTAACACCATTACATGTTTTGCTTGTAATGAAAAAGGACATTTATCCTCTTCATGTCCCAGAAAACATAATCTTTTTACACGTGAATCGAACCTTATTGATTTAGTTGAAGAAGACTTGCTCGAAATTGCTTCTGATGTCTTAGAAACATCAACAATATATTCAATAATATCTCTAAAAGGATTAGAAGAAGAAGAACAAATAAGTTTAGCAAACTATACACTAATCAATGAATTAACAAATTTCGAAGAAAACATACCAAATGAATACATATTTAATATGGTTAATAAAGATTTATGTACGCATAACTTCAAATTTAGAATGGGAACAGACACAACAAAATGTGAATTATGTCCTTGGTATCCTGCCTTTGACAAAAGATACAAATGTACAGAATGCACCATGGAAATATGTCAAATTTGCGCAAAAAATAAATTTAACATACAACCGCCAAAAGAAAATAAGATAATCTATACAGATAGAAATAAGATAAACGAAGAAAGAATAAAAATCCTAGAAGAAATAATAAATAATTTTGACTTAGAAACTAAAGAAATAAAAATACAAAATATTGATAAAGGAAAAACTATAATAACTATTGAAGAAGAATAAATCACAGATAATAATTTAAATGATATTGATACACCAATCAATATTCCCTTGATATGCAATACTGGAAACTTGAAAGAATTAAGAGTTCCAACAAAAGTAAATATAAAAGGAACTGAAATACAAATTTTAGCATTTATGGATACAGGAGCTACTAGTTCAAGTATATGTTCTAGTATAGTACCTCTAAAATATGTCACAAAAGCAGAAAAACCAAAACAAAGTATGCAATTTAACGGAACTACAAAAATATGTAAAAATGTAAAAAAAAACATAAATATAAGTTTTACAAATACTTGTGATGAACGGCCACCACAATATAATCTAAACAAGTATGAGTTCTAGAACTTAAATTAGACGGAATAAAACTAATTCTAAGATTAGATTTCTTATTAAGTGATAATAGATCTTTTTCATTTAACAAAAGATCATATTAAGCAAAAATCTTAATCAAACGTAGTAATGACATGATCTTTGAAGCAAAGTTCAGTACAGATTACATTTATTTTCCTAATCTGATAATAACACAATGGGCATAACATGTACAACTGTGTGAACCATATACATAAAATATTCATGTTCGACTCTATTCACTTCACAAACACCTTTACTGTTGGAGTATCTTAGCATTATGTATATTAAAGGTGTTACTAATTAATGGTATCGAACATATTAGGAACAAGGAAACTAAGAAACTCTAAATATGAAAAGAGTGGTGAAGTCTTAATGTCTAAATCAAAGAGAAAACGACCTTTAAAAAAAGGATGGAAAAAAATTCTGAAGATAAATCACCAAGTGAACTAAGTAAAGTGTGAAGCAAAAAGAAAGCAATGTAAAACACTAATGAATTGCCTTCAGAAACAAAGAGGTAGAAATCAAACAATATTTTATTTTATCGAAACATTAAAGATACAGCCACTTTATTATCTATGCGATGGACAAAAGTCGATTCTGTAAATGGAAATAAAACAGTCTGTTTTCAAACTAAAATAAATTGCTCATTAACAAAGTGCACCAAGTACCGCTTTACCCAATCAACAAAGATTTTCCATCTGTCTCAAGTAAACGGAAGATCCCGGTAACAAACTAACTTAAAATAATACTTCACTGATACTGAAACAGTGCAATCAACCAATGCAGCAGCTAGCGCCTCTCCACCTGTTAGCAGCATTTCTAGGTCAAGCCTCACCATCAAGCTGTCAGTAAATACGAAGGGTTATCATGCACAAATATAATTCACCAAGCTACCTAGAGTGATTGATAATGCACAAACACAGTATCAGATGCATCCGGGAACAAAGCAGTGACAACTAAAATAAGTTATAACAAATTGCCTTTTTCTTTAGAATCTTTTTTGTTGTTCTTCTGCTAGTTGTTGTCTGTAGGCGAATGCCAATTAACGTAGGCTTCATCACTAAGCTTTAGAATCCAAAAAGCAACGATGTTAGAATCTCAACTGACTTCATGAGAATAGTGCACTCGATCCCATGATGTGTTGAGAGGTCGATCTCATGACCCCTCTGTATTTATCATTTCAGCAATAATGGCCTGAATTGAACATAACCACATAAATTGTATAAGGAAATCATTTTCATGGAAGATCAACTTGAGTTGGTGGTTATCTAACATAGCATTATAATATTTTGGACCATCATGCAATTTTATCGTCAAGTCATCACTTACCAGTTTTGTGATTGATTCTTTCTTAGTGTTGCTTAAGTAGCAGACCACAAGCTTGAAAGGATTTCCAAAAACATAAGATATGCTGAAGTAAAAAAAATTGTTTGTTTGCTCATATTGTATGTTTATACTTTTTTAGTTGCTGCAAGTAGGAATCTTGCAGGTTGAACTCTTTTTTTATTTTAAAGGAAAGCTACAAAATTATGGAATAGTCTATGAAGCATGTCATGCATCCATATAGGGCTGTCAATTTCCTACCCGACCCGTGACCCGACCCGAAACCCGCACGGAAATTAGCAGGTTAACCCGACCCGTTTAGTTAGCGGGTCATTTTCGGGTCAACCCGAATTTGACCCGTTTATAAACGGGTAGGTTTAGGGTTGACCCGCTAACCCGATTTTGACCCGCCAAACCCGATTATATATTGTATCTCTTCCATACTATTAGTCTTTTATGTATACTATTAGTGTTAGTCTTTTATGTATGCAGTAATCAGTATGCTCGTATATGTAAGCTGTTATATTTTACCAATTTATTCTTATATGTTGTTAGTTATATTTTACTTATAACAATTGTATCTCTTCCATACTGGTAGTCTTTAATTTATGCAGTATGGGAATATATACGTATGTATAGAAAATAATTTTTGAATATGGGGATTTCATGCTTTATATATGTGTTGTTTGTTGGTGACTTTGCAACTTGTTGCATGTTGGTGATTATATAACAGAGTGCATGTTGGTGATTTGGCTCTTTTGTTGCTTATATTAGTAGGCAATATCTATCAATGGGTCAAACAGGTAAACCCGACCCAACACGAGCCATTTAATTAAACGGGTTACGCGGGTCGGGTCGGGTCAACCCGTTTATAAATGGGTCGGGTTAGGGTTGGAAAAATATGACCCGTTTAATAAATGGGTTGACCCGACCCGTTTATAAATCAACCCGAACCCGACTTGACCCGACCCGAACCCGACCCGACCCATTGACAGCCCTACATCCATATCATGAATTACCCTCCCAATTTTTTTTTTACAAAACCTCTTGAATTTCTCCAAAAAAAAACAAAACAAAAAAAAAACTTAAATTTGGATGAAATTTAAACTAACCAATAGAACCTTTACAAGATATCATCCAAATATAATATCAGATTTAAGATGTCAAACCAAATGTGGAGTCTGAGAAAGATTGAAAATAACTACCTCAAAAGCTAGGGCTGTTATGGTAATGGTAAATTTACCAGTATCATACCAATACCAAGTAACTGGTAAAAAAAATTGACCCATTTTGCTTTACCAATGTTATCGGTATGGTAACGGTAAATTTACCATTGTTAACGGTAAATATAGCGGCAAAGAAAAGTCAAAACCAGTGATAACGGTAAATTTACCAATCATATTAAATTTATTTTTCACTATTAGATCAAACCTTAACCATAAACGCTTTTAACGATATGTCGTGGTTTTTAAGAAGACTTTGTAGTATTATTTATGATGATGTTTTTTTTAAGTTTTGTTAGGCTCAAAGTTTTGAGATTATAAATGTTATTATCTCATATTATTGTAAATAAGCTATGATGGATTAAGAAATATTTAGATGTCAACTAAACATGTCGTAATACTAATATAAATATCATAGAGTAATAATAAAAAACAAGATAATTGCTTTTTCTTTTTCAAATTTTAGTGCAATAAAATTTGAATGTTTGTTATACTGGTAAATTTCCCATTACCAGACAACGATATATATACCAGTTTATCGGTATACCAATGAATATTTTACCATTACTAACGGTAAATTATCGATAGCTATTTTTGACTTACCAGTAGTACTGGTATGGTAATAGTTCTCGTGTATCGGTAGCGGTTACCATTACCATAACAGCCCTATCAAAAGCAGTGACCTAGCTTGAAAGGAAATTTTCTACAAAGTTTCTATACACGTGTACGTGTGTGTGGGCGTGTTTATGCGTAAAATTTAAAAAACATTCCACTAAATGAACTGTGATAATAAGTAAATTTTAGAAATAATTCTTTTATCAAAACTATGTTTTCTTCTGAGTGTTATAAAATGTCAGAAGTAACTACTTATGCCAAATCTGTTTATTTTGATATATATATATTGACATCTGAATACATAATTCTACTAAAGTACTTAAAAACAAAACAAACATTAGGCTATAGCAAAAATAAATAAAATGCAGAAGTGTTCAAACAATTTTCCAAGAAAAGCAACTCACCTAAACACAGTGCCATGAGATTGAATTGGGTACCAAGTCATACAATATGATATAGCAAATGCAAATTAAATTACAAAGTTGTGAGACAGGTTGGAATATTTCATTGTAAGTGGATTTTGAGCTGTCAGGATTTTCACATAAGTAATTGAAGGTGTTAATCAATTATAAGGGAGCCATGCACATAAAAATGAAAGCAAACAAGTTAGTAAAATGTTTGGCTGTAAACAAATGCATAAAGTATAGATAATCTAAAGAGGCAATGACAATGAAAAATAAAAAGGTAAAAGAAGGTTTTAAAAATAACGAAACATGTTAAAAAAGGAAAGGAAAAAAAGAAGAATTTGTCTGTATCAGGTTCTGTTGTGGTTAAAAAAAGACACAGGAATTTCAGTTTCCAAACGTTTTATAATAATTATTCTAGTTACACACACAAAAAATAATAATTAAAATATAAAGGTCAAGGTAGAAATTAATGGCACGGAACACACTGTGATAATATATCAGAATCAATCATGCAATATGGATTCTAAATCTATTGGTAATACATTGATATTCTACGATGTAGTGTTACACTCACACATAACATAATGGCTAAGAACACATACCGCAACACTACTTTAATTTGTAGAGTTGCGGTATTTGTAAGATTACATTTTAGCTATTTCGTTGTAGTTGTGCAACAGATAATGCAATAAATAATAACTGCAGTCAGGATGGATAAGAGGAATTTTCTTGGTATTGAGAATCGCGATAAATGTGTGGCTAAGTTGTGACTCGCAAACCGAAACAGGGACCCATAGACCATTTGTATTTCCTTAAAGAAAGGTGCAGAACCAAATTTGGAAGCCATAAATGTCAATAAATATCAAGTGAGTAAGAGCCGTTGCATCAGCGCTCCTCTACATAAATTTTCGGATTACACCACCATTTCCATGTTTCAGTCTTCTCTCAACTTCATGATGGCTAATAGAATGAAACAGTAATGTTACACACACACACACACACACACACACACAAATATATATATATATATATATATATGTATGTATATATATGTATGTATGTATGTATGTATAATGTTGTTCACTGTGATAAACCACCAGTGAAGAAATGAATTTGAGTCTCAATTGGCCAAGAATATTATTGGAAAAAAGTGAGAGACCTAGCATCAGAGAGATACCAAAAAAGTGTAAGAGGTTAGTTGCAATTGTTGAATTTGGATCTTGTGAGGTCGTTTCCACCAACTTTTTGGCTGAACGTGGATCGGTTTAACTCTCCAAATCTTCAAACTGTCAACTTGAGAAAAACAACAACACAGCGTAAAGATGCAAGTAATAGTTAGTTTTATAATTCTAATTAAATACCTAAAAATTGTTAGCAGATCAGATTCGTTAACAAATGAAAACAGCCCAAAATGGGCAATTTTCATTATTGTACAGAGCAATTCAAAATAAACAAATTAAAAATAAAAACAACGTACATGCCGCATAACTGGCAATTCCAGCTACCGTTTTGAGAATTATAAGCATGAGTCTCTTCACAAATCATTTTAACGATCGTCTATCTTTCCTGTAGAGTATCCAACTCCATCAACATGAGCTGCCAATAAAAATGTGTTATTTCTTGGCTTTCTGAATGCTTATTGATCTCTTATCCCTTCTTTGCCACTGCATCGATGGTTTATTATGTACCCCCAAACTAATATTATGTATATATCGGAATGTAATGAGAATGACAGAACTTCGGAAACCAAACTGACAATGGCCTACAAAAATATCCATGTCGAGAAGCAAAATGCAAGTAGAAATAAACAATAATGCCTATGCATCGATCCAAATCCAGAGTATAATTTCGTAAGGAATTAAATAAGATAATCATAGTTCATTTATGAAAAAAATATGATACCTCTGCATCTTTAGAGCATTATGAGAATGAAAGATTTCAGAACCTAAACTGACATTGGTGTACAGATATATCCACATCGACAAGCGGAATGCATGTAAAAATAAATAATGACTACGCATCGATATAAATCCAGAATTTATAATTTCGTAAGGAACCAAATGAGATAATCATAGTTCATTTGTCAAATAAAAATATAATACCTTTGCATCAATCCAAATCTGGAGTAGGAGTATTACTGTACAAAGTTTACAACAAGAAAAATAATTTATAAAGTGGAGAAGAGTCACCCAGAGAATGATTGAAAATGGGAGGAAATTTCAAACGGTGATGGCTAGTTAATAGAGAATGGGTAGTGGAAGGTGGCAGTTTTTCTTACTGTGATATGAACAAATGAATGGAACCAGGATCCATTACTTCGAAATAAAGAAAAAGAGCAGTGTCACATAAGCAATGTCTAAATCCTGTTTTTATGTTTAAGTAATAGAATAGATAGATAGATTTCCAATGCTTAATATGTCTATATGCAGCTTGTTTGTTCCCAGACTTAAATAAGGCCAAAGCTAGTATTCTTGAACCTTCCCATTTCTGATCAATCACACTAATTAAGCTCTTGATGCAGCTTTTCAACTGTCCAGTTTAAGTGCAAAGAGTGACAATGAAGACTCATCAGATTAGAAACAGATTCCGTTCCATGTTAAATTTTCATGCCCTCGATAAAAATTACTCCTTATAATAGATAAATATTGTGCTTTCCCACGTTCGCATGGTAATTAAGGATAATAGAAGCTTCAGTTGAGTCCTTGCAAACACTATGAAACATTATCATCGTAATGATACAAATAAAGGTATAGCTGCAATCTTCTAGAATTTTGATAAGAGCATCAGCTCTTCCTTGCGTAGCGTCTCTATAATAAAACTATCACCAGCATTTTCCTGTACAGACGATGATCGAAATTTTGCTTAAGATGTTCTTAGCCCTTCTGAGTATCTGGTATAGTCCTCCACTAGTCTCCCACGGTATTTATTATTCATCTCATATTTGGCGGACAATTGATACTGCTAATAGTATCTGTATTAACAGAACCGTTGTTTGCAGTTGGCATAGAAAGTCTATCTTGATGCTTTGATAGACAACTTATACTAGTAGCTTTTGTGTTAGGCACAAGAAGACTGCTTCCTTCTTGAACATGTGTTTCTGGCAGTAATTTTCTTGATCTACCTCTTTTTTTAGGCAGACTGCTATTGACTAAAGGAGTTTCAGCATTAACAGAACAGTTGGTTGTATTTTGCATAGGAAGGCTACTACCTGTGCAGTAGGTTCTTAATTGATTAAATTATTATTCATAGTATTAACAGGCATGGGAGGATTACTTTGATACGCACCCAAGTCTATTTGCTTTATACTATTTTCTTGGTCTGCCCTTATTTCTGGTAATATTTTTCTTGGTTTACCCCTTTTTACGCAGGATACTTGGACCTTCACGTAAGGCGTGAGTTAAAAGGCTTATCATTTCAACATAATAAGTTTTAAGAACACTTCTGAAAAATTAGCTTTAAGGTTTATTTACAGAAAAATAAATCAATTTATCATTTTTCGGTCATAAATAAATAATGATAAATTCAATTTATCGTTTTATTATTCATGTATAACTAAAAATGATAAATTGATTTATCTTTTTTTTTTTTACAAATTGTCCTTGAAACTATTTTTTTAAAAGTGTTATCCTTAAAATTTATTCTCAATCGAAAAGCTCTTTAAGTAAAAATCCCCTATTACAAACCAATGACAAGATTCCATTAATGAATGAGGTATTTTTAAAATTTTAAAATGAGACCGTGAAATCATGTTCATCGAATTTTCTTTGTTAATACAGTAATGTTCGGAACAGTACTTGAAGTTTTGATACATCAGACTTGCCTTCGAGCATTCACATCAATAAATAACATTTATATATTATTACCGTCTTTCAACTTCAACCAAATGTCGATTTCTTTACTGAGTATCACAACTTCATTTTTTGGTTCTCCGTAGCCTGTATGGCAATGTACATCCATCTCAGCTGGAATTTCCATGCACACACAAGCCTTCAATACAAAATTTGCTGCTTTCGGAGTTCCATGATATGGAACAGTCATAGTACATTCACTTGTGAGATAAGAGTTTTCAGACTTGCACATATCAAGAAACACATACTGAACCGATATGCCTGTGGACATTCGGAGCCATAACACACTCTTATTTGAGATGTTGGATAATTTAACAATGAATGTAACTGAGACAGGCAGTCCTGAAATAAATCTAAGAGGGTCTTCAGAGTCATCGCCGGTGGCTGACAGCTCCGCTTTAATATGTTTAATCTCCGAACTAAAGGCTATTTGCTCTGGATGGTAAAGTAGACATAAAGTTTGAGCAGGAAACATCGTAGATGTATGGTTTGACCTCTCTTTGATATATGCTTTCTTTAGCTCTTCGTAAAAATTAGAAAATTTCAGTTGGCCTACTTTATAAAGACAGTCTATGCGATCAATTATAGGTTGCAGCTTGTTCAATGTGTGATGTGGCAATATACCAGTTGTGTATGCTCTAAGAACATAACAAAGCAAGGTAAGCTCTAAAATATAACATTCCTCTTCTCCCGAGAAACCAGAGAATCTGTATCTTAACTGCTTCAGGGAAGTATCTAAGTTTTCAAACAGAACGGAGAATGTATTCATGCCAACATTATGTGATTGGAATTTGTTCCATATATCAGAAATCAGTTGAACCACCTGAACATAGCAAGATGTAAATGCCACCAAAGGACACTCGGAACCATCAACGTTCCAAGAAATCATTTCCAGTTCTTCCCAACAAGCACTGCAAGCAAAATCGAATTTTTTATAAGTACTTGATCAGAATGTATGATAATGAGACAACAAAAAGGTGGCAACAACACTGAAGATTTAAGAGTTAAGACTTTATAACTTAACCTCAAGATTCTCTGTGCTTTCTGTGCCTGTGATGATTTTATCAACCACCAAGTTTCTGCCACCGTTTTAATAACAACGTTTGCAGACTGAATGGTATCTTCGTCAAAGTAATTCGTCTTTAGGATGGACTGTTCATGAAAAATTGACAACTCTTTTGCTGCTGATCCATTGCCGACTGACCTGCATGCTAGACTGGTACATCTTTCGACAGTTGAAAGATTTTCTTCAGCATCAGGTAATAATTCAGCATCAGACTTCAGTAATTTGGCTGGAAATAGCAATCCACTGCAAATGCTAAGATGAGCCAATAGAATATCAGAGGATATGGTATTCCTCAAGGATTGAAAAACTCTTCCAAATAGAGGGATAGCAAAACAAAATATTGCTGGTGAAACTTTGGACATGAAATTATTGTTTGAAAAGGTTATAGAAATCGCAAGCACCAACAAAACTGCCGCTTGTGGACTGTCCAAGTTTAGCTCTCCTTCTGAATTTGGTGAAATCTATAAATATATGGGAAATGAACAAAAAATAGTTATGTACAGCCATGATGTAACAAAATAGCCTAGTGTCCGAAATGAGGTAATGAAAACTGACTAGCTGGAGCTGATCATGTTTCAATAAGCACAATGTAAATGTGTGTTTTTGTGTGTAAGGAAGAGTACTGCTACAGCTCATCTACACCCTCTTTGACTGAATTACACAATCTAGAATCAAATGGAACATTATTTTTGCATGCGTCAAGATCATGTCTACTCTACAATTATATTTGAATTTAAATAATCCTAACATATTCGAAGTATTATTTCAGACCATTGTTAAAACAAATATTTTAACAGTTAATACCGGCTTAACATTTTGAACATGTTTGAAGTTTTGAAATGATCAACTTTTTTTAAAGACATCACAGTCAAATTGCATGTTGCACATCCGCAAAATTTCATTTGATTCTAAATTATATAGCACTGACTTCCATAGGGAAGTAAAATGAGGCGTAACAAAAGGATATGAGCCAAAGTTAACTTTTTCGGCACCAAATATGAATCTATCTTGGTGCCTAGATACAAAGCTGATTGATACATCCAAAATTCTTCCCTTATACAATAATACCCAATGCACTAACTATATGAGTGTGGATGCCAAAGTTGGATTGTGGAGCTACTGTGGATTCTTGGCCAATGAAGGTTTAATGGTACCCATCTTTTGTAGCACCACTTTACGATCTCCATCGTACCTCGAGTAACATTGTTCAAATGTTACAAAATTTTGTAAATATGTGTATCACATGAAAGATCATCTCAACAAAATTGAACTCATTTGGAGTATGCAACATAAGATACTACATTTTTTTAATCAACGGCTAGAATAAATGTTTCAATGGTAAACGATTAACTTATGAATTTGAAGAGAAGAAATCGTCTCATTTTTGGTAGACATGGCATTCAAATTTTGTAACATTTGGAACAATGTAGCTCAATATATAATAGGCATTATAAATGGATACTCTCAATCAAAGTTTTAAAACGTGAAAAGCGTACACGAGGTGTTTTCAAGTAAACGAGGCAAGGCGTAAGCCTCGAAACGCTGAGGCATAAGCTTTTCGAGCAAAAATAAAATGCAAGACATATAAAGAAATTCTAACATTTTAAATTAGCCAATGCAAAAAATGAAAAACAAATAATTTGAAATCCGACTTTAAAAAATATATTTTTATTATAGATTAAAAATAAATAATTGAAATTCGTACGATTTCACATTCGATTCTCAAAGCTATTTGAAGAATCCATCAAATTCCAATTTCAGTTCAGTCTATCAATTCAAATAGATTCACAAAATTTATTCTGAGATTTAACAAAGTTTATCGAAAAACATTCCTTAAATAACAATGAGAAAACCCATTACATTTTTGTTGATCGTTGTTTTACAATCTTTTGATCACGTCGATATTAAAACTGAAAAGTAAAAAAATGCTAATTTTTATTTTCTTAAATTTTGCTTCTTTTTATTTCCATTAAATAATTTAAGTTTGAAGATTTTTATTAGTGTCAATATCTATAATTAAAGGTAAGAAGGTTTTTGAGTTATATACCTCAGCAGTTTGAGGCGTACGAGACGTATGTTTTATGCGCTTTGTATGCTTCAAGTTGTTGAGGCGTGGGCTATACTAAATACTGTAGATGTTCAATTCAATATAGAGTACCATCTCTACAAAACTTGAACTTATTTTGATATTTGTAATCTTTCAAAGTCATGATTCAATTATTCACCACTCAAACGTTTATTTTAAGTGTAAAATTTAAACATTTAATATATTATGCTCATTATTGAAATGAGTCCAAATTTTATAGATATATTCATATATATGTGGACTGAACATCTACACAAATTTCTATCATTTGGAATAATGTAGCTCAAAATAAGATATGGTGCACCAAAATAGTGGTGATGTTGAACCTTCTTCATATGCATACATACATACACGTTTATGTAGTATGTATGTGTCTATGTGTATACACACACATGTATGTGTAAGGTGAGAACAATGTAGGAAATTGGTGTAATAGTTCCAAGCATGTCATGAAAGGTCCAGATAAAAATAAATTTTTGATGCATTGGCAAGGTCCCTTTGACCATCTATGTACCCAAATTTCATTCATCTGATGATTTATGGTTCACAATGTAATCAAAAAGATCACATGGTGTGGTTTTATAGATTGTGGGGGAAGCAGACTACCAGTTCATTCTATTAGAATGATGATTATCAATAGTTGTAAAATCAGCCAGCCTACGCGATAAGGTGATAAATTAATATTAATGATCTATACTACAACAACAACAACAACATCAAAGTCATATATCCCAAACAAGTTGGGGTTGGCTAGATATGGAACCCAAAATTAAATATTAATTATCTATCATCTATATATAAAAGATACCTCATACCTTTACTTCAAACTCCTTTACCCGCTTAGCTGCATGGTTTCCATGCCTTTTACCAATATGAAACAGAACAGAGAATATATCATCCTCTTCCTGGAAAGCAAAAAAATGGCGTTATTAGGAGGGAGCAGACACTAGTACTTGAGCAAACATTACCGAGTTATTGCTGCTAAGAATGAGGAAATAAGCATAAAGACAACTGGACAAGACACCAAAAATTAACATGGAAAACCTTTAAACAAAGTGAAACCCTGAGGGCAAACTCCACCATGTACAGTGAGAAAAGAATATGAGTACAATTATCTCACTCAATAGTAGTATCGCTCATCACTCTATCTCTCTTTCATGAGTTTGCATAAGACATCCAACATTTAGTAACGATATTGGAGGAAGTCTCTAATTATTATGAATATTTTGATGCTTGAAATAATAATTGCCTACCATGCTAATTTCTCCATCTTTGTTTGCAACTGAATGGAATTTTAACAATAGCCATGCTTCAGAAACGCAAATCACAGAAGCTGCAGATGGAACTTTGAAATTAATGATATGTTGGAATGAAAGTGTTGCAGAAAATCCAGAGTACTAGAGGCTACAAGATTAGGGCTGTCAATGGATACCCGAAAAATCCGGAATCCGTCTGCATCCGCATCCGAAAAGCGGATAAATATCCGATATCCGGAAAAACGGATGCGGATGCGGATATAGGCATATCCGCATCCGAAAATTATCCGTCCGCTTTTTTTTATGATTATAGCTTAAATTATGTGTATTTTAGCAAAATTAAATATACTAATTTACTGTTTTGCAAAATTAAAAGTCTACTAAATGCATGTTAATTGCTCAAATATGTTATCATCATATTTATTTATTTTTAGCACTTTAGTATTTAATTAGTTTGAAAAAACTTAATATTAAACTAAAAATTTCATTAATGTTCATTGATTTATCGATCGTTGGCGGAGCGGATAATTATCCGATATCCGTCCGTATCCGCGGATGCGGATATCCGATATCCGAAAATGGTTTCGGATGCGGATACGGATATCCGAAAATGGTTTCGGATGCGGATACGGATATAGCACTATCCGCATCCGAAAGTATCCGTTGACAGCCCTATACAAGATCTTTAAATATGTCATTGTATACAGGCTAGTAATTTTAACAAAAGCCCCCATTTAAGTGAATAAGATTAGCTAGAAATAGGAAGGTAAAACATAACACCTAAGGTGTTGAAATGGTGGAGTAGCCTATTTTGTTACAAACTTAAAACTTCCCAATCAAACAAATACCAATTAACAAAATAGTAAAGTACCCTAATGAAAATTTACTCAATCAAATAGTAATACTTGGAATAAAACATCACTGGTATTACCAACAGCAAATAATATCAATTTCTGGTACGCCAAAAAAAAAAGTGTAGCTGCCTAAACCTCAGGGTGTATCAGCAGATTTGTGATAAGACTGTCAACTGAAGATGTAAACATATCCAATTTAGGTAGCTCCATTAATCGGAGTACTTTCCTTGCTTTGTGCCTGATCTCCGCACTAACATCCTCTAACAAGCAAAGAAACTGCAGCAACAATTGTCAGTAAGATAGTCCGATTTTGATGCTAATGATAAAAAGATAAACAAAACTTAACATATTTCTCCCAAAATGAATAATGTGAGGTTTTTGTATTTAAAGAAACCACCGCAAATGGGAAGAGGTGCAGGTTTATGGTCGGATATCTAATATATGACTCCATATGTTTCATGCTAGCATATATGGGGATACTGAAAACTATCACGATAATGTGCTTAGCCCACCCATTTAATTATAGTTCAACGATCGCCCTTAACCTACTCCATCAAAAACACCATAAATGAACAATAATGAGCTAATTCCTCCTTTCATATATAATGAAAATAAGGCATGTGTTCTATTGCACTCCTTTTTTCTTTTTCTTGTTTTTTTTTTTTCTTTTTTGGCTCCTTTTGGAAAATTGGTACTTATTAGTGAATTTCTGATTATTTCGTTAGTTTTGGGACTTTATTTCACTTATATAACTATTCGACAAACAAACATATGTATGTCGATGTAAATGGAAGGAAAAATAATTAGACTGGATGTTTTTGAAGCTTATAATTCTCTCACTTTATTTATAGATGAGAATGTAAAATGATATTACAGTCATAAATGTACCATATGCACATGTTTCTCCTGAACTGCTAGACAGTCTTCTCTTGACATATGCAACAAAGTTTCCAAAGTTCTCAATCGGACAGCTGTTATATCATCACTAAGAAGATCCATTAACAAGTTCAAGGCATTATCAGTGAACTCGATTGAAAATTTTGCAAGCATCCCCAAAGAATTAACAGCAGCTGTTCGTACCTGAAACAGAAGAGCATTAGTTATCGCTTACAGCACAAAGTACATTTACAAGAAAAGCATCTGGGATCTATGAAATTAAACAACGACCACTGCTTAAATGGTACCTCATGGAATTCATCCTCTATGCCATGCACAAATGCTCCAGGAGCACCTGATAATGGAAATTTAGATCCTTGAATTATACATTGTGTAAGAGAGCTTTCTTCACCCTTGATTCGCAAAATTTTCTTGGACAAAGACTGTAGTAGAACAGACTCTGATACCAGTTTCAATTTTCCAAGAGCAGTATATGCACTAATCCTTACCTTTGAACACATATCTCTTGTCATCCAACAAATCTGTATAAAAAGATGTTTATATTCAGATGTTTATATTCACCTGAGCAAAAAAAATGTGTAAGGATATTTCCTTCTCTTCTGCTGTGTGAGTGAAAATCGAAGAGTTGAAATGTAAAGCGCTTTGTAGAGCTTCCATAGAGAGTAAAATTATTCCTTTTCGAAAAGAGTTTTTTACTTTCCAGGAATATACAAAAAGCTTTGGGAAATTTCTAAAAATTTGTAGAACAAAGATAGAAATTAAAGGTGGTTATGAGAGCATTATTCCATGGATCAGGATGAACACTAATATGATTACCAAAGTGTGAGTTATGAATGATTTCTGTAATTAATCATAGTATTAAATTAGTCAAAGCTTCAGTTCAATATACCATTTCTTACAGGCAGTGTCACAAGATCACGATTTTTAATTACAAAATGCGTAGGTGTCGATTTATCCTTTTCTCACCTTTATTTTGATCATGCACACCAGTTCCACGATGAATAAATGGTTATGATATTCATCGTTTGTACAGGCATTCAAAAATCTTGAGAGAAGAATTGGAGAGCCATAGTCACTGAATACAGCTTTTAAGACGATCACAGATTATGCAGGCTGAATTCTGAGTGCTTTTCCTTAGCTTATACTAATGAAACTATAGTTTTTGATACCCCTACATGATCTGTCAAGATTTAAGCCTACGATATTTACCAAGAGATTTCTATTGTTCTCCTTTTAGTTTACAAGCGTATTTATGCTTTAGCCATTTTTTTGCATATCCCTCTTTTATGTTGATTTTGAATAAAAAAAATAAGAATACTTCATCACCTGTGAGTCTTTTACCTTATTTGTTTATGCATTGACCCTATCGACTATGCATATTTGCTACTTTGTGCCATTGTGCTTATGTTCGATAAACTAAAATATTATGCACAAACTGAAGTTTGAGAGTATTAGTATCGTTCTGTTTTCTTAAACTGTAATGCAAATATATTTTCATAATCTGGTTAATCTGTGCTTTGTATATTTGTTATTTTTCCATATATAATAGACTTTTCAATGAAAGGAAGGTCTGCAAATTATGTAAATATAGTATTCGCTAATTTTAACAACTTAGAGGCTGATTTTAGGAATGATTAGTCACTAGAATGCGTAATAAGGAGAATGGATGACGACTGATGATCAATAAATCAAAGATTCGTTCATAGTATTTTTTTATTGCATATAACTTGTTTTACATTACGCAAACTATGGGCTATTATACATATATGCCCACACATGCACGCACACATATGTGTGTGGGCATGTGTGTGGGAGAGATCATGTTCAAAATATTGAGCTAATATTAAAAATATTGACTATGAATTGTAACCCAGAGAGCTTAACAACTATAGCATATAACATATGACAATACTACCTTGCTATATTGCCATAAGCTGAATATGAAAACCAAGTATGCAGATTTGCCCTGCTATTGCATATACATGTACAACAGATATATTCAAGTACAAATTTTGAATTGCAAATGAAAATGTGACTAAGTTGAATGCCAAAATAACAAGGTAGTCATCATCGTTATATGAAGTAATAAAACAAACCATCCAGTTAGGGACAATAAAATATCTTAAATTAGATTCTCTTTTTTTTTTTTTTTTTTTTTTTTTTTGGGTTATTAGTTTCCTAAAGTTTAGTATATTAACTGACAATAACTTTTATATTTGCTCATTTTTCTCGCAACAAATTTATTCTGCTGGGATGGGACCTTATGCAACCATTGAAGTTCATTTCATATGATAGTAGGTGTGCATGATCTGCTTATTCCCTATTTTTCATTCCGGTCTGTACTTTCATGGATAATATAAAAAATGCAGTCAACCACACTGAATCTTCAAGTTCATACTGATCTCCACATCGACCCGTGTGCGAAGCATGGGCCTCAACCTAGTAAATGTAGAGACGGAAAGGAGACAATGTGTTGAAGGGGTAAGAAAAAAGAAGATGATGATGATGAATAATGTAGAGGGGCACCCCCACATTAGCGTCCAGTTAACAACCTAGTTCCTGCCCCAGATACAGGAGCTCAACCAGCTGGCGAGTTTGTAAAAGATTATGGTACCTTTGGAAGTATAAAATGCAAACAAATCATACCTGAACAAATATTAAATCCACGGTCTCATTTCCACCTTCACATTCAGCAAACAAACGTCCACACTCCCCAGCCTATTCATCAAAAGTTGCAATTTATAAAAAACCAAATCAATAAAATGGAAGAAGAAGAAGAAAGAAGAAGAAACATACAGCAAATATCAATTACCAGTTCAACGGCAGCTAATCTCACATCCATATCCTTGTCTCTAAGACATTCAACCACAGACTCATATACAAATTTCACAATAGACCCATTAATTAACTCACTGTCTCTCTTAAACAATTCCACAACTCCGAAAATTGCCTTCATCCGCACACCTGCATACATATCCGAAAAAAGGCCCAGAAAAATTCTCAAGTTCGCCTCCAGCTTCAAAACATTCAAATTTTTCCCCAGAACATGGACAATTTTCTCCCTCACGGACACAAACTCGCTTTCAGCCATTGACACAACAGCATCTTCGGTCAAGACAGAAAAATCATTCAATGAATCTACCAACGCAAGCGCATAGGCTGCGATTCGACCGCCGCCGTTCAAAAAGGGTTGGACGACTTTGACTGCTTCGGATATAAGAAAAGGATGAACGGAGGCGGCGTCGGAGAGAACCTTAATGACGTGTCTATCAAGGGGTGCAAGAGTTAGGTTATGGAAAGTGTGGAGGAGAGCGGTGTGGGAAGTTGTAGGGTGGGTGAGAATGGAGCGAGCCAGCGTTAGGATTTGGAAACTGAGGGGAGCAGATTTGTCATGTTTGGAAATTAGGGTTTGAAGTTGATGGCAGAGATGTTCCTCCATTAGACGAATTCAGAAGAGTTGAGGCGGGAACGAGGGGGAGTTGAAAAGCTTGCGATGCGCCACTCTGGATCAGCGTTTGGATGCGCATCTAAAGAGCATCTCCAGCAGACGTCCTTCTTTCCGCGTGAGGAAGCGTTTTAAAAATGTCAATTTTTACCCCTCTTCCAGCCCTCTTTACCCGTTTACACCATGTAAACGGTTTAATTTAAATCGTTCTAAGTTGAGTACTGGATCTTGTTCACAGCCTGCGTTTTGTATTCATTACCACGTGACAAATCACCGCTTGAAGAATTTGAAGAATGGGGCATTGACCCATTCATATTGTTCAACCCACGCTCCAACTCACGGCTGCTAGGGCGTGGGTTCGATGATATAAATGAGGTGATGTCTCATTTGAGCATCTCCAACCATTACTGGAGATGTTCTAATTTGGACACGAATACGTCACTGACTGTCATATCTGCACACATATCCATCAATCCGCAATAATTTTCACTTCCAGGATGAGGCTTTGGAAGATGCCAAAGAGCTCTAACCATAGCCTCTGCTAATGGTTGATTTGACTTTATTTGAACCCCTTAAGAAACGTTGAAATCAAAAATAAATATTTAATGATCAAATTGATACTTTTTGAAATCAAAACCAATTAAATTGATAATATTTGATTTACTTTTATTTGCTTATTTGATTTATTTTAAAATCAATTTAATCATTTAGTTGTTGATATGATATAACATTGTAATAACTAATTGAGTCGTCATCATGCAAAAATTTTGAAAAACAAACTACTCTTCTTAAAATGTTAAGGTGAACTAACAAAGAAATAACATTGTGATAAAAAAAATTTGTAGACAGCAGGGTTGCTAGCATTATTTTGTTATTTTAAAATAATTTAACTTTCAAGTTTCTTTTAGCTGGTTTGTTCGGTTTTCAAATATTAAAAATCGATCCTAACAGAAAAATCAAAGAAGTATAAAAATACAAAAAAACAAAAACCAGGTAATTAAACAACAAAGTTTGGTTTAATCAATTTATGCTCATCCCTTTGGTTTAAAAAAAGGAGCAAGCGATCTTGTATATTCATGCAGGGTAGCTAAGAATAAGTATCTTCAGGAGACAATGGTTAACGCCTGTATTGCACGCGACTCTTTTATTACATAAGCATGAAAATCATAGCATGTTTTCTTTTCTGATCGAGATTGAATTTTAATTTCGATTAAAGTTGGCTCACTGATAACTTTATCTGGTCTTATAAAGCTTGTGTGCATCTATAATCGTTCGAATAGCAGTTCACTCATAATGCAGAGTCAAATATTTACCGGATAATTATCTAGCATTAAAATGCTGGTTAAATTGTATAGTATTCTAACAGTTTTCATAATAGACGTTATTTCATTTTATCTCGGTAACTTTTAATTTTTTCAACATTACTAATTTCCGTTAAATCATTCCATTTTTTTCTTGTGTCAACATACCGCTTTACAAATTGAAAAAAAAATCTAGATTTCTTTGAAAATGCTAAGCTTTATAAAATAATCGAGGACTTTGTAGAATCATTTAAACATAATATATGCACTTTTCAATCATAATAAAACCTTATAAAATAATTTAATATATATATATACACATATATATATATATATACAGGATCAGTTAAATTTCTCTTGAGAAATAATATGTATAATGTGACTGACCGCCCTGCACCAGCCGACATTTTCCTGAAATGCGCTGTATCGATGTCCAACCAGCACGGGACGGTCGCCAAAGAAAGAAAAAGAAAGGAATTTGAACTAATAAGTAACATGTAGAATGTCTCACAACGCATGGGATAAAATATAATAATGACATAACTTTGACATAAAACAGGCGAGACAGTGCATAAGCTGAAAACTAAACCATCATAGCAGCGGAGATCCAAAATAAAGCTTATCATCCAAACAAGCATTATTACAACGTTGAAATACTGTCTCTAAAGCAAAAGAAATAGGTACACTAGTGATGCCCAAAGTAGTGACCAGCAACAACACATCGAGAATATATATATATATATATATATATATATATATATATATATATGTATAAGTATATATGTATATATATACATACATACATATATATATATATATATATATATATGGCAAGCGTTCGGTTGCACCCCAAAAAATGGAGCACCCCAAATGCCCCCTGATTTCCACTACCCGTTTATATTAAAGAATGTGAGTGGGAAGTGAGAGAGTGAGTGGAAAGAGAGAGAAGGGGAAATACTTGGTGGAGATTGAGGGGCATTTGGGGTGCTGCACTGTTTAGGGTGCTCTCGAACCTGCCTCTATATATATATATATATATATATATATATATATATATATATATATATATATATATATATATATATATATATATACGTGGGAGTCTCCTGCTCGTCTTTAGTACAACTACTCATGCATAATCACTTGACATGTATCTAGTCAACCCGTTTAAGAGCACCCAGAGTAATAAGAAGAGAATAAAACTCTCGGTCAGACAAAAGTCTGGTATGAGCGATAAGCGGCAAAATAGAATAATAACAGGTATACATAACCATACTTGAACCTGGACCTGCAACCAAAAAGCTAGCACAATAGGATGTACAATACTCTAAGGTGACACTAACACATGGTGTGAAAATAACGGGGAGGGGGTGTGCATGACATGGTGATAGCAAACATCAAACATAGCAACTATCCTCACACCTCCCACTGAATGCGTAAAGCATACAATATCTACCACTTTGATCACTCAATCCTTTGCTACGATCACTCTGCCCCATGGAGTCGTGACGACTCCACTGTACTGATCCATAGCCAATAATTCTTTGCTATGTCCGCTCTGCCACATGGAGTTATGACAACTCTACTGCACTGGCTCATAACCTTGCTACGATTACTCTGCCCCATGAAGTCATGACAACTTCACTGCACTGATCCATAGCCAATAATTTGTTCCTCGGTGGTGAGTCAAAGCTATAGATATCGATAACCCCTTTGCACACGTCCCGCAGCAAAGTCCAATCGTGAAGTTAACTCGTTGGTTCCCATCTGGATCCTGAGTAACAACTCCCCATTTGGACTACCTTTGCACTTGGGTTTTGGCCTTCTCTGGTTCGATCTCCATCCGGTTCGGTCCTCCTGAGGCGGTTTGGATCGGTCGTGGTTGCCTCTTCCCCATTTGTGAACATCGGGTCGGTTCGTGGTCATCGTATCAGGTGATACACTCCGGGTCGGGTCGAGCTCCTCCACCGGTTCCGATCGTAAGCTCCATAGTCCTGGTCAGTTCAGTTCGTGATTCCTCTTTGGTTCGGTTCAGAGCTGGCTTCCCGGTTCGTGGAGAACATCCGGGTCGTGATCTTACTATGCGAGCACTTCAGTTCAGTTCGTGATGGTGCTCCACGACCCCATAGGGCGATCCGATCCGATCCCCTTTTTCCTGCACTGTTTACTACAACTTTTCCAGCGATCTTTTACGCCACACGACGGCGTTTTTGACCACCATAAAGCATTCCAAATAGTCATAGCAACATGTAGAAACAACCATAAACATCAAAGCAACAATTTAACAGGTTAAAATGGATCAAACATACCCAAAAACCCATGTTTTTCCCTTAATCATGTTTAACCATAACTAATGATAGGATTAGCAAAAAGTATCCAAATTAGCCCAAATTTTTATCAGAGCCCTAAAATAACATTTTAGAATTTTAAAAAAAATTCAAGATTTTTCTGAGCCATAATTTCACTAATTATCACTAATCACCCCTAATTAGCCGTAATTAGTGAAAAACAATGCAAATCACTCATCTTAGCCACAAATAAAACTATAGATCTGAAACTCTATTGTTTTGGGGTGTTTATGCAACACAGCAGCTCCAACTCTGATTTGGTGTTGATTTGCCTTGATTTGATGTAGATCTTCTTAATTAGTGATTAGAAGGCGATTTGGGAGTGATTTAGAAGGTGGAGGCCATTGCTAGGGTTGAAGAGAGGTAAGTGGCGGCTGTAAAAATGACAAAGAAATGTTTCTCTAACCCTTTTCAGCCTTTATGTAACCCTAATCCCGAAATCCCTAATGGGCCTAGCTGTTAATCACCCTAATTAGATCCGGTTAAGCTGTTTTTTCAACTTCTAAACCTTATTTCAGCCGTATCTCCCAAACGGTAAGTCCGTTTGGCTTATGTGACCACTCTACGGAAAGCCAAACCATCATTCGAATCCAATGGAAGTGGTTTCAAATCAAAACTCCTTTCCAATCAAAAGTTACGGGCAAAACAAGATTCGCTAGGGGCAAAATGGTCATTTAAAAATCGGCAAAAATCGTGAACATTGGAAATGACCCCAATAGTTGTTCCTCAAAGTTACATGACCATACGACTTCGTATGAAAATGAAACAAATATTATACGATCCTCTGATGCGTAGAATGCGGGTCGTTACACTCCCTCCCCCCCCCCCCTTAAGATATTTCGTCCCCGAAATTCCTTAATCAAAACATACAATGGGTCCCACATGCCTAACAGCAATTTACAAACAATCAAACACACATAACAACATAACAAGTCTATCCTAACATGCGGTTTACTAACAAGGGGGTAACTAAATAGTCGTTAAAATCTTACCAGGCAAAGATTTCTGAATACGATTCCCTTATACTTTTCCTTTGTTTCCCAAGTACAGTCATTTTCATTCTCGCCCCACTGAACCTTGACCAGTTTCACCGCCTTCCTTCGAAGTTGCTTGTATCTTACTCGATAATATGTATCGGCCTGCGGTTCCCAACCGCCCCGGGTTCTACTTCTATGTCATCCAATTGATTCGGTGAAATTGTCATATCGGGGTCGTGCACGAACTTTCTTAACTGGGAAACGTGAAATACGTTGTGAACTCCTGCCATCTTGTCAGGTAACTCAACTTTATATGCCAAATTCCCAACGTGCTCGAGAACTGGGAATTGACCAACAAATCTTGGTGCTAACTCGCCTCTCCTACCAAATCGAATCACGCTCTTTAATGGAGAAATCTTGACAAACACCAAGTCGCTAACGGAGAATTTTAAATCTCTTCGCCTCTTATAAATATAACTCTTCTGCCTATCTTGAGCAGCCTTCATTCGCTGTTGGATAACCTTGATCTTGTCTGAAGTTTCTCTTATTACATCT
This sequence comes from Allium sativum, assembly GCA_030737875.1. Taxonomy (NCBI): domain Eukaryota; kingdom Viridiplantae; phylum Streptophyta; class Magnoliopsida; order Asparagales; family Amaryllidaceae; genus Allium; species Allium sativum. Next base: position 860,998,549 of record CM060909.1, read on the forward strand.
GGCCCAAGCACAAACTTCTCACCGGTTTCTAACCAACATGGTGGTGAGTTGCACGGTCTTTCGTACAAAGCTTCAAATGGAGCCATACCAACACTGGATTGATAACTATTATTATATATGAATTCAACCAGATGTAAATGGTCATCCCATGACCCTCCAAAATCCAATATACAAGCTCTCAAGAGATCCTCCAATATACGATTCACCCTCTCTATCTGACCGTTGGTTTGAGGATGGTACGCGGTTTTGAGATGTAATTCTGATCCTAAAGCCTCCTGTAAGCTCTTCCAAAATCCACTAGTAAACAACGGATCTCGGTCACTCACAATGCTTTTGGGTATTCCATGAAATCTCACTACCCACTTCATATACAGTTCTGCTAACTTAGCTGATGTTCTACTCGACTTGATGGGTATAAACCTTGCACTCTTAGTTAATCGGTCCACAATCACCCAAATGCTATCGTGGCCCGATCTAGTTCTTGGTAACCCATCAATGAAATCCATTGAGACTTGTTCTCATTTCCATCCTGGAATTTATAATGGTTGCAACAAACCACTAGGTTTCTTTTGCTCAGCTTTAACTTGCTGGTAGTTCATGCATTTGGATATAAACTTCCCAACGTCTCTTTTCATCCCTTCCCAGTAGTAGGTTTGCTTCATGTCTCGATACATTTTATTACCACCGGGATGTATAGTCAATTTTGAGTGATGACATTCTCTAAGCACTTCATCTCTCAATCCATTGACATTGGGCATAACTAGTCTCTCATTCTTTCGAAGCTATCCTTCTCGATCCAGTCCATACTTGTTCATCTCCTCACCATCGATACCCATCTCTAACTTGGAGATGATTACCAACAGGTTAGGATCGTTCCTCTGACCGGAACCAATCCGCTCAATCAAAGTGGGTCTGATAGTCAAACTTGCTAACATTTTTGGATCCAATTCGCGCTTTGGTCTAAAATTATACCCGGCCTTATACTACAGTTACTTCCATTCCAGAAACATAGTCCCTAAACTGGCATGTCTTCTACTTAATGCATCAGCTACCGCATTGCCCTTTCCTAGTGTATATGCGATATCAAAATCATAGGAAGCCAAGAACTCTAACCATCTTTGCTGACGAAAATTCAAATCCTTTTGAGAGAAAAGGTACTTTAAATGAATTATGATTGGTAAACAATCCGAACCTTTCTCCTAAGAGATAATGTCTCCACATCTTCAACGTGAATACAATCGCTGTCAATTCCAAATCATGGGTAGGATATCTTTTTTCATGCGGTTTCAGTTGTCGACTAGCATAGACTACAACTCTACCTCTTTGCATCAGTACAACACCTAGTCCGGTACCACATGCATCCGTGTATACTGTCATCTCTTCATTCCCTTTAGGAATGACTAACACTAGCGCACGCATCAACTTTTCCTTTAGACTCTTGAATGCATTTTCACACCTTTCGTCCCAGACGAAAGCTTGATTCTTCTTGGTCAACCAAGTTAACGGTGTCGCTATCTTGGAGAAGTCTTGGATAAAATTACATTAATATCCAGCTAATCCCAAGAAACTTCATACGTCTGTTGCATTCTTGGGCGTAGACCAATCTTGTACCATAGTCACCTTCGCAGGGTCCGCAGCAATACCATTCTTTGAAACAACATGGCCCAAGAATCTCACTTCCCTCCTGCAGAACTGACACTTAGAAAATTTCGCTTTCAATTGGTGTTTTCTCAACACCTCCATTACTACCCTCAAATGTTCCTTGTGTTCTTTCTCTGACCTCGAGTAAACCAAGATATCGTCTACGAACACAAGAACAAACTTATTCAATTGATCTTGGAATACTCTATTCATAAGATCCATAAAATATGCTGGTGCATTGGTTAACCCGAATGACATGACTAACCACTCATAGAATCAAGACGACATCTGAAATGTCGTTTTAGGAATACTCTCAGTTGCTACTCGGAGCTGATGAAATCCAGTCGTGAGGTCCAACTGGGAGAACACTCTTGTTCCTTACAGTTAATCAAACAAATCATCTATTCGTGGAAGAGGATACTTATTCTTCCTAGTCACCTTATTCAACTCGCGATAGTCCACACATAAACAAAGGGAACCATCTGCCTTGGTAGCAAATACAACTGGTGCTCCCTACTCGGAAACACTTCTTATGATAAATCCCTTCTTCGAATGATCGCTTACTTGCACCCTGAGCTCTCGATGCTCCCTTGGTGCCATACGACGAAGTGGCATCTCTATAGGTCTGGCATCTTTCACTAAGTCAATATGAAACTCAATCCTCGGTGTGGTGGAAGTCTGGTCACTTCCTCGAAGATATCCGGATACTGGCTAGCAATGGGAACCCCTGATAACTTGTCCTGCGGAATGTCGAGGGAATTTAGAAAACTAGCCATCACCTCGTCACTAGGTAGGCCACCAAACACTACCCTCCGCCAATCATCCGCCCTAATAGTCACCAAAAATCTCTCACAGTCTACCACCACCCTATGCCTTTGGAGCCAATCGACTCCCAAACTAATGCAAAACTCAGTAAAGCCCAAAACAAAGCAATCACAAGAAAATATACATCCATGACTCGATAAGGCCACATTACGACAAACCATATTAAGGCTAGTCAAACCACCAATCGGGTTCGTCACAACTAAAGGTCTATCGACTATCTCGGGTTCCAGTCTCAACATATCTATCAGGTACTAGATATGAAGGAACGGGAAGTCCCGGTATCAAACAAAACTCGAACTGGTACATCGTAAATAGAAAGCATACCTTGAATGACGACATTCTTTCCTTTCTCCGCCGCAGTTGGGGCATTCGACGAAGAAGGAACGGCATTAATAACATATGCTTTCACTATCTGCTTCTCTTTAGGGGGTTGTGGACATTTATCCTTGTGTTGTCCCACTTGGCCGCAGTTGAAGCACTTCCTGTCCGTTGGCTTTGCTCGACATTCTTTAGCATAGTGGCCCTTCTTGCCACAGCTAAAGCACTCTACATCTTTCTCATTCTTTTTCTGATCATCCTTAGCTTGGTTTTGCTTCCTCTTATTCTAGGAACTATTCTTGCCTCCACCGCTTGCTTGCGGCTTTGGCTCTCCTGCAAATGTAACAGCGACCTCAATCTTGGGCTTAGGATAAAGGCTCTCTGACCTCAATGCTTTCCCAACAATCGATTCAAAAGTCTCATCAATATGGTTTATAAGCCTTTCCCCTAAGTACTGATCCAAGCCTGTTATGAACTTCTCATTCTTTTTCTCGGGAGTGTCAATAAGGGATAATCCATACTTCGATAAAATATCGAACTCGGCAATATACTACAAGACTGCCCTACCATTCTCTTAAGCTCCAATAACTTCCTAAACAATTCTGATTTCTGAGCAGCTGGGATAAACTTATCACTGAATCGGGCCTTAAATTGATCCCAACTATCCTGATCACCAGGGGTAGCTGCCTTAATAGCATTCCACCAATTCATAGCCCGTCCTTGCAGTTGACGGGATGCTAGCTTTCTCTTCATTGCGTCTTCGATTCCTAGATCCTTGAAGATACGCTCACAACTATCAAGCCAATCCTGAACTTCCGTAGCCGATTCCATTCCGTGGAATGGCTTCCCACCAAGACTAGTGTAATCCTTGCAAAGCTTGGCGAAATCGGCCCTAGGTGCCTGCACGCTGCACCACCACCATTAGCAGCATTAGGAGCTGCTCCATGAACATCTCTAAGCATCTCTCGTATGAAGGTAGTAAACATTGTCCTCATATCAGGAGCATTTCTATTATTGGCCCCTAAACCTGTACCCATCGTATATCGGCTCATCGTTCAATATGTAAAGAGAAAACGTTTAACCATCTCCATAGTGGTGCCAGTGTAGTGCGACTTCATCCTTAGATATACTAATAGTATATATATAACTTTTGAAAACCAAAATATCACAAATACCCTCTCTCATATACGTACTATCTCTCCCTTGTGTCTTTCCCTAGGTTAACTATGCAACCTAGAGCTCTGATACCAAGTGTGACATCCCGCCCCGCACCAGCCGACATTTCCCTGAAATGCGTTGTACCGATGTCCAACCAGCACAGGACGGTCGCCAAATAAAGGAAAATAAAGGAATTTAAACTAAAAAGGAACCTATAGAATGTCTCACAGCGCATGGGATAAAATATAATAATAACATAATTTAGACATAAAACAGGCGAGACAGTGTATAAGATGAAAACTAAACCATCATAGCAGCGGAGATCTAAAATACAGTTTATCATCCAAAACAACATTATTACAACATTGAAATATTGTCTCTAAAGCAAAAGAAAGAGGTACACTACAAATGCCCAAAGTAGTGACCAACAACAACATAGGGAGAATATATATATATATATATATGTGTGTGTGTGTGTGTGTGTGAGCCTTCTGCTCGTCTTCGGTACCACTACTTGTGCATAATCACCTGGTCTGTCTCTAGTCTGCCCGTTTAAGAGCACCCAGAGTAATAAGAAGAGACATAAAACTTTGGGTCAGACAAAAATCTGGTATGAGCGATAAGCAGCAAAATAGAACAATAACTGGTATACATAACCATACCTGAACCTGGACCTGCAACCAAAGAGTTAGCACAACAGGATGTAGAATACTCTAAGGTGACACTAACGCATGGTGTGAAAATAATGTGGAGGGGGCGTGCATGACATGGTGATAGCAAATATCAAACATAGCAACTATCCTCACATCTCTCACTTAGTGCGTAAAGCATACAATATCTACCACTTTGATCACCCAATCCTTTGCTACGATCACCCTGCCCCATGGAGTCGTGATGGCTCCAGTGCACTGATCCATAGCCACTAATCATTTGCTATGTCTACTCTGCCCCCATAGAGTTATGACAACTCCACTGCACTGGCTCATAGCCTTGTTATGATCACTCTGCCCCATGAAGTCATGACAACTTCACTGCACTGATCCATAGCCAGTAATTCATTCCTCAGTGCTGAGTCAAAGTTATAGACATCAATAACCCCTTTGCACACGTCCCATAGCAAAGTCCAATCATGAAGTTAACTCGTTGGTTCCCATCTGGATCTTGAGTAACAACTCCCCATTTGGACTACTTTTGCATCTAGGGTTTTGGCCTTCTCTTGTTCGGTCTCCATCTGGTTCGGTCCTCCTGAGGCGGTTCGGATCGGTCGTGGTTGCCTCTTCCCCATTCGTGAACTCCGGGTCGGCTCGTGGTCATCGTAACGGGTGGTACACTCCGGGTCGGGTCGAGCTCCTCCATCGGTTCGGGTCGTGATATCCCAGCGGTTCGGATCGTGAGCTCCATGGTCTTGGTCAGTTCAGTTCGTGATTCCTCTTCGATTCGGTTCGAAGCTGGCTTCCCGGTTCGTGGAGAACATTCGGTTCGTGGTCTTCCTATGCAAGCAGTTCGGTTCGGTTCATGATGGTGCTCCACGACCCCATAGGGCGATCCGATCTGATCCCCTTTTTCCTACACTGTTTCCTGCAACTTTTCCAGCGACTGTTTTACACCACACAATGGCGTTTTCGACTATTCTAACTTTGCTAAGCAATCATAAAGCATTCCAAACAGCCATAGCAACATGTAGAAACAACCATAAACATCAAAGCAACAATTTAACAGGTTAAAATGGATCAAACATACCCAAAAACCCATGTTTTCCCCTTGATCATGTTTAACTATAACTAATGATAGAATTAGAAAAACATATCCAAATTAGCCCAAATTTTTATCAGAGCCCTAAAATAACATTTTAGAATTTTACAAATTTTACAAATTTTTCCTGATTTTTCTGAGCCATAATTTCACTAATTATCACTAATCACCCCTAATTACCGGTAATTAGTGAAAACAATGCAAATCACTCATTTTAGCCACAAATAAAACTTTAGATCTGAAACTCTACTGTTTTGGGGCGTTTTCCTATGCAACACAGCAGCTCCAACTCTGATTTGGTGTTGATTTGCCTTAATTTGATGTAGATCTTCTTAATTAGTGATTAGAAGGCAATTTGGGAGTGATTTAGAAGGTGGAGACCATTGTTAGGGTTGAAGAGAGGCAAGTGGTGGATGTAAAAATGACAAAGAAATGTTTCTCTAACTCTTTTCAGCCTTTATGTAACCCTAATCCTGAAATCCCTAATGGGCCTAGCTGCTAATCACCCTAATTAGGCCCGGTTAAGTTGTTTTTTCACCTTCTAAATCTTATTTCAGCCATATCTCCCAAACGTTAAGTTCGTTTGGCTAATGTGACCACTCTACGGAAAGCTAAACCATCATCCGAATCCAATGGAAGTGATTTTAGGTCAAAACTCCTTACCAATCAAAAGTTATGGGCAAAACAAGATTCGCTAGCGGTAAAATGGTCATTTAAAAATCGGCAAAAATCGTGAACATTGGAAATGACCCCAATAGTCGTTCCTCAAAGTTACACGACCATACAACTTCGTATGAAAATGAAATAAATATTCTACGATCCTCTGATGCGTAGAATGCGGGTCGTTACATATAAAATGATACATAATGTATAAGTAAATATGTATATTTAAATTCAAAATATCAAAACATTATCAACATTTATGAAACATAAACATAAAACTATTAAGAGTATATATAAAATAGTTAAGTACTTAAAATGTAATAATCTTGTAAAAAAATAATTTAAAACTATTTGGAATTATGTTTGAAAAATCATTTTAAAAATAGGAGTTTTCAAAATATTTTAAAAACCAAGATATTTTAAAATCACTTAAAAATAAGAAATGTATTTAAAATCCATTATGAAAAAAGAGACAGAGAGATCAAAGAAGTGCTACTAGAACTTTAACAAAATAATTTATGACTCTATGACATATTTGGACATCTTGAATCTTCAAACTCATAAATCTTCAATCTCTAACTCTCCATTAATGTGAATTTCGTAAGAATGAATCCCTATCGTCTAGAAGTTGATTATTCAAAAGTTGGCTGAATGTGAGGCTTGAAGAGATTACCATCGAGAGGTAACTTTGTATAGCTAAGGTCAAAAGGCACCAAATGGTTCCATGAAATAATAAGCATCGAGAGAATAAAGTAATAAGAGGATAAAAAATTAAAAGTAGTGCGAGGACCACCTTGTACCGCTGACGCCCAAAAAGTGCGCTCTGGTGGTGCCTCGGCCAATGTAAGATGATCATCATCAAGGTTAAGTAAATTAAAAACAACCCAAAATTTATTGTGTATCTCATAGTGCATCGATCAAAATATAATAATAACAACTGATACAAAACATATTAGATGGTAAATAGTGATAATGAACCAAAAGCATCAGTGACGGATCCATATAGCATAAGTAAATAAATTTATATATGTAACACCCTGTATTTTCTATGAACGTCAAAGTAACAAATTAAAGTATACTTAATTTTTAAAAGAAGAATCAAGGGAAACGGGTTACTCCATTGCGTTCGTCTCAAAATTCTGCTTGGAATAGAGTCTGAGTTTGCGTAAATCGGACTCCGTATGAAGAAGTTATGACCTTCAGAAGTTTCAGAGATTTAAATAAAACAGCTCAGGTTTGAAATTCGAATTTCAAATCACACTCCCGGACTGGGCGGGAAATTTCCCGCCCAGGACCCAGGTCGACCTAGGTTAGATAGGTCGACCAGGGGGTCGACCTCCCCCCTATTTCTAGATCCGAGGACAAGTTCATTTTTCTGCATTTGGACGCCCGTTCTGACCAGATTCGTTGATCCTTATGCTATATAAACACCCCTAAGGCTACAGTTTTCTCTACACAACTTCTTTACGCCTATACTCTACCCTAATTCATATCAAAATAAATCAAAGACGGGGTTATGCTGCTCATGTTCTTCGTAGAATCAAGTTAGAATTCAAGTAGAAATTCAAAGGCTAATTCAACGACTTCAACAACTATTTTCTAAGAATCAAATCAAATCTAAATTAGAAGAACAAATAGTCTACTTCAAGGGAGAGCTATTCAGTTTCAGAGTACAGATCCCAAAATTCAAGACCGTTCTGTAATCTGTAATTTCACGTTACTTTCAGAAATAAAAGTTAATTGTGATTCTGACATTGTAATAAATCTGAATCTGAGATTATGCCTATTTCTATCCGTCTTTCTATATCCATTAGATCTCATTGATAATATTATGTTCGTTCTTTGTCTCTTCTCTCCTTCTTCCCTTTTTGTTTTATAGCCAGGCTACTGTGAGCCTGAGCCAAATCTCATAAGAGATGAACGTACGTTGGAAATAAAATTGGGCATAATATATGATTTGAACATGGCCAGCGCTAAAATTGGGCATAATATATGATTTGAACATGGCTAGCGCTAAAACTGGGCATAATATATGATTTGTACAAGACTAATGCTAAAATTGGGAAAGTATTAAATTATGTATAATTGGGCATAATTGATTTGTAACGGATTTGAGGACATAACACATGTTGTATCCAAAACATAAAGTGTATCGAACATATGACTTGAGATTTGAGGCATAAAGTATATTGGACATATGACTTGGGATTTGGGGCATGAATTGAACTGTAAACATGTAAGTCCAAGTTATTTCAGATTTAAACACCTAATAGTGATTTTGGCATGTACTGAAATGGATCTAAGTCCATGCTTGATGATAAGACAAATCTTTCAGATTAATTCCTATCTTTCTATTGAATCAATGATTTACATGCCTAGGAAGTTATTATTCAACCATGCCTAGCTTTGTTGGACATCTGATATATAATCCTTTTAGGTTCATGATATTATTTATATCAGATCTATATGTCTATGAGGTTATTTCTGTCAGTTTGTTACATATCTATCTTTGTTATACCTCAACTCTAACAGATCTGTAACCCTCTTAGGTCCATAATATTATATTTGACAGATCTACTATTTTAGCGCCTGATTTATGCCTACTCTCATTTATGTTCCTCTTTCTTCCCCTTTTGTTTTATAAATCTAGATTAACCTCGAATCTAGACTGAAACTTATTTTACGTGGGATTGGAATGCGAGGGTATTGGGGGATAGTCTATTTGGTAATGGTGGAACATAATTTTGTAACTTATGACTTGGGGCATAATTTTCTTTGATGCGAACTTGGGGTAAATGGAAATATTAAATTTAGATTTGGCCTAACTATTGACTTGGGACGCCGAGTATAATGAATATTTTAATTTTGGGGCATGACTATTATTACAAACTTTGGAAGATTAGATGTAGCCTATTTTGAGTAATAACTCGAAATTAAGTTTGGGGGCCATAATTTGCAATGAGCTTTATTGGGCATAACTTGAGAATTAGAACATGACTGGTTGGGATAATTAGCATATAAAATCTAGACTTGGACATTTGTGGCATAATCTGAAATTGACAACAACTGTGAATAATTTACATATAATCTGTAAATACGTAAAATAGTGAAAAGATGAATATGTGTAACCCAAGGTTAGATTGAGTTGTGGTGTAAAACTACCCGAAACCGCCCGGCACATCCAGTAACCACAACAACACATATCTAATGTGAGAGTTAATGCATCATGCCCAAGAAAAACTCGAGGTTAGATTGAGTTGTGGTGTAAAACTACCCGTAACCTCCCAGCACATACAGTAACCGCAACAACACATATCTAATGTGAGAGGTTGGTGCATTAGTAAATCAATTAATGGTAATGAACAAGATGAATGGCTAGGGTTAAGTTCATAGGAACACTTAACCAGTATAACATGAATGACTAGGGCTAAGTTCATAGGAACACTTAACCAATATAACAAGATGAATGGGTAGGGTTAAGTAATAAGAAATACTTAACCAATATAACTTGATTTGTGGTAAGGTTAAGTTAAAACAAGAAGGCAACACTTAACCAATATAACTTGATTTGTGGTAGGGTTAAGTTAACACAATAAGGCAACACTCAACCAAAGTAATATGACAAGTACGTGGGTTAAGTTAACTTGAATTGATTGATGACACTTAACCAATACAACATGATGAACACGTGGGGTTAAGTTAACAAGAAAACACTTGACCAATATAACTTGATGAACGAACGGGGTTAAGTTAATAGGAAACACTTAACCAATCCAATATGATAAGCGAGGAGGGTAAAGTTAATAGGAACACTTAACCAACATGACATGATGAATGGGTGGGTTAAGTTAACATGAATGGACAACACTTAACCAATACGACATAATATGCGGATCGGGTTGGTGGCTAATATTAGTACATACAGGCCTACAAAACTAAACCATTAAATGAACATGCTTGAACCGATGGGAGGATTAAGTACATCTCGTGTAGGTGGGTAATATTAGTAAATATAGGCCCACAAAACTTAACCGTTAAATAAACATGCTTGAATCGATGGAAGGGTTAAGTACATATCGGGTTGGTGGGTAATATTAGTAAATATAGGCCCACAAGACTTAACCATTAAATAAACATGCTTGAATCGATGGAAGGGTTAAGTACATATCAGGTTGGTGGGTAATATTTTTAAATACAGGCCCACAAACTTAACCAATAGGAAACCCTAGTAATGGGGACCCATTTCAGAAGTAACCCACATATATGTATCATGGTACCCTGAACTAGGCAGGGTGGGGCACGATTACTGGGTTGATTATAAGCGGTCAAAACAGCGGTAGGGGGTACGTCAGTGTAGGTTCTGATGGTTTACGGACGTACACATACTCCGGAGTGGGGAAAAGCAGGCACTGGGTACCAGTAGTTATACACTGTGCATCTTGAATCGTGTCGGGTCGCTATCATAAGGATTGATACACCTTATGATGGGACCAGCACAGGGTATCTACATGCAAGAGAGGGACGATTGATATAGACACAAGAGAAATTAATACAAGTAGGGATCCGATTGATAGGGTAGTAGGGGTACATCTAACATGTTCATGGCAATTAGGCGGACTGAGGTGGAATCCTCACGATAGATGTACACCTGAAGGCTACCACACTGGCGGGGATTGGATCACGTTATCATATTATAATTTTATATAGATTACTAGTTGGGACACTAGTTAGGTGGTGCAGAGATAGATATAGAAATCAGAATAACAAAGTAGTAGCGAAGCAGAGAAAGAGTAGAACCGCATTCAGTTTATCTTGCCTTATCATACCTTATGCTTATCATATGTTATCATGTTATCCTTGTTCTCACGGTATTGTCTTATATTCAGTTTATTCATGTCATGATGCTTTTACCTGTTTATATGTTGAAAGTCACTGAACTTACCAGACTTATATCTGACCTAGTTTTGTTTCGCCTCTTTTCTTCCGTCCCCCCCACCCCCCCAGGTTCACAGGGAGGAAATGTTACCACTTAGCTTAATTTTCTTTCCAAGCTCAAAGATAGTTGATGTATTGCTTTGGACTCTCTCTTCAACTGCTATGGCTAGTTCATGCTTTATTGGGGAATATCATTGTTATTTTTTTTATGCTTCTTTGGTACTTGGAAGTTTTTGAATCAAGATAAAGGTTCTGCGTATTACATTTAAGTATGATTGAGAAAATTATTGTAAAAGTTTGACTAAACCACATTGTTTATAAAATGACTTTATTTTTCCACTTCTTTATTTGTCTGTCTTGTAATTTATCTGCATCTTTTACCTAAAATGCTCCACCGAAGTTAAGGCATTCCCTTTGTGAGTGATCTTAACGGAGGTGGGGTGTTTCACTTGGTATCAGAGCTGAAGGTTACCAAATCAGATAAAAGATTTGAAAAAAATTATTTTCAAAACGGTTTTAAAAGAAGCATTTTCAAAAGAATAGTTAAGTTTTAAAGGCATATTCCCCAAAGCCATATGCACTATCTTTTGATCCTCTCTTTGAATCCTTGTTTCCTTCTTTCCCTAGTCTCCAGGGCTCCTGGCTTTCTGGGAGGTAACCTCATCGCGACATGGTTCCGTAGGCTTGATGAGGCTATGATACCTGTCATAGGGCGAAGAAGTGTCCAACTTTCATCTATAGCCGCAGTAGTTTCACCTACGGCTAATTTTCTTTCAATCTTTGTAGGGTTTTTCTGTGCGATGGAGGCAGCTTTCAAGAGACTTTTCAACAAGTTACACAAGGATGGCAAAGATGAGAATGAGGGAGTTTTGCTAAGGAGCACAACCCAAGGATGAGGAACTCATGGATATGGACTTGGTTCACAAAGGAGATAAAAAGAAAGAGGTTTAAGTGGAAGAATCACAGGACAAGAGGGGAGGTAAGAATAGTAAAACCTAAGACAAGAGGAAGTGTCTTTATTATGGTATAACTGGTCGTATAATTAAGGACAAGGACAAGAACAAATGACAGGATTTTCAGGAGGGCAAATGCATGCTCTCACCGCCAGAGTACCTGAGAGAGAGGTAGTAAGGTTTCTGTTGAAAGAGTTTAGTTTTTCCTTTTTGATTATCCTGTTAGTACTCTTTTTTATTTTAGCGCTTCACATTCGTTTATATCTGCTTCCATAGTTGAGTCTCTACACCCTAGTACTTGTATAGTAGAAGATCCCATTATTGACTCAAATCCAATTTGTGGTTCGGCTCATTTATATTTGGTTTGTAAGGATTTGAGATACTTATGTTTTTGGTTTCATGGGCTATGGGTTGATTCTAGGCATGGATTAATTAGCTAGTAATTGTGAAAGGAGGGTTGTTAGACTTTCGACTTGCCTCGGGAATACCCTCGAGATTTCGTGCGATCCTAAGGGATCGGTTTATCTTACCCGCCTAGAATCACTTAATGCATCTATCGACGATTTGCAATCCATTAGAATAGTCCATGAGTACGCGGATGTTTTGATTAGGTTAGGAGTTTTTTTCCTAAAACTCGAGATAGACTTCCGCTTATATCTAGTTGACAATGCAAAACCTGTTATGCGATCAATGATAGTTTTGGAGCAAGATTGGCGAGGATAGCCAGAGTCGGTTAAGTGCTCAATTGTTTGGTTGTTTTGCTAGTATCATCTCACATAAATCGTCCAAATTTGGAGGAGGTATTCCTTGGGTGCTTGTCTGATATTGGTTTAGGCCTTTGGGGCTTGTACTTGAGGGATGTCAAGTTCGACTAGGATGGTTTGCGTGAGAGATATCGACCCTCAGATTTGTGACATGATGGATAAGCTAAGTAGAGGAGAGACCTATAATCATTTTAGTATATACACTTGGTATCATGGTTAACATCTGTTTATCTTGGAAAGATAGTTTGACTACATTGGATACCCTCTAGCATAGTAAGTGATCGAGGTCCTATCTTTACTAGTGGGTTTTGGAAATGGAGGTCAAGAAGCTTCGCAATCGTGAAGTTAAATTAGTTAAAGTACAATGGAGTGAAGCTCAAGAAGATGCGACTTAGAAGACTGAAGACTAGATACGCGCATCATACCCTTTTGAGGGTGTATCCTTGATTCCTTTATTTCTGTAAAGTTTATTTGCATGCTAGTCTTTATCTTTTAAATATATCCTCTAGATCATATCTTCAATCCTTAGGTATAAGACAATGGATGTAAACATGTGTTTGAGACATGTTATGTTTGGTAGTGGTTGCTTGTGGATGCATATACACACATTAAGCACTAGATCGGCTCAGTCACTTTCATATTGCATGTGCATGAGTGAATTTTTATATATATGGATTGAAACTTGATGTGTTATCATATGGACGTTGCATTTGTATGAATGACTGTGCACTCATGTAGAAGTTATAAAGTATGATTAGGAATAATTGCATACATGATGGACTCATAACACCAACATAATTCGCATTTAGGAGGTCAACTGAATCAGTAGACCGCCTGATTTTGCATTACATAAGGACATGTACACACACTATGCATATGATCATGAAAGCATTAAAAATCTTTTTAAAGACAATGAACACCTGTGATTGAATGTTTGAGTAGATGGATGTTGGATGTTAGGATATGCATTCTTCTTAACTTGAAGATTTCGGGGATGAAATCCTTTAAGGAGGGGAGAATGTAACACCTCGTATTTTCTGTGAACGTCAAAGTAACAAATTAAAGTATACTTAATTTTTAAAGAAGAATTAAGGGAAATGGGTTACTCCATTGCGTTCGTCTCGAAATTCTGCTTGGAATAGAGTCCGAGTTTGTGCAAATCGGACTATGTATGAAGAAGTTATGACCTTCAGAAGTTTCAGAGATTTAAATAAAACAGCTTAGGTTTGAAATTCGGATTTCAAATCACACACCCGGGCTGGGCGGGAAATTTTCCGCCCAGGACCTATGCAGTTAAAGCCCCGCTAAAGCCCCGCAATATCCCCGCTATATCCCATAGCGCTCTTCAACCGCTATGCTATTTCAATTTAGCGCTGATGAACAGTAGATCCGCTTCTAGCCCCGCTATTTTCCGCTGCATCTGCTAAATCAACGCTTTTTAGCGTCGGCTTTAGCAGTATTAATATATAGAGTGTGATTTGACTAGTTCTCTTTTTTAAAAATTCAGTAAATTTAGCGTAAAGGGCTAAATTTAAGGCATATGTGCCTAACATATGCTAACAAACAATTATCCTCATTAAATTTTGTATGCATAACTATGATATTCCTTGATTTAGTTATATAAGATTAATTTATATTAGTTTCTTGTACACATATAATGTAAAATGATAATTAATTAATTTTCAAATATTTGGTTTTACATATAATGAACCTTTTTGTGCCTCCGCTTTAGCCCCGCTATTTCCTCGCTTTATCCCCGCTACACCTTTTTGCACCTCCACCGCTATAGAACCGCTAAGCGCTTTAACTGCACAGCCCAGGACCCAGGTCGACCAGGGGGTCGACCTGGGTCAGATAGGTTGACCAGGAGATCGACCTCCCCCCTATTTCCGGATCCGAGGACATGTTCATTTTTCTGCATTTGGATGCCCGTTCTGACCAGATTCGTTGATCCCTATGCTATATAAACACTCATAAGGCTACAGTTTTCTCTACACAAATTCTTTACGCCTATACTTTACCCTAATTCATATCAAAATAAATCAAAGACGGGGTTATGCTGCTCAAGTTCTTCGTAGAATCAAGTTAGAATTCAAGTAGAAATTCAAAGGCTAATTCAATGACTTCAACAACTATTTTCTAAGAATCAAATCAAATCTAAATTAGAAGAACAAATAGTCTACTTCAAGGGAGAGCTATTCAGTTTCAGAGTGCAGATCCCAGAATTCAAGACCGTTCTGTAATTTGTAAGTTCACGTTACTTTCAGAAATAAAAGTTAATTGTGATTCTAGCATTGTAATAAATCTGAATCTGAGATTATGCCTATTTCTATCTGTCTTTCTATATCCATTGGATCTATCTCATTGATAATATTATGTCCATTCTTTGTCTCTTCTCTCCTTGTTCCCTTTTTGTTTTATTGCAAGGCTACTGTGTGCCTGAGCCAAATCTCATAAGAGATGAACGTACATTGGAAATAAAATTGGGCATAATATATGATTTGAACATGGACAGCGCTAAAATTGGGCATAATATATGATTTGAAGATGGTCAGCGCTAAAATTGGGCATAATATATGATTTGGACATGACTAACGCTAAAATTGGGAAAATATTAAATTATGTATAACTGGGCATAACTGATTTGTAACGGATTTGAGGACATAACACATGTTGTATCCAAAACATAAAGTGTATCGAACATATGACTTGAGATTTGAGGCATAAAGTATATTGGACATATGACTTGGGATTTGGAGCGTAAATTTGACTGTAAACATGTAAGTCCAAGTTATTTCAGATTTAAACAACTAATAGTGATTTTGGCATGTACTGAAATGGATCTAAGTCCATGCTTGATGGGAAGACAAATCTTTCAGATTAATTCCTATCTTTCAATTGAATCAATGATTTACATGCCTAGGAAGTTATTATTCAATCATGCCTAGCTTTGTTGGACATCTGATATATAATCCTTTTAGGTTCATGATATTATTTATATCAGATCTATATGTCTATGAGGTTATTTCTGTCAGTTTGTTTCATATCTATCTTTGTTATACCTCAACTCTAACAGATCTGTAACCCTCTTAGGTCCATAATATTATATTTGACAGATCTACCATTTTAACGCCTGATTTATGCCTACTCTCATTTATGTTCCTCTTTCTTCCCCTTTTGTTTTATAAATCTAGATTAACCTCGAATCTAGACTGAAACTTATTTTACGTGCGATTGGAATGCGAGGGTATTGGGGGATAGTCTATTTGGTAATGGTGGAACATAATTTTGTAACTTATGACTTGGGGCATAATTGTCTTTGATGCGAACTTGGGGTAAATGGAAATATTAAATTTAGATTTGGCCTAACTATTGACTTGGGACGCCGAGTATAATGAATATTTTAATTTTGGGGCATGACTATTATTACAAACTTTGGAAGATTAGATGTAGCCTATTTTGAGTAATAACTCGGAATTAAGTTTGGGGGCCATAATTTGCAATGAGCTTTATTGGGCATAACTTGAGAATTAGAACATGACTGGTTGGGATAATTAGCATATAAAATCTAGACTTGAACATTTGTGGCATAATCTGAAATTGACAACAACTGTGAATAATTTACATATAATCTGTAAATATGTAAAATAGTGAAAAGATGAATATGTGTAACCCAAGGTTAGATTGAGTTGTGGTGTAAAACTACCCGAAACCGCCCGGCACATCCAGTAACCACAACAACACCTATCTAATGTGAGAGTTAATGCATCATGCCCAAGAAAAACTCGAGGTTAGATTGAGTTGTGGTGTAAAACTACCTGTAACCTCCCAACACATACAGTAACCGCAACAACACATATCTAATGTGAGAGGTTGGTGCATTAGTAAATCAATTAATGGTAATGAACAAGATGAATGACTAGGGTTAAGTTCATAGGAACACTTAACCAGTATAACATGAATGACTAGGGCTAAGTTCATAGGAACACTTAACCAATATAACAAGATGAATGGGTAGGGTTAAGTAATAAGAAATACTTAACCAATATAACTTGATTTGTGGTAAGGTTAAGTTAAAACAAGAAGGCAACACTTAACCAATATAACTTGATTTGTGGTAGGGTTAAGTTAACACAAGAAGGCTACACTTAATCAAAGTAATATGACAAGTAGGTGGGTTAAGTCAACTTGAATTGATTGATGACACTTGACCAATACAACATGGTGAACACATGGGGTTAAGTTAACAAGAAAACACTTGACCAATATAACTTGATGAATGGACGGGGTTAAGTTAATAGGAAACACTTAACCAATCCAATATGATAAGCGAGGAGGGTTAAGTTAATAGGAACACTTAACCAACATGACATGATGAATGGGTGGGTTAAGTTAACATGAATGGACAACACTTAACCAATACGGCATAATGTGCGGGAGGGTTAAGTACATATCGGGTTGGTGGGTAATATTAGTACATATAGGCCCACAAAACTAAACCATTAAATGAACATGCTTGAACCGATGGGAGGATTAAGTACATCTCATGTAGGTGGGTAATATTAGTAAATATAGGCCCACAAAACTTAACTGTTAAATAAACATGCTTGAATCGATGGAAGGGTTAAGTACATATCGGGTTGGTGGGTAATATTAGTAAATATAGGCCCATAAGACTTAACCATTAAATAAACATGCTTGAATCGATGGAAGGGTTAAGTACATATCAGGTTGGTGGGTAATATTTGTAAATATAGGCCTACAAACTTAACCAATAGGAAACCCTAGTAATGGGGACCCATTTCAGCAGTAACCCACATAGATGTATCATGGTACCCTGAACTAGGCAGGGAAGGGCACGATTATTGGGTTGATTATAAGCGGTCAAAATAGTGGCATGGGGTATGTCAGTGTAGGTTCCAACGGTTTACAGGCATGCACGTACTCCGGAGTAGGAAAAAGCAGGCACTGGGTACCAGTAGTTATACACTGTGCATCTTGAATCACGTCGGGTCGCTATCATAAGGGTTGATACAACTTATGGTGGGACCAGCACAGGGTATCTACATGCAAGAGAGGGCCGAATGACACAGACACAAGAGAAATTAATACAAGTAGGGAGCCGGTCGATAGGGTAGTAAGGGTATATCTAACATGTTCATGGCAATTAGGCAGATTGAGGTGGAATCCTCACGATAGATGTACACCTGAAGGCTACCATAATGGCGGGGATTGGGATCACGTTATCATATTATCATTTTATACAGATTACTAGTTTGGGCACTAGTTAGGTGGTGCAGAGATAGATATAGAAATCAAAATAACAAAGTAGTAGCGAAGCAGAGAAAGAGTAAAAGCGCATTCAGTTTATCTTTCCTTATCATACCTTATGCTTATCCTATGTTATCATGTTATCCTTGCTCTCATGGTATTGTCTTATATTCAATTTATTCATGTTATGATGCTTTTTTGCCTGTTTATATGCTGAAAGTCACTGAACTTACCAGACTTATGTCTGACCTAGTTTTGCTTCGCCTCTTTTCTTCCGTCCCCCCCCCCCCCCCAGGTTCACAGGGAGGAAATGTTACCACTTAGCTCAGTTTTCTTTCCAAGCTCGAAGATAGTCGATGTATTGATTTGGACTCTCTCTTCCACTGCTATGGCTGGTTCATGCTTTATTGTGGAATATCATTGTTATTTTTGTATGCTTCTTTGGTACTTGGAAGTTTTTGAATCTAGATAGAGGTTCTATGTATTACATTTAAGTATGATTGAGAAAATTATTGTAAAAGTTTGACTAAACCACATTGTTTATAAAATGACTTTATTTTTCCGCTGCTGTATTTGTCTGTCTTGTAATTTATCTGCATCTTTTACCTAAAATGCTCCACCGAAGTTAAGGCATTCCCTTTGTGAGTGACCTTAACGGAGGTGGGGTGTTTCAATATAAGTGTTAGTGACTTAAACAGATTGCATTTAAAATAGAAAATACGACTAAGCCTAATAGTAGTAAATAACGGAAAGTAATAAAGTAAATGTAAAATAGTACATCAAATAGCGTAATATACGTCTTTGGAATGGCAACTCATGTTCACCCTAACATGTATCTAGTATGCTCATTTGAGAGCATCCAAACTAATAAGAAAAACTACATTAAATTTCAAGGCAAACAAAGTCTGGTATAAGCAATAGTAATCTTAAATACCATTATAAATAGTACAACTAGTATAGAAAATCATACATGACATGTCCTTGCATTCAAAGAGTTAGCAAATGTAATAATGTATTTTACTTTGAGATCATCATGCCACTAATTATAAATTGATATGTATGTGGTTCGGTGATAGCAAACAACAAGCATAAGCATCCATTATCCATCATCGTATTCACTTACTCGGTGCATTAGATATACGATAATACTCGGTTTTCATGATACTTAAGTATACGCCACTCAGTATAAAGGGAACTAGTTATACTAATGTGTGCAACCCGGGGTAGGGACCTGACGTGGTCCGAGTAGATGCCATAAATCTTTCGATGTAGTGATAAGGAACCCGACATAGTCTTAAATAGACACCACACCCACTACCTCCTCTTCATGGGTAATCGCTAAAATTTTACGTATTAATAATCCCTTTGCACACGATATCTACAACAGATCTTGTACTAAGTACTACTCCTATGACTCCCACCGAAAATCTCTTTAGTTCAGATTAGGAGTATATGCTTGATGCGTTGTCAAGCTCAATCATATTTTCTCATTCCCACTTTAGCCGCTTCCCTTTTTCTGAGCAGTTGTTGTTGCTCTACATCTCAAAACAAAGCTACTCATTATTTGAGTCATTCTTCAAGAAGTAGAATCGTCGCCAAGCAGTGTTATCAAAGAATCATCACGTCTTAATCAATGAACCAACTACTTGGTTAAGCCTCACTTAGTTACCCTAATCTCTCTCGGAGGCCGCGCTACCAAATGCCATGCCACCCTAGGGATCACACTTAAGAAGGCCAAAAGGGAGGTCAGGGATCAGTACTGATCCATGTCTTATTGCCCATCCCATCTTTCTCTTTGAATATCTTACTAATTTGAAATACATCGCCTCATGTTGATCAGGAGCATACCTCTCTTACCGATCCGACTCTACGTGTTGTGAACCGACCCTATACTTAACATCTTTATCCATATATTTACCCCTACTAGTTCGATTCGAGATCAATCCCTCCAATCGATCTGAAGTAAAACACCTATGTCGATCTGAAATGGTTCATCCCCTGCTATAGTATGAATCAATGTTTGAGTACTCCTACCGATCCATATACTTAGCCAAGTTTGTAGTCGCAAACTTTTTGAATTGTCATACCAATCTAGAACAAACTGTGTGACAACCCGAACTTCCCGGCTGGCCTGAACTAAAAAGGAGGAGGATTGTTATTACAACAATTTACATCAGGGTACAAGATATCAGAGTACAAATAAATAATATAAAGCGGAAAATATCAGAGAATTAAATTACAAAGAAGTGGAAATATAATACATAAATATAATGTGCAGCAGAAAACATCAACCACCACAGCTGAAAGAAATACACGGATATAAAGCTTTCCGAATATAGCTCCAGCCGTAAACCAGGATCCTGTGAAAATAAATATTTGCGAAAACCAAAACTAATAATTGCCCGTGTGGAAAATATGGGCACCCGGAGTTTAGGTGGAAATAAACTCTGAGTCAGTCATGAAACTCATGTGAGGACTAAAATAGTTATTAACTTTATTTTAATGTTGGGTAAATCAAGGGACCACACCATATAATAGGAACGAGTTTTATCCAAGAATACCATAAAACAAACAATACAATGCTATAAAGAAAAATGAAGCCATTATAAGACTCATGTCTCATCACATAATGCAACACAAACTAAAGGATAGAGTTTTACCTTATAATGGTCAAATATGCTTGATAGACAAAATTTATCTTTTATAACTATTAGTGCTTAGTGCAGAAATCAATTTCGAATATAAATGTATCAATCCTAGATGGCATAGTACCCCATCCTATAATGTTGCCATATAGGTTTACAACTGAAATCGAAAATCGCATATTGGAAATTGGATTCCACCTATGAACCGAGGGATCTTCCTCATCCGATTCGAGACACTCTAGCTCGTGCCTCAGGATTCACCCGTAAGTACATCTAGAGCGGCAAGGCCGGTCCACTCTTACGTTTGTGGATTAGTAATTCTTGAGCAATACATTTCCCGGTCCTATGAGACCTAAAATCCTGGTCAGTATGTCGACCATCAAGGGCCCTGTGCATCTAAATCAAATTCGAGGTACCTCTCTTTCCATCATCCAACATCCACATAAGTAAAATGTCTGGCCTCCATACCATGACATCACTCTTAGCTAGAAAGAAACACATGTTCTCCCTACGGTCCTTCATCCCGTTTTTGGTTCACACTAGGTGTGAAGCTCGCGAATTAACGCAATACGCAAAGCTGCACTATATTAAAGTTGTGCTTTGATCATCAACCACAAAGCCCCGCTTTTCAATAAAACCTTTGATCCATGCATCTCAGCATGCCACATTGTTAGTCCATACAATACCATTGATTTCCACCAATATATAACCTCTAAGCTTATACGTCTCAGAGAAGGGCGTTAAGAAAGAGAATGAATTCTCCGCCACTGAACAGATATATATTTAGTAGAAATCAATGAATACAGCGCGAAGTACAATGTCAGTCATACAATCCATTTGCAAGTCTGCTTTGGGTTAGAATGAAACCGGAGGCACCTTATTCCCCATCTCATATATCCAATATAGGAGAGAGGCCCTCGCATATCTGGTTGATCTCCAAGTACGTCTGAATGACCACCACTTATTACCTCATCTCGGGTGTATAACCCAATTGAGACATCAGTAATCATCACAACGATGTGAAGATATCTGATCTTCAACCACCATCTTCAAATCTTCAACTTTTAATCATCGTAACAATTATTCAGAATGGGTTAAACCCAGTCTTTCTGAATAACTCGCATATCTTATAATGTGAAATATAAACACATCATATGCCTCATTCCAATCCAGAATATTCTTTTATTCAAATATTCTTGGAAATCATTTCAAAAGATTTTATAATATCCTTTCACAACTTAAACCAAATTTAGATTTATCAACTATTCGGGATTAACGAGCCTTACCAAAGTAATCATTCATTTCATTATCTCAGTCCCAACCTATTCATCCCATGGAGCAAAACTAGTAGTCCATATCCAACTTCCATTGTGTTATCGGTGTCATTTTAACGTTCAATTCTGATTAAAGATTTAACTATCACACAGAGTAAAACTGGTGATACTCCATTTCGAACATTTCTTGAATTTGGTAATTTAATTATCATATTCACATTTCAATCTAATTAAAGATTCATTAAAACTCTACTTTGTTTTAATCTTCAAAAATCATTATTCAATGATTATTCAACTTAGGAAATTAATCTTGTCTTTAACTGGGTTAAAGAAAAAATGTCATTTAAAACATTGTTTACAATAAACCCAAATCAACTTCCATTTAATAGGAATCTTTACCGAAATCAGATCAATCGTAATCAATATGAATTTCCATATCAGACTAATACTATAAGTGGAATAACGGTAAAGATTTTTAAATTCCATAAATAGTTACGGTCTTCGTTTACAGAAGCTCTTCTCGATTATTACAAAATCGAATTCCATTCAATTCCAATTTAATATATTAAATTGGAAAAAACTTTACTTTGGAAAATTTCCCTTAAAATTTTAATAAAAAGATTTATAAATTCCAAATCATATCATCACTGTTAATTCGGTTAAACAACAAATGTTATTTAAAACATTGTTTACAATAAACCCAAAATCCAATTTTCAATTTAATTCCAGTTAGATTAATTAATTGGCAAACTTATCTAAATCTTAATTAAAAGATTTATTCTATTCTCTACTGGGTTTAAGAACAGTGTTATTAAAGACACCATTCACGACAAATCCAAAACCCAGTTTGATATTAAATACAAGGCTCTGAATAGAAATAATATCGGCTTATATTCAACATCAAATTCTAAAACCAACAGATATTGTATTGGGAATAACGATATCTATATCTTCTAAATTCCTCAACGATATCCATATAATCACGGAATCCAATACCGAAATATCCAAAGATAATTTCCATTCAAATCAAATCCAATTTTTATATTGGAAAATTTTGGTTAGATTAAAACCATTTCAATTCCATTTAATTCTTTATTCTAGTTCATTCAGGAAACCTTACCTATTTTTGGCACGATGCTTGGATCTCTAGAGTGCCGCTAAAAATTGAATTTAGTAAACTTTTTAACATTAGTAGATTTAAGAATGCTTTAATTAAGGATGTTTATAAATCAGATTTAGATCCTCCGTGGGAGTTCTCCTTCGATAATATTTTAGAAGAAGATTTATTAAGACAATTGGCCTTACTTAAAGCTAAATTAGCATTGTACCATTTGGACGAGATTGGAGACTCTATTAGCTGGGGTATATATAAGAGTTCAGTTTACACTGTTAATTCTATGTATAGTTTTATTAATTTTTCTGGTATTTCATTATATCCCTTTAAATTTCTATGGAAATCTAATTCTACACCTAAAGCAAAGTTTCTAATGTGGTTGATCATCCATAAGAAACTTAATACGATTGAGCTGTTAAAAAGGAAGAATGTTATTTTTGATGTAAAATGTTGTTTTTGTAATACTAGAGAGGAGGATGTAGATCACTTATTTTTCTCTTGTGATTTTACCTTTTCTATTTTCAATATGATTATTAGGATTTTTACTTTTGATTGTTTTAATTCCTTTAGTAGTTGCATTGATTATTGGAATTGTCATAGATTACGTTACAATTCCAGGTTGAAATACATATTGGATTCTTTGGTAATATTCATAAGTTGGTTCATTTGGGTTGAGAGGAACCAGAGAATCTTTCATTCAATCTCTATATCTAAGGATAATTTAATCATCAACATGGTAAATTTCTGTCTATTTTGGATGTCTAATTCGAACCATAAACTATTTGGTGAATTGCAATTTGGGCGTTATTTGTCTAAGGTCAGATATAACTTGAGTTTATTCATTCGTATTAATAGTTATTTTAGATGCTATAGACCTCGTCTGGGTTGTTAATTTCTTTTTACTTGTGTTGACACTTTTCGCTTGTTTGTTTGTTTCTTATGTCCTTCTCTTTATACATGTATATATGGATTTATGACTATACATATATATATACATATATATATAGGCATATACTCATATATATGTGTAAGTTACTGATAATTTTGTTTCAGTTTTTCAGATTACAGGTAGTAGATACAACTGTGGAGCTTTTGGGGTTGCTGTTTGGATGCTTTGGATATATTGGTGTATGAGGTGTAGAGGTGTTTGTATTTTTTGGTGACTTGTTACACCACTTGTTATAGCACATAGTTTGTTATATGTATGGATATAGATATACTTCTTACCGGGTGGTGACCTTGCCGGAATTCGATAATGAAGTATGATGGGTGGTGGCCTTGCCGGAACTCGTCTATCTATTATCCCTTACATCCTATCTGAGACTCCCATTTTTGGGTCTGTATTTGGATATTTGTATCACCTTATTTTTATTATATATATGTGTGCTCTCTTCCCTTTGGAAGACCACACATCTTTTGCTCAAAAAAAAATTCTTTATTCTAGTTGTTTACTAGTTCATTCAGATAAAAATATATTTTATCTTTACAAACGTGGAATATTTCATCGAAAATCTTTTTAAATCATTTATTATGATTTTACATAATTTATTCATATTTTTACTAATTTTACTAAGGCCCTTACAGTCGGTTTGCAATATCGGCCACCGAACTACGTTCATAACGACCTTTTCCAAAATTGATTTGGACATATTTTAAAAATATAACCGTTGGATTTTAAATCTCTTGTATTCGTTTGAAAGATCTTTTCAATACGAACTCAACGGACCTAATTTTAGGAGAATTCGACGGTCGGATCTCCCGTTACGTCAATTTGAAGTTATGGGTTGACGTTCCCGAACTATCGTTGCGCGACAAGTTCTATTCAAGCCCGAATTCGATTTACAATTAAAAATAAAATCGAAGACATTTCCAAAATAATTTGTAAATATTATAAGTTATTCAACTACCACTTGAAATTTCCATTTCAATCATTTTACTTTAAAATCAAATATCTTCAATTTGAGCCATTATATTATATAAAATAGACTTCGTTAATTTCTATTCAAAACATATTTTATAAAACGTTTATAATCTCGTTTAAAAAACGATTTCAACCTCCATTTAAATTTAAATTAAAAATTGAACATTCATTTTATTATAATATTAAAATAATAATATTTCCAAAATATCAGATTTTGAAATCAAATCTTCTTAATATTCATTTTAATTTTATAATCTTTGTGTCCTTCCAAAATTGGACATCAAAATCATATTTTAATTCTCCACTGAATATTATACTAAAATATTTGTTATTTACGAATTGGAATAAGACTCAATCAATTACCATATAATTTTAATTATATGGATTTCATACATCATATGTATTCAACAATAGATTAAAACAACCTTTAAACATCCAATTCACATCCAGAGTGCATTTACAACTATGTAAGCATTAAATAATTAAATAACACCTATAATGGTGTGTCAATCAATCAATTAACATCCAATCTAAACACTTGGGATGAGTGTAAATCAAATACTATCCCAATACCTGTGTGAGGTTGTCAACCAATAAATAATCAGTTAATACATTATGTATTTATTTCAATAGATATTAATTAAAATGGGTGAACATAAACAAGCCGTTCGACTAGTAAATGGATGTTTTAATCCAATTTCAACTACCACAAATATTCTAACATCGTTTTTTTAACATGTTAATTATTTCCAAATCACATTCAAATCATAACACAAACAATCAACAATTCATCCATCGGGTTTTCGACCAACTATGATGTGAGCTACCATGCACCGTATACAAATTTGTGATAATTAATTAAACATTGCAATAACAGGCAATCAACATTTATTCATTTATAAAAATAAACAACTGTACAAAATATTTAAGTGAGAGAGTTCTCACTTTGATCGGTTCGAATTTTTTTGTAAAACGATTGTTTTACGATGGTTCACTCAAGCGTTTTATTTCACTATAAATTTCCACGAGCTCTAAATCTCTCCAAATCAGATTTGTTGCAAAGCTCTCGTCGATACGGTTCCAATGGATCCTGTTTCACTAAATTTCGATAACATATGAAAAGGTTATGATTTTTACAAGCATATATGCATTTATAAGATCATTAACAAAATTAATTAAATAATTAAACTAAATTATTCCACCTAATCACGTTTTATCCTTAAGCATGCCGCTCCTCATCGTCTTCTCCAGGTCACGCATAATGCTACCCACCATTACAGAGACTTCCTCCATCAGTATCCCCCTCGTTTCTTCATAAAACTCCAAACCGATTCCACCTCAATGCTTCCCTTCTCGATCTCTATCTTGTTGTCACTAGAAATATGAACCCGCAACCACCTTTAAAATCACGTCGTCTGACCTAGAACCACACGCTATAGGGATCATTAATCCCTTCCATTATGGAAACCACTAGAAGATTGCGTGCAAGTGCTGATCTCTACCCTAAATCCAAATACAAACTTAGTTTTGAGAATCGATGATCATAGCTTGCGAAATGCTCAGCCCTAGGTGGCGTTTGTTGACTCCCATTGCTCGACGTCAAATTGGATATGCTCGAACTCCATAGAAGTTACACCATATTGAAGCGCAGACCATGAAGTTCGCAGATATATTTCTTTGCATATTTTAGGATTTTATTTGAATTGATACCATTTTCCAAAGCTTGATTTTTGATGTTTTAATTTCTTTGGATGCGGCATGAATTTGGTTGACTGGAGAATGAAGTGAATTAGGGTTACAATAGGTTAGGATATTATATACGATAGAGAAAATATATTTTTAATTCAATTATTATATTCATCTTATTCCATTATACCCACTTTCTACTTGTTTTCATCGTTTAAAAATTCACATGATCACATACAAATTCAGTTTCCAATTAAAATTGACACGCAACTATGTTTTGACATTAGGGACCCAGCAAAACTGGTTTTGTCGAATTTCGAGTCCGTTTGCTCTGACACGTATTTTTAAAGCTAGAATATTGACTGTTTTTCACATTAAAATCACGCACAGTCATATACTGACTCTAAAAATCATGAAATTTGAAACCTAGAAATAATTTAATATTCTGAATCCAACATGATTGGTTTTATTGAAAACAGAGGTCATTTGCAAAATGCCCTTTTTAAGGGCTTATGTATTATCGATAAAATATTAATAATTTCAAAAACAGTTTAAATAAATAAATAATAATAATAATAAATTAATATTATCATACATATCCAAATAAAATATCATATATCTGTAAAATAAACATACTTGAGTTCATAGCTCGATATTAAATTTTCTAGCCAAATGGTGTTCAATTTACATGAAAATTCTTTTATTAAAATAAATAAATCGTTATATTTTATAAATGATTTCATAGCGACTATTTTAAATTTTAGTTAGAACATAACTTACTATACATAACATGAAATCTCAAATTTTCACATTCATTATAAAAATATAATTAAATAGATTATAACATTTCTAATTTTATTAAAATCTGATTTATTTTGAATTCTGTACATTCATTTAAATTTCAAAATCAAATTTTCAGACTAACGTGCCATTACGAGTTCATTTTAATTAAATTTAAAATTCATACGCTCTAACTTTGTTTTTAAATAAATTTCAAGTTATTATTTATTAAAATAAATTAACAAAAAATAATTCTAAGATCAATTTAAAAAATGGCGACTGAAACCCAAGATGAAGATTGCGAACAGTTTTGTGATCTACCTCCTAATAATCTAATTCTTCCAATTCCCTAGAAGCTAATGAGACTGACACTAGTTGGCAGGAGGCATGTCCTCGCAAATCTTATGCGAGGATCACGAGAGAAGGGAATGTTTCGAAAGTAGGTGGGGGATCTAACACAAACAAATCTAATAACTATGGTGTCAGATCGGATAAAGCAGGTCGATTTAACGTTAATAATACTAAGAAATCAGTGCAGACATTTAAATTGGGTGTTAAAACATGGGCTAACACTGTAGAGGGGAATACAAAAATAACTGGAGGCATAGAATTTTTCAATACAGCTAAAGACAAGGAAGGGGATTTTGCACTATTAGATGACAAGGTATTTGATTTAGCCAAGGACATGTGGAAGCATTAGATCTATATATATTTGGTGGGAAGAAGGCCTTATTATGTTCATTTAAATGCTTTCATAAGGAGGGAGTGGAGACCAGTTGGTAGGTGGGATGTTTTTGCAAGAGAGAACAGATTTTATTTGATTAAATTTGAACATAAGGTTGACTGTGCTAGAGTGCTAGCGGGAGGACCATGGTTTATAGACAATAATTTAATTTTCATCAAAAGATGGGAGGCTAATTTGAGGTTAGAGAGAGATATGTTAGAAACCTATCCCATGTGGGTTAAATTAATGAACTTGGATTTAGCATTGTGGAATTCTAGGATAACTAATATGCTAGCAAGTTTGATTGGAACACCACTAGCTATGGATGATAGCACCAAAAATGTTAAAAGACTCACCTATGCTAAAGTACTGGTGGACATTAAGACTAGCAATGAAATAAAGCATCAAATAAGAGCTAAAGACGCCAAAGGAAACATATATGTACAGCAGGTGGAATATGAATACATTCAACCTATTTGCAAATGATGAGAGTGCTTTGGGCACTCTGATGATCGGTGTTCCACGGTTGCAAAGCCAATGTACTGGCGACGTAAATATAATGCCAATGATTGCCTATGTACAAGTCAAAATGCTGATACTACTAACAGCAGCAATGAAGGCGGGGATACTACTACTATTAACATTACAACTGAAAATAATACACTTAATGAATCTACGGTGCAGGTGGTGGTGGTGGTCCCAGACCCTCAACATTCTGGTACATCACAGGAAGAGGGAGAGCAGCTTCACCAGAATATTCCCTAGTGAGTGGAGACACCTCAGAATATTCCCTATAAAGTTGTGGTGGTGGAAGAATCTCCTTTGACATCTCCCTATTACCAGAATGAAGGAAGGGTTGCACAAGCTGAGATAACTCATCAAGCAGTGTTTGAGATTGAACTGGAAAAACTTCTTAAAACAGTTGAAGACATAAATAAAATGGGTATTAACATTCGAAGTGATGAAGAGGCTGAAAGTGATAAAGAAGTGCCAAGTAACAAAGAGTGTTTAACCAAGCCTAATGAAAAGTATGAAGAGCAGTTCAGAGAAAAGGTGGTTAAATCCAAACCTTCCAAGGCTAGAGATGGATTTCCTCCTATTACGAGGAGTCGAACTCCCAAGCCTTAATGCCTTTAATAACATGGAACATGGGAGGTTTAAATAAAGATACCCGGTGTTTAGACCTCCCAAATATTTGAAGGAAATTTTCTCCTTCTATTTTGGGTATTTTGGAGAATAAATTGAATGAAGATAGTTATAATTTCTTTGTCAATATGTTGGGCTCTAAATGGGAACATGTACACAATAATAATGCATGCCTCAGTTTATGATTCAGACTCTCAACAAATTACTATAAAGGCGAGCAACATGGGGGGATTAGTTATTTTTGTTACTATCGTATATGCTAGCAATTTTGCTGATAAACATGTGGAGTTATGGAACAAAATTATATCTCTCTCTACCTCTATAAATAATCCATGGATTATATCAGGAGACTTTAATGCAATTCTAAAAGAAGAGGAAAACAAAGGCGAACTCATAGTTTGAGTATCACAACTCTCAGAATTCAATAATTGCATCATATCTGCTGGATTAGTTGAGCCGGTGCATTCAGGGTTGCAATTCACATGGCAAAGTGGTGAATGTCGGAAAATTCTAAGCAAACTAGATGGAGCACTTGTTAATGCTGCATGCATGAATATGTTTGAAGAGATAAAAGTTAATATTCTTCTTCCATCTGCTAGTGACCACTCCCCTATTCATATTATTTTGGAGTCATGTGACAGAGAAGAAAAAGGCAAACCTTTTAGATACGCTAATCACTGGTATCTAATTAGTGGCTATCACACAAACATTATTAGTTCTGAATTGGTGATAAATGGATATATGTTTCATTTAGTT
Source organism: Allium sativum (assembly GCA_030737875.1). NCBI lineage: Eukaryota > Viridiplantae > Streptophyta > Magnoliopsida > Asparagales > Amaryllidaceae > Allium > Allium sativum. The sequence goes on from CM060909.1 coordinate 861,028,875, forward strand.
CAATTTCTCAAGCGAACTAAAAAAAACTCAAAGAGTGGAACAAAGAAAGGCCAAAAGAAGATAGTGTTATTGAAGAACAGGAGAAAACTAATGTTTATTTGTTAGCCAATCTTGAAGGTGATGATGTAGAAGATGTTGTTTGGAGGGAATACGATGAAAATCAAGCCAAATTGAAGAATGCTTTGCATATTAAAGCTGTGGAATTGAATCAGAAAGCAAAAGAGCATTGGCTTACAAAAGGAGATGAATGCAATAAGTTTTTTTACACTAAAATGTCAGTAAGAAGAAATACTAATTATAATTTTCAATTTTTGAACCAGGATGGGCATTTCACTGTCAATTATAATCAAATTAAGAGGGAGGCAATCAATTACTTTCAAGAACTCTATAATGGTGATGTCAATGTAGATTTACCTTCGGTTAACCCAAGGAGACTCATTAATGTAGCTGGCTGTGCTGACTGGTGGAGTCAGAGTTGAGGAAGTCAAAGCTGCTCTGGAAAGTACCAATGTTGACGCTTCCCCCGGTCCAGACGGGTTCAATTTCTTTTTCTTTGAGGCATTGGGCTAGCCTGTATCATTATTTGGTTTTAGCTATTTAAGAATCATTCAATTTAGGCAAGATTTTGAAAGAAATCAATCATACTTTTCTATGTCTTATCCCAAAAACTGATCGACCTAATGCTATATTGGATTATCGACCTATTGCGTATTGCAATGTTATTCATAAAATCTTAAGCAAAGTGATTTGCAATAGAATGAAGTTAGTGATATCAGATTTAATAGCAAAAATCAATTTTTTTTATCAAAGGTCGAAGTATATCTAAAAATTCCCTTCTTGCACATGAATTAATCAGAAACTTTAATAGGAAAGGGGCAGATATTTATTTTTTAAAAGTGGATTTACAGAAAGCGTATGACAAGATTAATCGAGCGTTTATTATTCATATGATGAAGAATATGGGTTTCCCTGAAAAGTTTGTGGATCTAATCAATGATTGAATTTCTACTCCTACTTTTTCTGTGCTTATTAATAGGATTCCCAGAGGATACATCTCCGGTAATCGTGGTTTGAGGCAAGGAGACCCACTTTCTCCATATCTATTTGCCATTGCTATGGAGTTTTTCTCATTAAAAATGGAACTGGCTTGTTTTCAGAAGTTAATATACCCAATCTATAACTTTGACCCATACATCAGTCATTTGTTGTACGTGGATGACTTGATTATATGTATTAAATTCAGTAGAGAAGCAGCTTTGACAATTAAGAGCATTTTCTTGGATTTGGATAAGTTTGTTGGACTCAAGATAAACGAACAAAAATCTAAGTGTTATTTTAACACTTATTGTAGAAATGAAAATGTTATTTTGGAGGCATTGAATGTTAAAGAAGGATCTTTACCAGTGAAGTACCTTGGGGTTTCCCTTTCATCAAACAAAATCACTGATCGAGAATGTGATGTTCTTATTACTAATATTCAAGAAAAACTACATAGGTGGAGTTCAATACTTTTATCTTTTGCTGGAAGAATCAAACTTGTTAATACTGTGATATAAGCAAAAGTTTATTTTTGGTTGCAAAGTTTTCAATTACTAGAAGCATCAATTGATTTGTACTGATTTTATTTGGAGACGGGGCCTTCATAAAATTAAGTATGTTGATTTATGCAAACCTAAGAAAGAGGGTGGAGTTGTTTTGAGGAATTTACGTGATATGAAACAAGCTTTCTCTCTTAAGCTTGTTTGGAAATTCATAAACTCGAATTGTCTTTGGGCTCGATGGATGAAGAGTAGATATATGAAAGAATTTTTTTGGATAATGAATATTAATTCTAATGCATATTCAACTTGGAAAGCTATCCTTAAAAGTAGGGATGTATTTGCTCGAAATTGTGTGAGAGAATTTGCCAAAGGATGCGAAACTAACTTATGGAGAGATCTATGGATTTATGGCAAGTCACTAACTGATCATGTGAGATGGGAATCATTTTCAGATTTTGGATGTCCTAGCAACAACGTGAATTCCATTATTGTTAAGGGTGAATGGAATGTGGTGAGCTTACCCATAAGCAATGATTTGAAAATTTCTATAGTCGGTATAAATTTTTTTCCAGATCAAAGTACTGATGTGTGGGTGTGGAAACATGGAGGAGAATTCAACATCAAATCTGCTTACAATAATGTGCGTGAAGAGGGTGAACTGTGTGTTTGGGACAAGTTTATATGGAGCAAAGCAAACGTTCCCAAAATGGCTTTCATAACTTTCAAGGCAATGAAAGGGCGATTACCAACAAAAGATAGACTCAGTAAATGGAATATCATTAATGAAACAAATTGTGTGTTATGCAGTAATGCAAATGAAACCCACAATCACTTATTCTTTGAATGCATGTACTCAGACGAACTTGCAACAAGATCTTTTCAGAAATTTGGGAGACAAATCTGAGATAATAACATGATGAGGTTGTTGGAATACCTGGTTAACCAATGTCATCCCAAAAACATGGAATCCGAGGTAGATAGCTCCATGTTCACAACTGTGGTTTGGTGGATTTGGAAAGAGAGGAATCGCCAATTATTTCAGAGGGAGTCAAGAACAGTAATGAAAGTAAGAAATTTTGTCGTTAATGATGTAGAAGTGAAATTGAAGAGTAGAAGAAAGAGACTTACTTCAGCCCTGGATAACTGTAGAGTTGATACTGGAGACGAACATCAAATGGAGAGGCACGATCAAAACCAAAATATATTACGTCGCCACCCGCCATGATGAAATTAGGGTTAATTGAGTTTAGCTGGATGTTGCCTTTTTTAAAGACGATGTGCTGTTGAACTGTTAATTTACAGTTGCGTGAGTGATTTGTATTTTTGGGTTGTAAATATTCTTGGGCCAAGTTTGGGCCGAAATAAAATTATACCAATTTTTTAAAAAAAATATTTTAACATTTAAAATCCATTAAATCAATTAAAAATAAAATTTTAAATTGGTTCCAAAATCAGGGTTGTTACAATCTCCCCCACTTAAAACTTTTCGTCCCTGAAAAGGAAGATGAAATCTAAGGTCATTTACTTAACCAACTTAACCTTCTTTCTGACTCAAGTTCTTCTAGTTTTCATTTTCTAAGAACTTTTTTGTTTCTCGAAATTTGGCTAACGCCTTAACTTTACGAAAAATTTGTCCATAACCCCCTTTGTACATGTTAATCGATACAACTACAAATGGCCTCTATAGGCTCTCGTATATCAAAATAAAATCAAAAAGCCAACCTGGTTGCCAATTAGCTCATAAAATCATCAAACCCAATCAATACAGTAAATATGTACATATTTTTCGGGCATGCAATTTTATTCCTCTTCTTTAGCCTTCGCGCAATAACCTATTCAATATATATATGTATGTATATATGTATGTATATCGAATTCTGACTATCTCAAATTAATTCGGGTTTACATTATATTTGATTTGGCTTAATTTACCTTTCATGCTCTTATTAGTTTTATTATTCCAATGTGTAATTAGTTAAACTAATTACCACCCATCACAACCAACAATCAATTGGTTGATTAGCTTTTCAAATATATAACATTTATATACTTAAAATCACATTTTCAATGCCAAATCAAAAACATTAAATTCTAACTAAGTTTTGGTTCTCACACCAGTCAATTTGAATCTTATGGATATCCAAATTTTGAAACTCGAAAATAAGCACTGACGATATTAGTAATCATTAGTATCATCTCGGGTGATTAGAGTATGATTCTATATCTACCTAGTATATTTAGACTTCGGATATACGTTCATGATGCGTATATGCAAAATCTTCTTATACCCGTTAGTCCAAATTCAAAATCAATAAAATATTCAAATGTTTATAATAAAATATAAATTTTCAAAACTAAATTTGTTTTTTTATAAACCATACTCTTCAAACTCATTCTATGGTATTACTAACCCTATCTCTAATGAGTTATTCTTATAGGATATTACTAATCCTATCTCTGATGAATTCTTTTGTTAGGTTCTAATGTGTCTTGTGCTCGAGCTTTGTAAACCAAAGCTCTGATATCAGATGTGACGACCTGAACTTCCCAGCCGGCCTGAACTGGACAAGAAGGCGGATTGCTTTGAGAACATGACGCATCAGAACACAGAACAAGAGAACATTTCATTATTATTACAACAATTTACATCAGAGTACAAATAAATAATATAAAGCAGAAAATATCAAAGAATTAAACTACAAAGCAGCGGAAATATAATACATAAATATAATGTGCAGCGGAAAACATCAACCACCACAGCTGAAAGAAATACACGAATACAAAGCTTTCCGAATATAGCTCCAGCCGAAATCCAGGATCCTGTGAAAAGAAATATCTGCGAAAACCAAAACTACTAGCTGTCCGGGTGGAAAATATGGGCACCCAAAGTTTAAGTGGAAACAATAAACTCCGAGTAAGTCATGGGACTGGTGTGAGAACTAAAACAGTTATTAACTTTATTATAATGTTGGATAAATCAAGAGACCAAGCTGTCTAACACGGAATGGGTTTTCTCCCAAGAATACCATAAAACACACAATGCTAAAACGAAAAATGAAGCCATTATAAAACTCAGATTCCATCACATAATGCCACATAAACTAGAGGATAGATTTTCACCTTATAATGGCCAAATATGCTTAATACACAAAATTTATCTTTTATTATTATTAGTGCATAGTGCAGAAATCAATTTCGAATATAAATGTATCAATCCTAGACAGCATAGTACCCTATCATACTATGTCACCATATAGGTTTACAACTGAAATCGAAAGTCGCGTATTTCCCCCTATGAGTTGATGCAAGGGATCTTCCTCATCTGATTCGAGACACTCTAGCATGTACCTCAGGATTCGCCCGCAAGTGCACCTGGAATGGCATGGCCAGTTCACTCTTACTTTTGTGGATTAGTGATTCTTGAACAATACGTTTCCCGGTCTTATGGGACCTAAAATCCTGGTCAGCATGTCGACCATCAAGGGCCATGTGCGGCTAAATCAAATCAGAGGAACCTCGCTTTCCATCATCCAACATCCATATAAGTATAATGTTTGGGCTCCATTCCATGGCATCACGCCTAGCTAGAAAGAAACACATATCCTCCCTACGGTCTGTCATCCCCTTTTTGGTTCACATTGGGGTGCGAAGCTCGCGAATTAACGCTATAAACAAACTTGCACTATATTAAAGCTGTGATTTGAGCATCAACCACAAAGCCTTGTTTTTCAACAAAAGCTTTGATCCATGCATCTCAGCATGCCGCATTGTCTGTCTATACAATGCCATTGATTTCCACCTATATATAACCTCTAAGTTCGTACATCTCAAAGAAGGGTGTTAAGCAAGAGAATGGATTCTCCGCCACCAAACAGATATATATTTAGTAGAAATCAATGAATATAGCACGAAGTACAATGTCATATATACAATCCATTTTCAAGTCTGTTCCGGGTCTGAATGAAATTAGAGGCACCTTATACCTCATCTCATATGTTCGATACAGAAGAGAGATCCTCGCATATCAGGTGTACAACCCAATCGAGACATCAGTAATCATGCCAACGATGTGAAGATCTCTGGTCTTCAACCACCTTCATCAAATCTTCGACTTTTAATCTTCGTAACTGTTATTCAAAATGGGTAAAACCCGGTTTCGAATAACTCGCATATCTTATAATCACGTGAAAAATAAACACATCACACGCCTCATTCCAATCCAGAATATTCTTTTATTCAAATATTCTTGGAAATCATTTCAAAAGATTTTATAATATCCTTTCACAACTTAAAACAAGTTAACATTTATCAACTAGTCGTGATTAACGAGCCTTACCGAAGTAATCATTCATCTTATTATCTCAACCTCAACCTAGTCATCATATGGATCAAAACTGGGAGTACTCCATATCTAACATCCATTGTGTTATCGTTACCATTTTAACGTTCAAATCTGATTAAAGATTTAACTATCGCATGGAGTAAAACTGGTGATACTTCATTTCAAACATTTCTTGAATTTGGTAAATTTAATTACTACATTCACATTTCAATCTAATTAAAGATTCATTAAAACTCTACTTAGTTTTAATCTTCAAAAATCATTATTCAATGATTATTCAACTTAGGAAATTAATCCTGTCTTTAACTGGGTTAAAGAACAAATTTCATTTAAAACATTGTTCACAATAAACCCAAATCAACTTCCATTTAATAGGAATCTTCATGGAAATCAGATCAACCGTAATCAGTATGAATTTCCATATCATACTAATACTATAAGTGGAATAACGACAAAGCCTTTTAAACTCCATAAACAGTAACAGTCTTCGTTTACAGAAGCTCATCTCGATTATTACAAAATCGAATTCCATTTAGTTCCAATTTAATATATTAAATTGGAAAAAACTTTACTTTGGAAAATTTCCCTTAAATTTAATAAAAAGATTTATAAATTCGAAATCATATCTTCATTGTTAACTGGGTTAAAGAACAAATTTATTTAAAATATTATTCACGATAAACCCAAAATCCAGTTTCAATTCAATTCAAATTAAATTAATTAATTGGTTAACTTCTAAATCTTAATTAAAAGATTTATTCTATTCTCTACTGGGTTTAAGAATAGTGTTATTGAAGACACCATTCACGATAAACCCAAAAACCAATCAGATATTAAATTCAAGGCTCTAAGTAGAAATCATATCGGCTTATATTCAACATCAAATTCCGAAACCAACAGATATCGTACTGGGAATAACGATATCTACATCTTCCAAATTCCTCAAGGATATTCGTATAATCATAGAATCCAATACTGAAATATCTAAGATAATTTCTATTCAAATCCAATCCAATTTTTATATTAGAAAATTCTGGTTAGATTAAAACCATTTCAATTCCTTTCAATTCTTTATTCTAGTTGTTAACTAGTCCATTCAGATAAAAATATCTTTTATCTTTACAAACATTGAATATTTCATCCAAAATCTTTTCAAATCGTTTATTATGATTTTACATAATTTATTCATATTTTTAATAATTTTATTAAGGCCCTTGCACTCAGTTTCCAATATCAGCCATAGATCTGCATTAATAGAGACCTTTTCCAAAACTTATTTGGACATATTTTAAAATCTAACCATTTAATTTTAAATCTCTTGTATTCATTTGAAAGATCTTTTCAGTATGAACCCAAGGACCCAGTTTTAGAAGAATCCGACGGTCGGATCTCCCATTACATCAATTTCAAGTTACGGGTTGACGTTCATGAACTATCGTTGCGCGACGAGTTCTATTCAAGCCTGAAATCGATTTATAATTAAAAATAAAATCGAAAACATTTCCAAAATTATTTATAAATATTATAAATTATTCAACTACCATTTGAAATTTCCATTTCAATCATTTTACTTCAAATTGAAATATCTTCAATTTGAGCCATTATATTATATATAATAGATTTCGTTGATTTCTATTCAAAACGTATTTTATAAAACGTTTATAATCTCGTTTAAAAACGATTTCAACCTCCATTTCCATTTTAATTTCAATTAAAAATCGAACATTCATATTATTATAATATTAAAATAATAACATTTTCAAAATATCAGATTTTGAAATCAAATCTTCTTGATATTCATTTTAATTTTATAATCTTTATGTCCGTCCAAAATCAGACATCGAAATCATATTTTGATTCTTCACTGAATATTATCTTAAAATATTCGTTATTTCCGAACTGGAATAAGAATCAATCAATTACCATACAATTTTAATTACATGGATTTTAAACATCACATGTATTCAACAATAGTTTAAAACAACCATTAAACATCCAATTCACATCCAAAGTGCATCTACAATTGTATAAGCATTAAATGATTAAATAACGCTTATAATGGTGTGTTAATCAATCAATTGACATCTAATCTAAACACTTGGGATTAGTGTAAATCAAATATTATCCCAATACCCATGTAGTGGTCTTCAACCAATAAATAATCAGTTAAAAAATTATTTATTCATTTCAATAGATGCCACTTAAAATGGGTAAACATAAACAAACCGTTCAACTTGTAAATGGATGTTTTAATCCAATTTCAACTACCAAAAATAATCTAACATCGTTTTTTCAACATGTTAATTATTTCCAAATCACGTTCAAATCATAACACAAACAATCGACAATTTATCCATTGGGTTTGCAAACAACTGTGATATGAGATACCATGCACCATATAAAAATTTGTGATAATTAACTAAACATTGCAATAACAGGCAATCAACATATATTCAGTTACAAAATTAAATAAATGTACAAAATATTTGAGTGAGAGAGTCCTCAAATTTATCGGTTTGAAAATCGTTGTAAAACGATTATTTTATGATGGTTCACTCAAGCGTTTTAATTCTCCATAAATTTCCACGAGCTCCAAATCTCTCCAAATTAGATTTGTCGCGAAGCTCTCGTCGATACGGGTCCAACATATATTGTTTTGCTGAATTCTGATAACATTTGAAAAAGTTATGATTTTTACAAGACCGTATGCATTTATTAGGTCATCAACAAATTAATTAAATAATTTAACTAAATTATTCCACCTTATCACGTTTTATCCTTAAGCATGCCGCTCCTCATCATCTTCTCTATGTCATGCACAATGCTACCCACCATTACAATGACTTCCTCCATCAATATCCCCCTCGTTTCTTCAAAAAATCCAAACTGATTCCACCACAATGCTTCCCTTCTCGATATCTACCTTGCTATCACCAGACATATGAACCCGCAACCACCTTTAAAATCACGTCGTCTGACCTCGAACCGCACGCTACAGGGATCATTGATCCCTTCCATCACAGGAATCACCAAAGGATTGCACGCAAGTGCTAATCTCTACCATAAATCCAAATACAAACTTGGTTTTAAGAATCGATGATCATAGCTAGCAAAATGCTCAGCCCTAGGTGGTGTTTGTTGACTGCCATTGCTCGACGTCGAACTGAAAATGCTCGAACTCCACAAAAGTTACACTAGATTGAAGCAAAGGCTATGAAGATCGCATATATATCTATTTGGAGATTTTAGGATTTTCATTTGAATTGATACGATTTTCCAAAGCTTGATTTCTCATGTTTTAATTTCTCTGGAAGCAGCATGAATTTGGTTGACTGTAGAATGAATGAATTAGGGTTACAATAGGTTAGGATATTTTATACGGTAGAGGAAATATATTTTTAATTCGATTACTATATTCATTTTATTCCATTATACTCACTTTCTACTTATTTTCATTGTTTAAAAATTTGCATGATCGCATACGAATTCTGTTTTCAATGAAAATTGACGCACAATTATGTTTCGACATTACGTACCCAACGAAACTGGTTTCGTCGAATTCCGAGTCCGTTTGCTCTGACACTGTATTTTTAAAATTAGAATATTGACTGTTTTTACATTAAAATCGCGCACAGTCATATACTGACACCAAAAATCATGAAATTTGAAATATAGCAATAATTTAATATCTTGGATCTAACAGAATTGGTTTCTTCGAAAACGGAGGTCGATTGCAAAATTTTCTTTTTTTAAGGGATTATTTAATATTGATAAAATATTAGTAATTTCAAAAACAATTTAAATAAATAATAATAATAAATGGGTTTGTTATTGAAACTCCAATTTATGTTAAGGGGTGGGGCCATATTTTAAAGACACTTCACTTCTCTTAAATTGTTAAGGGAGGGTAAATGTTGGTAGCTAATTTTTTTAACTTCTTACACTTTTTCCCTTGCTTTTAAAAACTTATGCACCGTAAAATAATCAAATCCCTGAATCAAAAAATCCTAAATTGTTTAACTGTAAATAAAATCAGGGAATAGTTGATATCATATGCATACGATTTATTAACTTAAATTAGTAAACTGAAATTAGATCTTAACCCTAATAACATGTGCGTACGATTTAATAAACTAAAGTTAGATCTTACCATCTCACCACTCTGATCAACTCCAAAATAACGCCTACTCTCCTATGTCAATATCATATTATTTTCTTTTTCGATCAGGTTTTTTTGTTAGAGTTCGATTTCTCCAAAACTAATAATGTTGATTAACCATTAAAAATTAAATTAATGAACAGAAGAGTGAAATTAAGCCTGAATGGGTAATAACTTAAAATTACCTTTATTTGTCAAGGGGCTATTTTCCTCATTGGTACTCCCCTTAACAAATTTTTTTGAAAAAAAAATGGCCTCTCCTTAACAATATTTGGAGTGTCAACAACAATGGCTATAATAAATTATTATTAACATACATATCCAAATAAAATATTGTATAGCTGTAAAATAAATATACTTGAGTTTATAACCCGATATTAAAATTTTCTAGTCAAATGGTGTTCAATTTACATGAAATTCCTTTTATTAAAATAAATAAATCGATATATTTTATAAACAATTCCATAGTGACTATTTTAAATTTTAATTTGAACATAACTTACTATCCATAACATGAAATCTCAATTTTTCACATTCGTTAGAAATATATAATTAAATAGATTCTAACGTTTCTGGTTTTACTAAAATCTGATTTATTTTGAATTATGTACATTCATTTAAAGTTCAAACTAAATTTTCAAACTACCACGCCATTACGAGTTCGTTTTAATTAAATTTAAAATTCATACGTTCTAACTTCGTTTTTAAATAAATTTCAAGTCGTTATTTATTAAATAAATTATTTTAACTTGAAAAATCCGTTAAATCAATTAAAAAAAATATAACTAGATCTAAAACCAAGGTTGTTACAAACTATGCAGGTCGATCCGAAGCAAAAAACTCATATCGATACGAACTCTTTGCACCATAGCTTAAGCATATGAGCGTCAAACGATTTGAAACTTTGTGAGTTATCTAATTAGCCTTCCTTGTTGCCCTATATGGATTGCACCACCATATGAGCCAAGAGTCGGGTCGATACAGATCTAAGTCCCACTACCTACCATTTCAATTTCCAATAATTATATCGTCATTTAACTAGCATTTGCACTTGTGCTAACATGTTTACGACAAGTATCTAATGTACAAAATATTCTCAAACAAACGTGTAGCCCATTTAAGGAAAATCAAAGCACAAATAAAGAAAAATGGCATCGAATTCATATGAACACCTAAATGTACCCTATAATCTGGATTTTATAAATGAGATCCAAATCTATCCAAATTCACATATGTATGATAGCATAACAAAACATGATTTATCAATATTTTTATTAGATTTCAGGGAATGTTTGTAACCTAATATTTCTTAATAAGTAAGTAAAGTACTAACCAATCATCTCTTTAAACCTGAATGAATAGCGATTGGCATAAATTTCTAGAAGATTGTAGCACCTCTTCCTTTAGTTTGATGTTGGTTAGCAATAATCTCCTCCAATTTATGTAACTAAAGTAAGGTTAAATTGTAATTTTGAGAGAGAAAAGCAATTAATGGAAACGAGATCTACCTTGGGAGTTGTGAAATAGAAAATGAGATGTTCCATCAGCTCCTATAATCTCTGGTAATCACTAAATGGGTCTTGGACTCGTCTCCTTAATGACCTTGACCAACCAATCATTTTCTTAATGTGATCACTCTATAGAAAGGAGAATCATCATGAAGACCTAATGTAAATAGTTTCAAGTTCAAATTCCTTTTGCATCAAAAGTTATAAACAACAGATTTTCCAACGGTACAACAGTCATAGAAAAATCTAATAAAAATCAGGGAGATTGGAAATGACCCTAGCAACCATTTCCAAAATTATATAATAATACGATCTCATATGAAAATAATATTAATATTCTATGAGCCTTGATACGTAGAATATGAGTCGTTGCATTCTCTCATCCCCCGTTTAGAATTTTCGACGTAGAGTATCTAAACAAGTAAAAGAGTCTTCCAGCATGCCTTCCAATCATATATAAGTTCGAACAATTAACATAGTCAAACATGCACACATAACAATCAAAAATAAAAGAGGAAAAATTGAACTTATACTACCATGTAGGATACCACACATGGGTACATAAACGATACCATGAATGAAAATAAGAGCGATAAAATGAAAATCCTACCAAGCAAAGAGTTCTAAATATGATATTCACATACTCTTCTTGGTCTCCTAAGTGTACTCGCCCTCACTTCCACTCTGTTGAACCTTTACAATCTTCGTTACCTTTCTTCTAGTTTGATTCATACTGTGTCTAGTGATATGAACAAGCGTATGGGTCCCTGGAGATTTTGGTTCCATCTTGATATCATCAACTAATCTGGTGAGACGATTACATTCGAGTCTTGAACAAAACTATCATAAGTTAAAAACATGAAACACATTGTGAACTCTAGCCATTTTCTGATGTAAGTTGACTTTATAAACCAAATTCTTAATCTATTCAAGAATCAAAAATGTCCATTAAACCTTGGTGCCAACTTCCTTTTTTACCAAACTGAATTATGTTCCCCAAGGGAGAAATCTTGACAAACACCTAATCACTAATGGAGAATTATGAGTCCCTGGATAACTTATCGGTGTAACTTTTCTATTTGTCCTTAGGAGCCTTCATTTGTGTTGAATTACCTCGGTCCTATTTGAGATCTCCCGAACCATATCTAGCTCAAGTCTTAGTTTCTCACCTGCTTCCCACCAGCATGAAGGAGCGTTGCATGGTCTACCATATAAAATTTCATTCGATGCTGTACTGATATTAGGCTGAAAACTATTTTTTATGCGAATTCAAAAGGATGTATGTGATCATCCTATGAATGCTCAAAGACTAAAGTGCAAGCTCTCAGAAGATCCTCTAATATACGATTCATTCTTTTTGTTCGGCCATTGGCATAAGGGTGATAACCACTACTCAGGTGCAGCTCGGACCCTAGGATTTCTTACAAGCTCTTTAAATACCCACTAATGAAAAATGGGTCTTAACCGCTCACAATACCATTTGGTCCTCTAAGGAATTGCATTATCCATCTTAGATACAAGTCGGCTAGCTTGGCTGCTATTCTATCGACTTGACGAGTATAAATCTAGCACTCTTAATCAACCTATCGATATAACCCAAATTCCATTGCACCATTCCTATGTCCTTGGCAGACCATCAATGAAATCCATTGATCTTTGTTCTCATTTCCACTTGGGAACTTCTAGTGGGTGCAATAAGTCATTAAGCTTTTTGGCTCATTTTTAACTAACTAACAATTAATGTACTTGGAGATGAATGTCCTGACGTCTTTCTTTATCCCTTCACAGTAATAGGCTTACCTTATATCACATTAAATCTGATTACCATCAAGATGTATGGTCAGGCTAGAGTGGTGAATCTTTCGAAGCACTTCCTCCCTTAGTCCATGAGCATCAAGAAAAAACAATCTAACATCCTTAAAGAGTCAACCATCATGGTCGGGTTCGTACATCTTTATATCTTCGGGCACTATACCAATTTTAATCTTGGCAATGATCTCAGCCAACCTGCGATCTTACCTCTGGCTAGAACCAATTCATCCAATCAAAATAGGTCTGATTGCTAAGCTTGCCAGTGTTTCTGCCTTCAACTCACATCTAGGCCAAAAATCCAAACTGGCGATATACTCAAGCTGCTTCCACACCAGGAACATATCCTCTAAGATGGCATGTCGTCTACCCAAGGCATCAACGACTTCATTACCTTCATGTGTGTATTAGTGATACTAAAATCATAAAAGACTATTAAATCTAACCATTTCCACCTGCAAAGGTTAAGGTTTTTTCTATGAAAAGAGATACTGCAATGGTATATGGTTAGTAAACAACTCGAACATCTCTCCTAAAACATAGTCCCTTCACATCTCACATCCCTAAATGAAATCTTAATCCTTCTTTGTCAATTGAGTCAATAGTGTTTCTATCTTGGAGAAGTTCTAGATTATTCTTCAACAATATCTATCCAATCTCAAAAAACGCCTCACATCTATCATAATCTTATGTATAATCCAATCCTGAACTACCACGACCTTTGTAGGATCTACGGATATACATTGCTCGATACAACATAACCCAAGAATCTTATCTCTTTCCTTTAGAAGTAACTTTAGTAAAAATAGCCTTAGTCGGTGTCCTCTAAATACCTTAAGCACAATCCTCAAATGTGTCTGGTGCTCTTCCTTTATCCATGGGTAGAGAAGAACATCATTAACAAACACTAGCACAAGCTTATTGTTGATGTCCAAAAATTGGCATAACATCCAAAGATTTACATGTAAGTGAAAATAAATGTAAAATGAGAAACTTTAATGAGGGAATGCAGCAAAGAAGTTGACACAGAGTTTATAGTGGTTTGGTCCGTGGGAACCTACGTCCACTCTAAAGGTTTTTGCTCTTTTTTTTACTTCTTCATTAAGATTACAATTGTGAATTCAATATTCCTAGGTATCTACAATGGAAATGATGGAAAAAAGGTCCAAAAGGGTTTAAGAAGGAGCTTTGTTTCTTCTTCTCGAAATACCAAGGTCAGCCCAAAAGTTTAAGTCTCCAAGGAGGAGCTAAACTTCTTCTTATTGAAGTGTTTTAGTGAGCGAAGGAGTCCAAGGTGGCAAGAATTCTTCCCAAGGTGTCAATAGAATAAGGATCCGACCCTTAGTTCGTATTTGAAGGGGGTATTTATAAGAGAAGTCGGGCAGGTGAGGGGAAGAGCCCAGGAGGCCAAGGCCCAAAACACTTAGTGTTTTTGGGTTTCAGGCTTGGGGAGCTGGTCTTGTTCTTACACCATGTCTTCTGGCCAATTTTGGTTAAAAGTGGATCGAAGGATCAGTACTCCAAGCCTTCAAAGATTGGATATGGAAATGGTGGCGTTGAGGATTCACACTGACCTTACATACTTCGAGTTCGCACGGATCCAGAAGAACTTGGGCCCTACATCGATTCGAAGTCTTCATAAATATCAAAGTATTTAGGAATTTCCAGAGTCTCTAAAAAGAAAACCCTCTCCTTTCCTATGTATATAAGTGGGATACGAGTGTCACTTCCTTTTTCCTTTCTGTTGCTTTCATATCCCATACTTAGGTGTTTTTTCGAGATTTCCCAATAACTTTAACCTCCACCACTTCGTCACCGTTCACTATAGGCTTACACCCTGGCCATCCCCAGTTCACCAACACCCTTATGCACGCATCCTCCCCAATTTTGAATCTTTTCAGGCAGGTTTCATTTTGCATGAGATGTTTTTTGGTGATTTTGAAATTTAAACACGGGTTATTCGAATCTCGTGACTTGAGAAGATGGACGAGGAGAGGCGTGGCAAGGTTGGTGATTTAGGTTAGCATTCTGGCATAAAGGGATGTCATTGGAGGAGTTCAAAGTTGAGGTATTGCAGGAGTACGAAATCTAGAAGTTTAGGGGATACAAAATCTTGGGAAGATGAAGAAGTAGTTAAGAGAAATTGGTTGTTAGTGGGATACAAAATTTCGTTTCTTATCTGGAGGGATTAGCAATTTTTTGCTAAGTCGTGGGGATCTTGGAACACTTAGAATTTTCTAGGATTTAGCTTTCTAAGAGTTGAAAATTTTGTGAGTTGGGGGATACAACATTAAAAATTGTTTCCCAAAATACTTAGAAAATTTCTGGCTCTAAAAATTGTGTTTGCGAATTTGGATCATTTCGCGATGTCGCGCGATCGGGTTAGGACTAAAACTGAAAGTATCATTGTTTAATGCCTTAACGCTGGAAAAAAAACCTGTTTGACTGTCAATTCGAACATGCACATAAGATTAGAGCATAAAATCAGACTATGGACATACGACTAAACCATCAATTCAAGAACTTGATTCCTAGCTTGACCACGATGTAATCATGACTCGACTCGAATTCCACAACATTGGTTAACAATAGCGATGGTTTTAGTTTAAGAAACTAGGAATCATTCCCACGTCCCAGAGCATTTTACTGTAATTGCATTAGCATGCATATTCCACGTTAGTTCATACCAACATGAGGGTATAGGTTTTGGTATACTAACTAATGCAACTATCTTGAAAGTATAGTTTGTTATGGCATCGTGAAGCTCTAGGAAGCTGTAACAACCCAAATTTCAATAGATCCGAACTTTTTGCAAAATACTAAAAATCCAGGTCTATTGAAACTCGAGTTGGTTTGTCTGGTATCCTGTAGAGAGGGAACGATAAAATATATCAGAGCTCACAATAAAATATCTCATACTAGAATGAATAAAATATAATATTAAGTAAATACCAACTTTAATAATGACACCGTCTAACTCTAAGCTAAATAATCTCTGCCACTTGTCTAACCTGCGAGTTTTTTATGGGAAGGAGGTCAGAACAAAAGTTCTGGTGAATGGACAAATTATACTTTCTATAAATAACACTACATATATTGTTCTATCACTGATTTACCTTTATTAAGTTATCATAGGTTTATTACACATTACACTTTCGATTTCACGCATAAATCGTACCTATATGCTCCTAAGTAGATTTACCTAATAAACTATATATATGTGTTAGACCAAAAAATTGGCACTAACACCCAAATGTAGATCACAGATCATAAAAAAGCAGAAAATAGTAAAAAAGAGGGAACACAGGAGATTTTTATAGTGGTTCGGCTGTAGATGTAGCCTACAACCACTGTATAATCTTATTGTTATACTGACCAAGAATCAGTTACATGTAGACACACAATCCGTGTGTTAATTGAGATTACAAGAGGAGAATTTAGATGTAGAAAGGTGCAATATCTTTGCACTCATTAATGTGGAGGCTGTGGAGATGTAGGAGAAAGGCCTTCGCCAAGAATCAGAGAGAATCCCTTTAAAATTTCATGTAGTGGTGTATTTATAGCTGTCAGAGAGGCCATAGGGAGGCTGGGTCATGATGAGGCACGTGGCACCTGATCCGGGAAAGTAGAAATGCGAGTAGCCTTGAGAATAGGTCAAGTTCTATGCATGTATTAGCAGGTTCGGTGGTCGGATCGCGGGTCGTGTATGGGGTCATGGTCTATGTGTACGTCACGAGTGGGTCGTGATCTAGGGGGGCGAGCTGGTGTGAGAAGCTGGGATGGTGAGCCCACGAGCGGGTCGTGGTCCAAAAGTCTACCACGAGCGGGTCGTGGTCCAGAAGTCTACCACGAGCAGGTCGTGGTCCAGGGCCCCACCATGAGCCAAGTGAGGTTGGCGAGCTAGTCCATGTCTCGTGATAACAATGCTTCATTATTTCATCCAATTGATTGCCAGTCGATGCTAGATTACATCAGTTCACGGAAACGGGCGTAACTTCCAAACCGTAAGTCCGTTTTAGCCAAACGAAAGCTCTACTTGATGCTAATTCAGAGGGTGACAAGAGTCAGCTCTGTAATTGCTGTTTTCGGGCCCAAAAGAGGTTGTCTGATTGGAGCTTTGGGCCATTTTACGTTGATGGTGTGATTTCGACCAAATCGCTTTATGCCTTCTGACGTTGTTTCCACCGCTTGAGCGTGTTATTATCCAGGAATTCCATTTGTGACAGCTTTGACCGAAAAGTGTGTCAACAAGTTTGCCCCCGAAACATATCTTGCTGGTTGAAGGAAGATGTATTATGGATAATCTGTGAAATCCATAATCTGTACCTGCAGAAAGATAAGACAAACAATGCAAAAATGGTGCGGAGATGGCCTTACCGGAGTAAGATGACCATGGAAGTGCTATGGGGTTCCAAGAAGACTATACCGGAGTAGGATGACCAAGGAAATGCGGTGAGGATCCACGACGGCCTTACCGGAGTAAGACGACCGAGGAGATGCCATGAGTATCCACGACGGCCTTACTGGAGTAAGACGACTGAGGAAATGCTAATGCGGTTTGTTTAGACTGGACGGATCCAGTTAGGAGCCGGGAATCAATGTTTATACTGGACGGATCCAGTTAGGAGTCGGAGCTCAATGTTTATATTGGACGGATCCGGTTGGGAGCCAGAGCTCAATGTTTATGCTGGACGGATCTAGTTGGGAGCCCGAGCTCAATGTTTATTGTAATGACCCGCATTGGCAGAGGTATTATGGGAAATTTATTAAATTATACCAATGGTGGTTTAGAGTATTTAATGGTCGTAGAAAATATAATGATGAATATTTAATTTGAATAATAAATTAAATAATATATTTAATTCTGAATTAATCAGAATTGGCTGAAATGGCGATATGGTGTGAACCGGATCATCTGTGATATTTAATTCAGCTTGGAATTGAATTTGAATAACGAATATATTCAATCGTCGACAGTTGAACGTATAGTTTATAATATAATTATAAACGAGCTTGAAATGGCGCTGCAGTTCGTAATTTGGCGATTCGAACTTCAACTGAATGTACAGAAGCCGTTTTAAGTCGGATTTCTACGAAACAAGAAACGCGTGGAGCTGGTGAAGTATATCTTTCTAGTGGAAGAGAAAAATCGGGATTTCGTCGTGTAGATTTTGATTTACGTCCAAATCAAATTTCAGAAAAGTCGCTGTGGAATTCCTTTATAATTCGTAACGCTTTATATACGTTATTAAAGGGATTTTCAATGTAAATTGAATATCGAATCAATTTGGACTCGGAATAGCGAGTATATAAATATACTGGAGCTGTATGATATTCCTCGGTGGATATATACGAGAATATATATTTATTTATATTTAATTTAATTTTATTTAAATATATTTATATATTTAAATGGATCATTCAGAGCGTTAAAAATAGCCAGTTTTGCAAACGAAGTCGGATTTCGACGAAACTAATTTTATTGGATTCGCAATATCAAATAGTTGTTAGATTTCCAGTTTCGTGATTTTTAGAGTCAGTGTGTGGCCGTACGGATTTTTAGAGTGAGAAACAGTCAGTATTTCGATGGTTAAAAATACGCTGTGTGAGCATACGGAGTCGGAATTCGACGAAACCAGTTTCGTTGGGACCGTAATGTCGAACAGTAGCTACATGTCCATTTTGGTGATTTTTGAATATTTTATGTGATCATAGGGATTTTTAAGAACCAATAAAATTAGCTAGGAGAGAAAATTAATATTTTATTCAAATATAAAATTATTAAAAATGTCCTATATAATAACTTAAACATTCCTAACCTAATTTCCATTCTTCATTCGGTAAAATACTGAGCCGCCACCAAGTTTCACCAGAAACATCAAAACACAGAAAAGTCCATCTTCTAAATTCACAAAACAAATCCAAACAAATTCAATAAATCCCAACACATATATGTTTGGGTTCCTCAGAATCTACTCTACTTTCCCATATGAGTTTTGTGAGGTTCGAAGCAAATACTTGTCGCTGCAAATAAACAGCGTCTGTCGCCCTTTTCTAGGGTTGGACTTTGTTCTAACCTGGAGCATCGATTTGCGGATTTGAGCTTGGATTCGAGGTCAGGGATGAAAATCACACTTGTAGTCGGATTTTGGGCGAGTGCGGTTATGGTTTAGGGCTGGCGAATTACTGTGGCGTGGGTACGGTTCTGGAGTTGTGACGAGAGCACCATGCTCGACTTCGATGGGATGCGTCTGAGTAGAAGGAGAGGATGAAGGGTAGCTCGTTGGTAACTTCGATTTTGAGATGTACGGTGAAACGAGTGAGAACGTGGAGGCATAGAAATCGGGTGTGGTAAAGATGAACAGCAGTTCGATTACTGATTTTGGGGGAAGATGGAGTGAAAAGGAGCGGGTATGGGGTATAAGTATGGAGATGGGCCAGATGTGTAAGTGGAAGCCCAAAAGGGGATTTAAATTCAAGTTTTAAATTAATTAAAATGTGTATTAACTTGTATTGCTCGTATCTAGCTCGTACGAAGCCCGATTTACGAACCGTAAGTTGCGTTGGGACCGTATGGACGAGAGCTTCACAATGAAGCTGACTGGAAGTGGATTCGAGCTCGTTTGAATTTATGGCGAAATAAATTGTTTGATTCAAATCAAACAACAGTTTATCGTTCTTTAACGATGAACTGCAAATGTGAGTAAATCTCACTAACTCTGAACAGTTTACATTTACATGTTGTATTTTTAGAACTGTTAAATATTGACTGATTGACTGTGTGTTGATTGTTTGATTGAACTGCTAGTCAGTTGTTTAAATTTCTATATTGATTCTGTTTAACAGAATATATCATATAGAACTGAAAGTGATGTTATCTATATTGTTTAACATCTGTGATGCAGGGAAACAGGTTGGAGGAATCCAACTGGATTCCTCAACATTTATTTTACTGTTTTCATATATTGTGATATATGATGTGTTATATAATCTGTTATGGATTATGGGTGTTGGAATGATGTTGATCATTGTTATTCGATATTGTAAATATCATAAAAGACCCTGGGATGTAAAAAGAAGTATTTCAACGTATATTGAAATAAAAAGGAATTTTATAAAAGGGAATATTTATAAAACGAACACGGTTTTATAAAAGGGATATTTATTTAGAAAATAAATAGAAGTTATAAAAAGGAAATATTTGTAACGGTAAATAGAAGTTATAAATAGGAAATATTTGTAATGGTAAGTAAACGTTATAAAAAGGAAATATTTGTAACGGTAAATAGAAGTTATAAATAGGAAATATTTGTAACGGTAAGTAAACGTTATAAAAAGGAAATAGTTGTAATGGAAAACGTAGTTTATATAAAAAGAGTTAATCGATGTTAGCTAATCGATTAGTGTTAAAGTTAAAAAGAGTTAATCGATGTTAGTTAATCGATTAGAGAAGAAGTCAAAAGGAGTTAATCGAATATAGTTTATTCGAAGAAAGTCAAAAGGAGTTAATCAAATATAGTTTATTCGAAGAAAGTCGAAAGGAGTTAATCGAATATAGTTTATTCGAAGAAAGTTAAAAAGAGTTAATCGATGTTAGTTAATCGATTAGAGAATAAAGTTGAAAGGAGATAATCGATGTTAGTTAATCGATTAGAGATAAAGTAAAATGAGTTAATCGAATATAGTTTATTCGAATAAAGTTAGTAAATCGAATATAGTTTATTCGAAAGGGGTTAAGTGAATAAAGTAAATCAAATAGAGATCTATTCGAAGGAGGGTTAAGTAAGGAAGATAGTAAAAGGAATATAAAGTGAACTTTGCCCATTTCAAAGATAGAAATGTTGTTCAGTTAAGGTCTGAGAGGTAGTTCTACCCCAACTTGATTGGCTTCGTTTTAACTAAGGAACAGTTAATGTTCGGCAGTAAAAGGAAATGGTTTGAGTTGGCATCGCGATGGTTTGTTTAAACATCTGCCTAAGTCCAATGAAGAAGCTTTGGAAATGTTTTCCAAATAAGAAACCAGAAATGTTTTCAAATAAAGAAAACGAGAAATGGAAATGTTTTCCATTGTTAATAACGTATATTTTCTAAATTTAGAAAATAAGAAATAAGGAATATAGGGAAACAGGAGATAAGTAAATTTATGAAATAAGGATATAAATGTTAAATGATGTTTGATCGATATAATTTCCATTTGGAAATAATATCGTTGTTTGCACACTTGTTTTTATTCGATAGTTAAATCACAGACTATCGAAGTTTTGACCATTTTAACGTTGTTAATATGGAGAGACCGGTTGGATTATTATCCAAAGAACCACTCTGTATTGGCATAAACGTTGCGAATCATATATGCCAAAGATAATTGAAGACGGAGTTATGCAAGGGCTGTCCTGTTTACAGAATAGTGCCTTCGGTTCATCCTGTTCCTGGATGACTTGTATGGACGGATGTCTGACAAAGTATTTCCAGACGATCACGTATATTGATTTCTCCAACTGTACCAAGAGTGGAAGCGAAGAAGGAAACTTCTTTTAGCTAACACATAATGTATTGTGGAGGACGCCAATCGGTGATTTGATGGATTTGACGATGTGGCATTCGAAGTGAATCTGATGTGATGTTAAAGTGTAGCTTCTAGCCTCATCATCCGGTAAATGACAGAAATCGGGCAGGCAGCATGGCTAAGTCGGTCGCACCGAAGTAGGGTGTATAATCACCTGATCTAGAGTTTCATTCATTTCTAAAAATCTATTATTGATGCTGTCCCATTCGGGAACGGTTGCTGATCCCAACCGTTGGTGATATACATTCGATACGCTCAAGCGAAATGAGTGGTCGGTCATGTGTGGCCGGGTTGCGAGATGTTCTTGTTGAACCCAGTGTATTCCTCTCTAGAGGTACACGAGCGAAAGGTGTTTCCATACCTTGTCATAGTTGGAAATCCATTACCCAATACGTGCTTGCGGTTTTGATTGTATACTATATATGTAGAACGTGAGATGAAAGCGTTTCTGCTAGATGATTATATATATACTGTGGTTGATAGACATTATTATAATATCAAAAGGTTTTTGATATAAAGATATTTTGGATTCT
Source organism: Allium sativum (assembly GCA_030737875.1). NCBI lineage: Eukaryota > Viridiplantae > Streptophyta > Magnoliopsida > Asparagales > Amaryllidaceae > Allium > Allium sativum. The sequence goes on from CM060909.1 coordinate 861,051,333, forward strand.
CATAAGGGAAAAACCCGTTCCGTTATGCGGCGTGGTCTTATGAGATATCGTTTACTTGTTCGAACTGTTTTTAAACTGTTTTACTCATACCAGTCCCATGACTGACCCGGAGTTTACTTTGTTGTTTTCCCTAAACTCTTGGGTGCCTAAATTTGTACGGGCAGTCAAGTAGTCGGGATTTTACAGATACATTGAAGAGCTGGAGCAGGAGGCTTCAGGATCATATAGCTATTATTATTTCCGCTGTGTTGTAAGTGCTGTACTTTGAAAATGATATGTATATGCAAGTACAGATTTGTATTTCAAAGTTATGTTATGAAATATATTTATTCGTTCCGCTGTGGGATTCGTGTTACTCTGATATTGTGTTCTTCTTCTTCTTCTATTCTAAGTTTCTATCTTATCTTTCCTCACCCTCTAATTTCTTTCACTAATTACCAGGATTTTTCGATGTTTTGGTTATCGACATCGCGGTTATGTCGATAACCAAAGTCGCCGAAAATCCGGGTCGTTACAGTTGGTATCAGAGCTTAAGTTAAGAATTTCTTGGCTCTGTGGCGTGACTCGGTAGAGATAGGGTTAGTAATACCCTAGACTGAGATTGAGTGTATATATACGAGTGAACGTATTTGTTATTGATATAAAAATTTGTTTTATATTGTGGAGATTCATTGGTTGAGTCATTTATGAGTTCTGGTCGATCAGTTTGATCCACTGTATCGGTAGGAGTTACTAAACACTTGAATACGATGAACCATCATGGTATGTTTTAAAGGAGGGTAAATGGAAATAGTTTACCCAACGTATATTTTGATATATATTGGATATATTGGTTGTTATTATAATCGAGTAAGATAATAAATTAAATGACTATGTAAATAATCAATCAGAATTCATATAAGTGAAATACGTGAATTCAGATGAGCTAAATCTGAAATTTAAACCAAAAATTGAATTAAAACTCTGGAGAATTGGATAAGTGTTTGTAAATGGATTTGAATTTAAAATAAGGAAAATTTAAGATCCTGGGAGATTTTAAATTGTTCTACAAGCAGTGTGAATTATATTTTGAAATGAATTTCAAAGTGGAAATGTTTAGAAATGGTTTTATAGTATTGAACTCACTTCGATCGCTGGGAAATAGATTCTGATGATGACAGCTGCATCATCAGTATCCATTTTCGAGTTGTAAGTGACAAATTACTACCAAAGATACTGTTTTGAATTTGTTTTGGGAAAGACAAGTGTGTTGAATTTCAAAATGGGATTTAAAATATAGAATTTGAACTTTCAAATAGATTTGAAATATTAACTTGTTTTAAAAGAAATAAAACGAGAAGTTCCTTTATAAACGAAGTTTATAAATAGTTCCTTTATAAACGAAGTTGATAAAATGAAGTGAAAAGAATTATCATTTGGATAATTCAGAAATAAAAATACAAGTGTGAAATGGAAAGGGAAATCTATTTTCCAAAGGTAGGAATATCGATTTCAAAAAGGAATTTGAAACCGAGACTTATTTAAAGGAATTTGAATAAAGGAAGTTCAAACATTGGATTTGAATATAGAAAATTCAAAGGTGATTTGAATAAAGAGAATTCAAATAGAAATTGAATATAGAAATTCAAAGGGAGTTTGAATATATGAAATTCAATGGAAGTGATATAGAATTTGAATGTAGAAATTCAAATGGCATTTGGATATAGAAAATATAAGAGATTTCAAATATAGGATTTGAATATCGAAATTGAAAATGAAATTTGAATGTAGAGGATTCAAATAGAATTGAAAAGGAAATTTGAATGTAGAGGATTCAAATAGAATTAAAAAGGAAATTTGAATAAAGAAGATTCAAATAGAATTGAATTTGAAATTTGAATATAGAAGATTCAAAGGGAATTGAAATGAAATAAAGAGAATTCAAATAGATTTGAATATAGAAATTCAAATGGAGTTTGAAAATAGATTTGAATAATGAAATTCAAATATAGAATTTGAATAAGAGATTTGAAATGAAATTCAAATATAGAATTTGAATAAGAGAATTGAAATGGAATTCAATTAGTTGATAAACAAGTTAAACATGTATTTGAACATGTTATACTCAAATATGAAAGTGAAATGGGCAAACCAGTAATTTGAAAATCACTTAACTAACTAAGTTAAAACGATTGGATTAAGCTGGAATGAATTACAAATGTATAAATATGCATGAGATAGGTATGGATAAGGTATGAAGGTATATAAATAGAATGCTCGACGGAAAGGTATGTATTCAATTCATATATGAGATTTTATGCGCCGTATCGGCTAGCCGCTTGGCTTTTCTTTTTCTTTTTGATTGGAGAAGGCCTGTGTGGCAGTTTGGGGATTTTCCCGATGCTCCCGGTACAAAGGAGGCTATGGCGAATTTTTCTGGGAATTTAAGGAGTTAGAATATTTTTAAGATACTTTGATAGTTAGAAATCAACGTATCAAAATATATAAAAGTCGATAAGGAAACGAACTTAGAAATGGAATAGTATAATCAAAAAGGAAGACTAAGAATAAAATCTAGTAAGAATAGAAAGAGGAAGCGTATACGTGTTTAGAAGTGAATAAGTAATTGTATGGTATTGATTATTGGAGTAAGTAGTCATATCTGTTTTGACGTTATAAATGTTATTCAATCAAGGTCTGAGAGGTAGTTATACCCCAACTTGATTGATTTCATTATTAACAAATAAATAGTAAGATTTCAGGCTCGAAGATCAAATGTTGAATAAGAGTTAGTTGAATATAGTATTTGGGTTGTCGTAACGATGTTTTACACAACATCCGTTTTAACCCAAATGAGTGTAAGCTTGGAAATATAATAAAGAATATTTCCTAAGTATAGAAATAAACGAGATCGGAAAAGAGATAAGTAATTGGAATATTTTCCAATTATAAATAGCATATATTTTCTAAAGTTTAGAAAATAAAGGAAGGCGATATTCGGAAATGTTTTCCAAATAACGTAAAAGGGCCAATATGGTTATTGAAAATATTTGGCTAACAAATATTGATAAAGAAATAGAGAAGTGATTTAACTAATGGAATATTGATTATGGGCTCAGTTGAATTTCAAAAAGGAAATTTTGATTTTTGAAAAGAGTAAACTGTTTGAAAACTCACAGGGAAAGACTGTTTGAATTAAAAACAAATTTAACAGAAATTTGTGAAAGAAAATTTGAATTAAAGTAAAGCCAGTAAAGTGGTAACTGAGTTTTGAATTAGAATGATATCAAGGCAAATTTGATTGTGAGATTCAAATGTGAAGTGTAATGTGATAATCAAGTTAAGAGTTGGGGATCAAGAACGAAACTTGAGTTGAAATGAAAATTTGGCTTGGTAAAAAGCGAATGGTTGTGTTGAAGATGAAAGTGATTTCAGAATTTGATTGGGATAACATTAGTATATGCTGAGTTGATAGCATATGGAAGTGGCAGAGTAGGTATGACCGACAAAAGGGTACAAGTTTATATTTCTATTGGATATAAGATTTATGAGCCGATTTGGCAACCCGTTTGGCTGTTTGATTTTCTTTTTGGTTGGAAATGGCCCAGAGAGGCGAGTTGGAGTTTGACCGATTGACCGGTACAAAGGAGGTGCTGGCGAATTTTTTTCGAAGAGTTATGGAGTTAGAAAATTTTCAAGATTTTTGAAAATTTTCGTTGATAAGAATGAATTAATAATTTAATTGAAATTAAATTGGTTCAGTTGAAACTGAAGTTAAGAAGTGAACAAGTATGTTCTAACCAGTAGATAGGGTCGACTTCTAGTTTTAGCAATTTCGAGGACGAAATTATTTTAAGTAGGGAAGATTGTAATGACCCGCATTGGCAGAGGTATTATGGGAAATTTATTAAATTATACCAATGGTGGTTTAGAGTATTTAATGGTCGTAGAAAATATAATGATGAATATTTAATTTGAATAATAAATTAAATAATATATTTAATTCTGAATTAATCAGAATTGGCTGAAATGGCGATATGGTGTGAACCGGATCATCTGTGATATTTAATTCAGCTTGGAATTGAATTTGAATAACGAATATATTCAATCGTCGACAGTTGAACGTATAGTTTATAATATAATTATAAACGAGCTTGAAATGGCGCTGCAGTTCGTAATTTGGCGATTCGAACTTCAACTGAATGTACAGAAGCCGTTTTAAGTCGGATTTCTACGAAACAAGAAACGCGTGGAGCTGGTGAAGTATATCTTTCTAGTGGAAGAGAAAAATCGGGATTTCGTCGTGTAGATTTTGATTTACGTCCAAATCAAATTTCAGAAAAGTCGCTGTGGAATTCCTTTATAATTCGTAACGCTTTATATACGTTATTAAAGGGATTTTCAATGTAAATTGAATATCGAATCAATTTGGACTCGGAATAGCGAGTATATAAATATACTGGAGCTGTATGATATTCCTCGGTGGATATATACGAGAATATATATTTATTTATATTTAATTTAATTTTATTTAAATATATTTATATATTTAAATGGATCATTCAGAGCGTTAAAAATAGCCAGTTTTGCAAACGAAGTCGGATTTCGACGAAACTAATTTTATTGGATTCGCAATATCAAATAGCTGTTAGATTTCCAGTTTCGTGATTTTTAGAGTCAGTGTGTGGCCGTACGGATTTTTAGAGTGAGAAACAGTCAGTATTTCGATGGTTAAAAATACGCTGTGTGAGCATACGGAGTCGGAATTCGACGAAACCAGTTTCGTTGGGACCGTAATGTCGAACAGTAGCTACATGTCCATTTTGGTGATTTTTGAATATTTTATGTGATCATAGGGATTTTTAAGAACCAATAAAATTAGCTAGGAGAGAAAATTAATATTTTATTCAAATATAAAATTATTAAAAATGTCCTATATAATAACTTAAACATTCCTAACCTAATTTCCATTCTTCATTCGGTAAAATACTGAGCCGCCACCAAGTTTAACCAGAAACATCAAAACACAGAAAAGTCCATCTTCTAAATTCACAAAACAAATCCAAACAAATTCAATAAATCCCAACACATATATGTTTGGGTTCCTCAGAATCTACTCTACTTTCCCATATGAGTTTTGTGAGGTTCGAAGCAAATACTTGTCGCTGCAAATAAACAGCGTCTGTCGCCCTTTTCTAGGGTTGGACTTTGTTCTAACCTGGAGCATCGATTTGCGGATTTGAGCTTGGATTCGAGGTCAGGGATGAAAATCACACTTGTAGTCGGATTTTGGGCGAGTGCGGTTATGGTTTAGGGCTGGCGAATTACTGTGGCGTGGGTACGGTTCTGGAGTTGTGACGAGAGCACCATGCTCGACTTCGATGGGATGCGTCTGAGTAGAAGGAGAGGATGAAGGGTAGCTCGTTGGTAACTTCGATTTTGAGATGTACGGTGAAACGAGTGAGAACGTGGAGGCATAGAAATCGGGTGTGGTAAAGATGAACAGCAGTTCGATTACTGATTTTGGGGGAAGATGGAGTGAAAAGGAGCGGGTATGGGGTATAAGTATGGAGATGGGCCAGATGTGTAAGTGGAAGCCCAAAAGGGGATTTAAATTCAAGTTTTAAATTAATTAAAATGTGTATTAACTTGTATTGCTCGTATCTAGCTCGTACGAAGCCCGATTTACGAACCGTAAGTTGCGTTGGGACCGTATGGACGAGAGCTTCACAATGAAGCTGACTGGAAGTGGATTCGAGCTCGTTTGAATTTATGGCGAAATAAATTGTTTGATTCAAATCAAACAACAGTTTATCGTTCTTTAACGATGAACTGCAAATGTGAGTAAATCTCACTAACTCTGAACAGTTTACATTTACATGTTGTATTTTTAGAACTGTTAAATATTGACTGATTGACTGTGTGTTGATTGTTTGATTGAACTGCTAGTCAGTTGTTTAAATTTCTATATTGATTCTGTTTAACAGAATATATCATATAGAACTGAAAGTGATGTTATCTATATTGTTTAACATCTGTGATGCAGGGAAACAGGTTGGAGGAATCCAACTGGATTCCTCAACATTTATTTTACTGTTTTCATATATTGTGATATATGATGTGTTATATAATCTGTTATGGATTATGGGTGTTGGAATGATGTTGATCATTGTTATTCGATATTGTAAATATCATAAAAGACCCTGGGATGTAAAAAGAAGTATTTCAACGTATATTGAAATAAAAAGGAATTTTATAAAAGGGAATATTTATAAAACGAACACGGTTTTATAAAAGGGATATTTATTTAGAAAATAAATAGAAGTTATAAAAAGGAAATATTTGTAACGGTAAATAGAAGTTATAAATAGGAAATATTTGTAATGGTAAGTAAACGTTATAAAAAGGAAATATTTGTAACGGTAAATAGAAGTTATAAATAGGAAATATTTGTAACGGTAAGTAAACGTTATAAAAAGGAAATAGTTGTAATGGAAAACGTAGTTTATATAAAAAGAGTTAATCGATGTTAGCTAATCGATTAGTGTTAAAGTTAAAAAGAGTTAATCGATGTTAGTTAATCGATTAGAGAAGAAGTCAAAAGGAGTTAATCGAATATAGTTTATTCGAAGAAAGTCAAAAGGAGTTAATCAAATATAGTTTATTCGAAGAAAGTCGAAAGGAGTTAATCGAATATAGTTTATTCGAAGAAAGTTAAAAAGAGTTAATCGATGTTAGTTAATCGATTAGAGAATAAAGTTGAAAGGAGATAATCGATGTTAGTTAATCGATTAGAGATAAAGTAAAATGAGTTAATCGAATATAGTTTATTCGAATAAAGTTAGTAAATCGAATATAGTTTATTCGAAAGGGGTTAAGTGAATAAAGTAAATCAAATAGAGATCTATTCGAAGGAGGGTTAAGTAAGGAAGATAGTAAAAGGAATATAAAGTGAACTTTGCCCATTTCAAAGATAGAAATGTTGTTCAGTTAAGGTCTGAGAGGTAGTTCTACCCCAACTTGATTGGCTTCGTTTTAACTAAGGAATAGTTAATGTTCGGCAGTAAAAGGAAATGGTTTGAGTTGGCATCGCGATGGTTTGTTTAAACATCTGCCTAAGTCCAATGAAGAAGCTTTGGAAATGTTTTCCAAATAAGAAACCAGAAATGTTTTCAAATAAAGAAAACGAGAAATGGAAATGTTTTCCATTGTTAATAACGTATATTTTCTAAATTTAGAAAATAAGAAATAAGGAATATAGGGAAACAGGAGATAAGTAAATTTATGAAATAAGGATATAAATGTTAAATGATGTTTGATCGATATAATTTCCATTTGGAAATAATATCGTTGTTTGCACACTTGTTTTTATTCGATAGTTAAATCACAGACTATCGAAGTTTTGACCATTTTAACGTTGTTAATATGGAGAGACCGGTTGGATTATTATCCAAAGAACCACTCTGTATTGGCATAAACATTGCGAATCATATATGCCAAAGATAATTGAAGACGGAGTTATGCAAGGGCTGTCCTGTTTACAGAATAGTGCCTTCGGTTCATCCTGTTCCTGGATGACTTGTATGGACGGATGTCTGACAAAGTATTTCCAGACGATCACGTATATTGATTTCTCCAACTGTACCAAGAGTGGAAGCGAAGAAGGAAACTTCTTTTAGCTAACACATAATGTATTGTGGAGGACGCCAATCGGTGATTTGATGGATTTGACGATGTGGCATTCGAAGTGAATCTGATGTGATGTTAAAGCGTAGCTTCTAGCCTCATCATCCGGTAAATGACAGAAATCGGGCAGGCAACATGGCTAAGTCGGTCGCACCGAAGTAGGGTGTATAATCACCTGATCTAGAGTTTCATTCATTTCTAAAAATCTATTATTGATGCTGTCCCATTCGGGAACGGTTGCTGATCCCAACCGTTGGTGATATACATTCGATACGCTCAAGCGAAATGAGTGGTCGGTCATGTGTGGCCGGGTTGCGAGATGTTCTTGTTGAACCCAGTGTATTCCTCTCTAGAGGTACACGAGCGAAAGGTGTTTCCATACCTTGTCATAGTTGGAAATCCATTACCCAATACGTGCTTGCGGTTTTGATTGTATACTATATATGTAGAACGTGAGATGAAAGCGTTTCTGCTAGATGATTATATATATACTGTGGTTGATAGACATTATTATAATATCAAAAGGTTTTTGATATAAAGATATTTTGGATTCTCATAAGGGAAAAACCCGTTCCGTTATGCGGCGTGGTCTTATGAGATATCGTTTACTTGTTCGAACTGTTTTTAAACTGTTTTACTCATACCAGTCCCATGACTGACCCGGAGTTTACTTTGTTGTTTTCCCTAAACTCTTGGGTGCCTAAATTTGTACGGGCAGTCAAGTAGTCGGGATTTTACAGATACATTGAAGAGCTGGAGCAGGAGGCTTCAGGATCATATAGCTATTATTATTTCCGCTGTGTTGTAAGTGCTGTACTTTGAAAATGATATGTATATGCAAGTACAGATTTGTATTTCAAAGTTATGTTATGAAATATATTTATTCGTTCCGCTGTGGGATTCGTGTTACTCTGATATTGTGTTCTTCTTCTTCTTCTATTCTAAGTTTCTATCTTATCTTTCCTCACCCTCTAATTTCTTTCACTAATTACCAGGATTTTTCGATGTTTTGGTTATCGACATCGCGGTTATGTCGATAACCAAAGTCGCCGAAAATCCGGGTCGTTACATTTATACTGGACGGATCCAGTTAGGAGCTGGAGCTCATTAATGATCTTTATTTATTCATGAAAGCTAAGCTGTAGTTATTCTAACCCTGAACACGACTAGAGCCCGTGCATGTGGGCCGACGTTGTCGTGCTTATTACATGTAGAGAAAACAAAGAAGGGCGAGAAGTCGCCTTAAAGCCTAAAAACATGAACTCTGGACCGGAGTCCGGTATACTAAAGAGATCCGCTAAGTGGGATCAGCGAATGATAATCCCGCAATTGCTCGGTCCAGGATCGTTCCCTCTCTGGGGAATAGGTGGTGGCAGCGCAGGTGTAGGCGTTGTTGGTCGAGTGACATACTCGAGTATCTCTCCTCGTCTGACCCGATCCTCAATAAGATCTCGCAAATGCCCGCAGTCATTAGTGTTGTGACCGTCTATGTCATGAAATATGCAATGCCTTCCGGAGTTGTGCTGTGCTAGCGTTGGCTCCCTCTTGGGAGGCCTTGGATATGAGGTGGTGCCTCCTGTATCCATGTAGATGTTGCTCAGAGTGTCATTCAGTTTAGTGTATCTTTCATATTTCGGCCCTCTCCAGGACTGAGTGTTGCGGTCATTCTTGACATCGACTTTTCCTTTGCCTTTTCCAGAATCAGACGGTTCTCCATCTTTAAGCATGTTGACATCGAGAATGTGCTTCTCGGTAGTTCCATCTTCTTCTCGCAAAAATCTATCTGCCTCAAAGTAGAGTTCGCCCAGATTTCGTGGTGGATCTCGGTACAAGGATTTTTTAAACTCTGAGTTACCTAGAACGCCGGATACTGCTGCCATCAATACCATGGATGTTTCAGGGCGATCAACTGATGTTGCTGCAATGTTGAATCTTTCCAGGAATGAACGTAGAGTTTCTCTAGGCCTCTGCTTGATTGTAGTGAGTGACATGACGTTCTTAGGCCATGCAATGTGAACCCGGAATTATTCAATAAAGCGTGCGACTAACATGTTCCAACTGCTGATCGATTCTGTTTCTAGCTGCCGAATCCGCATAGCGGCTATGTCAGTCAGAAAGAGGGGAAAACACTTTGCCATGACGTTTTCCGATACCGATTTAACTTCCATATGACGTTCGTAGCGCATCAGATGCACGGTAGGATCGGTCCTGCCGTTGTATGGCTCCAGTTGTGGAAGTTTGAAATCTGGGAGATTACGAGAATTCCTGATTTTCCGAGTGAAAGGAGTGTGGTTGACGTCATCCACGTCATTCTGATAAGTGCGGCCTATTGAGAGGCGTTCATTCAGATCTACTAGCCGATTTCCTTCAAAAAGTTATTGCAAGTTGCCAAGATCAGAGCTGGTGCCCCCAGTGTTGAATGCCTGAGAGTGAGGAAGCAGTTGATGAGTCGTTATGTGTTCATCGTGTGCTGCACGAAGCGGTTTGTGGGGAAGCATGAGTGGTGGATCGGGGTACACGATCTGATCCGGTTCGTGATAAGGTATGGTGTTTGGAGGGTGAAGGCTTGCGGGTCGCGACTTGTGGGGTGCGACCTGATCTGGGCTTGGCTCGTGACACCAAGCTGCTTCATGCTGATTCTGCTGATGTGGGTCGTGGAGGCCGATTCGTGTATGTGGAGAGAGCCGATCGAGTCCAGGAGCCTCATCACGAACCACCTCCTGCTGTTGGATGTGAGCTTGCGTTCTAATATCCGTTTGAACTGGATCTGAAGTTGGTCAATCCTGACCATTTCCAGGAACAAGGGGTTGCCCCTGAGTCCAGGTGATGCACGAGCTGCTTCTGTGGTCTCATTTCCAATGCGTTGGTTGTTGCTCGACCTTCCATCCATCCGAGCGAAGAATCCATCAATCATCTCCTATTGCTTCCTGAGGATATCATCTTGCTTTGCCATTTGATCTCTCAATTCAGCAAGAACGCCATCCATTTCTTCTTGAGTCAAGTATGCCGACGGGTTTTTGTAAGAGAACGCTTCCTGGCTTGCCTCGTTTCTCGGCCCTTCGGCCTCAGCACCTTCAGTACGGGAGAAAGTTCCATCCTTCTTTCTTTTAACCATTGATCCAATAGTCAAGCAAATCGATTCCTTTAGAGCTAGAAATTGAAGTAGTTTTGTGTGTCCCCTACCTAGCGCGCCAAAATGTTAGACCAAAAATTGGCACTAACACCCAAATGCAGAACGCAGATTACAAAAAAGCACAAAATAGTAAATAAGAGGGAATACAAGAGATTTTTATAGTGGTTAGGCTAGAGATGTAGTCTACGTCCACTTTATAATCTTATTGTTATACTGAAAGATTACAAGAATCAGTTACATATAGGCACACAATCCGTGTGTTAATATAGATTACAAGAGGATAATTTAGATGTAGAAAGGTGCAAAATCCTTGCACTCATTAATGGTGGAGGTTGTGGAGATGTAGGAGAAAGTCCTTCACCAAAAATCAGAGAGAACCCCTTTAAAATTCCGTGTAGTGGTGTATTTATAGCTGTCGGAGAGGCCATAGGGAGGTCGGGTCGTGATGAGGCACGTGGCACCCGATCCGGGAAAGTAGAAATGCGAGTAGTCTTGAGAATATGTCAAGATCTATGCATAGCAGGTTTGGTGGTCGGATCGTGGTCGTGTATGGGGTCGTGGTCCAAGTGTTCGTCACGAGGGGGTCATGATCTAAGGGGTGAGCTGGTGTGAGAAGCTGGGATGGTGAGCCCACGAGCGGGTCGTGGTCCAGAAGTCCACCACGAGCTGGTTGTGGTCCAGGCCCCACTACGAGCCGAGTGAGGTTGGCGAGCCAGTCTATGTCTCGTGATAGCGATGCTTCATTATTCCATCCAATTGATTGCCAGTCAATGCCAGATTACATCAGTTCACGGAAACGGGCATAACTTCCAAACCGTAAGTCCGTTTTAGCCAAACGAAGCTGTACTTGAAGCTAATTCAAAGGGCTACAAGAATTTTCAAGCTCAGCTCCGTAATTGCTGTTTTCGGGCCCAAAAGAGGTCGTTTGATTGGAGTTTCGGGCCATTTTGACGCTTGAGCGTGTTATTATCCAGGAATTCCATTTGTGACAGCTTTGACCGAAAAGTGTGTCAACAAGTTTGCCCCCTCAGAACATATCTTGCTGGTTGAAGGAAGATGTGTTCTGGATAATCTGTGAAATCCATAATCTATACCTGCAGAAAGATAAGACAAACAATGCAAAAATGGTTCTGAGACGGCTTTACTGGAGTAAGATGACCAAGGAAGTGCTATGGGGCTCCAAGACGGCCTTACTGGAGTAAGACGACCAAGGAAATGCTAATGCGGTTTGTTTATAGTGAACGGATCCAGTTAGGTGTCGGGGCTCAATGTTTATATTCGACGGATCCAGTTGGGAGCCGGAGCTCAATGTTTATGCTAGACGGATCCAGTTGAGAGCCGGAGCTCAATGTTTATACTGGATGGATCCAGTTGGGAGACGGAGCTCAATGTTTATACTGGACAGATCCAGCTGGGAGTCGGAGCTCATCAATGATCTTTATTAATTCATGAAAGCTAAGCGATAGTTATTCTAACCCTTAACACGACTAGAGACTACGGGTCGGTTCCATGCGTGTGGGCCGAATTTGTCATGCTTATTACATGCAGAGAAAACAAAGAAGGGCAAGAAGTCGCCTTAAAGCCTAAAAACATGAATTACGGACCAGAGTCCGGTATACTGAAGAGATCCACTGAGTGGGATCAGCGAATGATAATCCCGCGATTGCTCGATCCAGGATCGTTCCCTCTCTGGGGAATAGGTGGTGACCGCGCAGGTGTAGGCGCTGTTGGTCGAGTGACATACTCGGGTAGCTATCCTCGTCTGACCCGATCCTCAATAAGATCTCGCAAATACCTGCAGTCATCAGTGTTGTGACCGTTTATGTCATGAAATATGCAATGCCTTCTAGAGTTGCGCTATTCTAGCTTTGGCTCCCTCTTGAGAGGCCTTGGATATGAGGTGGCGCCTCTTGTATCCATGTAGATGTTGCTCAGAGTGTCGTTCAGTTCAGTGTATCTTTCATATTTCGTCCCACTCTAGGACTGAGTGTTGCGGTCATTCTTGACATCATCTTTTCCTTTGTCTTTTCCAGAATCAGACGGTTTTCCATCTTTAAGCATGTTGACATCGAGAATGCGCTTTTTGGAAGTTCCATCTTCTTCCCACAGAAATCTATCTGCATCAAGGTAGAATTAGCCGAGATTTCGTGGTGGATCTCGGTACAAGGATTTTTTAAACTCCGAGTTATCTAAAATGCCGGATACTGCTGCCATTAATACCATGGATGGTTCAGGGTGATCAACTGATGATGCTTCAACATTGAATCTTTCCAGGATTGAACGCAGAGTTTCTCCGGGCCTCTGCTTGATTGTTGTGAGTGACATAACGTTCTTGGGCCGTGCATTGTGAACCCGAAATTGTTCAATAAAGCATGCGACCAACATGTTCCAACTACTGATCGATTCTGTTTCTAGATGTTGAATCCACTAGTGGCTATGTCAGTCAGAAAGAGGGGAAAACAATTTTCCATGATGTTTTCCGATGCCGATTGAACTTCCATATGTCATTTGTAGCGCATCAGATGCACAGTAGGATCGGTCCTGCCGTTGTAGGGCTCAAGTTGTGGAAATTTGAAATCTGGGGGATTACGAGAATTCCTGATTTCCTGAGTGAAAGGAGTGTGGTTGATGTCATCCACGTCATTCTGATAAGTGCGGCCTCTTGAGAGGTGTTCAATTAGATCTGCTTGCCGATTTCCTTCAAAAAGTTATTGCAAGTGGCCAAGATCAGAGCTGGTGCCCCCAGCATTGAATGCCGGAGAGTGAGGAAGTTGTTGATGAGTTGTTGTGTGTTCATGGTGTGTTGCACTAAGCGGGTCGTAGGGAAGCACGAGTCATGGATCGGGGTACACGATCCGATCCGGTTCGTGATAAGTTATGGTGTTTGGAGGGCAAAGGCTTGCAGGTCGTGGCTCGTAGGGTGCGACCCGATCTGGACTTGGCTCGTGACGCCGAGCTGCTTCATGTTGATTCTGCTGATGTGGGTCATGGAGGCCGATTCGTGAATGAGGGAGAGCCGATCGAGTCCAGGAGCCTCATCACGAACCCCCTCCTGCTGTTGGGCGTGAGCTTACGTTCTGATATCCGTTTGAACCGGAGCTGAAGTTGGTCGATTCTGACCATTTCCAGGAACGAGGGGTTTCCCCTGAGTCCAGGTGATGCACAAGCCGCTTATGTGGTCTCATTTCCAATGCCTTGATCGTTGCTCGGCCTTCCATCCATCTGAGCGAAGAATCCATCAATCATGTCATGTTTCTTCCTGAGGAGATCATCTTGCTTTGCCATTTGATCTCTCAATTCAATAAGAACGCCATCCATTTCTTCTCGAGTCAAGTATGCCGATGCGTTTTCGTGAGAGGAAGCTTCCTGGCTTGCCTCGTTTCTCGTGCCTTCGGCCTCAGCACCTTCAGTACGGGAGAAAGTTCCATCCTTCTATCTTTTAACCATTGACCCAATAGCCAAGCAAATCGATTCCTTTAGAGCTAGAAATTGAAGTAGTATCATGTGTCCCCTACCTGGCATGCCAAAATGTTAGACCAAAATTTGCCATTAACACCCAAATGACGATCACAGATCACAAAAAAGCAGAAAATAGTAAATAAGAGGGAACACACGAGATTTTTATAGTGGTTCGGCTGTAGATGTAGCCTACGTTCACTTTATAATCTTGTTGTTATACTGATAGATTACAAGAATCAGTTACATGTAGACACACAATCCGTGTATTAATTGAGATTACAAGATGAGAATTTAGATGTAGAAATGTGCAAAATCCTTGCACTCATTAATGGTGGAGGCTGTGGAGATGTAGGAGAAAGGGCTTCGCCAAAAATCAGAGAGAACCCCTTTTAAATTCCATGTAGTGGTGTATTTATAGCTGTCGGAGAGGCCATAGGGAGGCCGGGTCATGATGAGGCACGTGGCACCCGATTCGGGAAAGTAGGAATGCGAGTAGCCTTGAAAATAGGTCAAGATCTATGCATGTATTAGCAGGTTCGATGGTCCAATCGCGTATGGAGTCGTGGTCCATGTGTTCGTCACGAGCGGGTCGTAATATAGAGGGCGCGAGCTGGTGTGAGAAGCTGGGATGGTGAGCCCACGAGCGGGTCGTGGTCCAGAAGTCTACCACGAGCGGATCATGGTCTAGGGCCACAACACGAGCCGAGTGAGGTTGGCGATCCAGTCCATGTCTCGTGATAGCGATGCTTCATCATTTCATCCAATTGATTGTCAGTCGATGCCAGATTACATCAGTTCACGGAAACGACCGTAACTTCCAAACCGTAAGTCCGTTTTAGCCAAACGAAAGCTCTACTTGAAGCTAATTCAGAGGGCTACAAGCATTATTGAGCTCAACTCTGTATTTGCTGTTTTTGGGTCCAAAAGAGGTCGTCTGATAGGAGTTTTAGGCCATTTTACGTTGATGGTGTGATTTTGACCAAATCGCTCTATGTCTTCTGACGTTATTTCCAACGCTTGAGCGTGTTATTATCCAGGAATTCCATTTGTGACAGCTTTGACCAAAAAGTGTGTCAACAATATGTATCTATATGCCCAATATATCGAGGTACTCCTCATAGTACCCTCCTCGAGTTGTCTCCATCACCGTACTGCGAAAACATACAAGACCTCCATTGCCACGCAACGAAAGCGTACTAGACCATGCTACGAAAACGCATGCACCTTATCTCCATTACTATGACACAAAAGCATACCAATTTGTGTTATGAAAGTGAACGAGCTACTACTGTTGTGCCAAAAAGGCGGCCAAAACCTGGGTTCTTCCACGGAATTTAGTCGGGGGCTTTCTATATCTGTCAAGAATGGCTTCGTTAGGCCCACAATACAAATATTAAACATTGATCTGTCTCTTTCGGTGGTTATGCGCCCACCCGGTCCCCTAAACAAACGAAAGACCATTCAAAGAACTAAGTGACGACCCTAACAACCAATTTAAACATCCATGTGGTCCCTCATCCAATGACCCGATAGTGAAGATCATTGGCCTCTTGGTTTAACTCCAGTCTTTTTGGTACTGCCTCCGACTGATGATAGCAAGTATCCAATGACTTACTATTCTTTGGGCCCTGACCACGAAGCCTTTCACCCTGAGGCAGCCATCGAATCATCCCAATCAATCTTTAAGCTATCCATAACCATAGATGCAGCCAAGGCATACTCACCGGTGGAACCATACAGACCATGCCCCTGTGGATACAGCTTCATTGGGCCTACCACAGGGGGCCATCATGGAGTATTCTCATGTTACATTGAAGTCTTACACTTCTTTCTAGTCCCATCGAATAAGTTGGACGTGCTTCCATAATGTCTCCCGACACCTTCGATGATTTTCCCCGTTGGGCTCTTCAACCTCACAGACTGGTCCAAGCGCATATCGTTATATTCATCAGACCCTATCTAATTTACCCATCATGTGTTTCACTTACTTTTTTTCAATGATTTATAGTATTATTTAACCGAATATTATTCATTCATAAATCAACTTCACTAGTTACGATAGAATATCGTCTAATTACAAGGCCAATACGGGATATCTTACGCTTAATAAA
Source organism: Allium sativum (assembly GCA_030737875.1). NCBI lineage: Eukaryota > Viridiplantae > Streptophyta > Magnoliopsida > Asparagales > Amaryllidaceae > Allium > Allium sativum. The sequence goes on from CM060909.1 coordinate 861,067,701, forward strand.
CTTAATTTCCAATTTTCTATTTATTTGTAATAAACTTCATTTGTTTCTTTCCATTTTTCCAAATTATAATTATTATTTTATAATCTTTCTTGCATTATATTTCACTGAATTGTGCTTATTATTGCAGTTATAAGTTTTCAATAAGCCTTTCATATTCTTTTTTCTTTTCATAACTTTTTTCAGTTATGTTAACTTCTTTTTCCTATCTTTACAACTTATTCTTTTAGCAGGTTCAGCGTATTCCCAGTTTATTGGTTACCAAAATTGTATAAAAAACTATTTCCATAGTTTCAGATAATTACTATAACAGGAACCCATGATTGCAAGACTTCTTTTTTCTTCTTCTTATTTTTGGGTTATTTAATTAGTGCACAATACAGTTAATTCCATATTCCGCACTAATCCCTCCCTTTTCTTATTTTCATGTTTGCAATCATATTTCTTATTTTCCTTTATTTACCAAACTATACAAATATATTTCTTTTTCTTTTTTCTAGCCAATCAACACAGGCTATTCCTAACCTTTCCATTTATAGATATTTGTGGGTTCCTATTTTCCTCTTTTTATTTTCAATTCATGTCCCCTTTTCATTATCGTGTATGTATACAAGTCCATTTTACCTCAAATTACCAAAATCCTCTTTTTATTCATAATTATAATTGAATTATATTTTTCAAACTGCAAAGAAAAGAGATTATAATTAGTCGCACCAAGTTAGGCGGGCAATTCTGTCTTGTAAATATATATGCTAACATTTCAAATTTATGCATACTTTGTGCATAACCAAAATTCAACATACATCTGTATATCCTGAGACAAAAAAGAGGGAAAAGAGGAATAAGAGATCATATTATAAATTTTATAGGAATCAAACGATATCATATACTATTATTGGAAAACATAATTTAAATCCACTCACCCTGGATTTTCATTCTAAGTTTTGGATCTACGTCTACTTTTCAATTCGGATTATAGATCTATGGAATATGCGCATCTGCACCTTGAATCTACTATGTTTTCCTCCTATTCTTGAACCAGAAATCCTGGATCTAAAATATAATTTATTTCTAAAGAGTTTGGAGAAGAAAATAAATGGCAGAGCTCTGGCAGTCTCTTAGAAAATATAAGGTGGAAGCTAGGCCTTTCAGATTTACTTATAGCTTCCTAAAGGAACCACGTCCATCCGATTCAAAATAATTAAATCCGAGCCATCAATGAAACAGAACTGCATCAGATCTCCATTGACCTATGATGTAGCCGGGTCACTCCTGGTTTGACACATATATGAAGTGTGTCGACCCGTAAGTCGACCCACTTCAAATATGGGTTGACCCTTATACGATTGGCAAAATCGTATATTCAGGTCGTTTTACTGCATGTTTATTATCGCGTTTAAACATATTATTATTTTACTATTTTTGTTGATTTTTGAAAATTCATTTCCTGTTTTTAACACGCATTCAAATTTCGAGTGCGTAATCAATGTGCATATTCTCATTTTTCTTCCATTTTTAAATTCTTTCGTTTTTAATTCTTTTAATTCTATGAACATTGTTTTTAATGTTTATTTTTATTCCTAGTTTTATTTAATCTCCTACCATTTGTATCATGCCTTTAATTCCTATTTCAAATGTGCATTATTAATATGGACATGTCCAAATTAAATTAAAACATTACTTAATTAGCATAATTGAAATTTCCTTTTATTTCCTGGTTTTGTACCATTTATGACACGCGTTTATTTTGCGTGTTACTTTTGTAATTTATGTCTAATTATATTTATATTAAATATATATATATATATATATATATATATGTTAACACTCCAAAATTAATTATATGCTTTCAAATTTTGACGTTATATCCATTATACGTCTTCTAATGTCTTTTATGTCATGCATTGTAAATTTAAAGGAAATGTTGTCATTTCAATTAATTACTTTTGACCACACACATGTTTTCCTATTTTATTAATTGGTTAAGTTCGTAAAGACTTTAACGTTAATAACATTCTGTTACTTCCAAATTCAAATTCACATCATTTATTAATGTGCGCATATATTTTCATACCATTTATTAATTTCCATTCTTTTGTTTCTTTTTATTTAATTATATATACACCATTGCACATTTAGCTTGCATAGTGGCAACTTGTTATTTATTGTCCTTTTTATAACATGTGTTTGTTTTCAATTTTCAAGTGCACATTACTCCCAAGATTATTTTGATAATTTTGTTAATCTTTATATTTTTTAAATGCAGGGTGTTACATAAGCTCTAAGGCTTGTCGGCGAAAACCGCAGAACCGCCATCGAGTTCACAAGAATCCTCATGTGACTCTAGCCCCACGGCGAACGGGCACGAAACTCCTGAAGCCTCCACCCCTTCTCAACAAGTGATCTCTCCCAGTACGCCTGAACAGGAGGAGCAATTTGAAGGATCGCACCATTTAGTCAAGCATGTGGACGAGCGGGTAGTCCATGAAGAGCTAGAGCAGGCAGGTGTTGGCCCGTAAGAGGCGGAGGATGTTGGCGGCGAACAAGAAGATGTTCTTGAAGCACCAAATATGATGGAAGATACTATTATTCTTGATAATGCCTTGGATTCGGTTATCTAGCAAATTGATAAAGCTTCGCTGAGATGGATATGTTAGAAGTATGGCATATCTTGGAATCTTGTCTTGGTCCTTGGAAGGGATGACTTGGCGTACACACCCCAAAGGGATATGCTGCTTGGAATAGTCACATGTGCTCTGTCAGCTGCATACCCCATGCATGTTCATTTATCCGAGATATATTGTTCTTCTTCCATTTAGCACTGACGAAACTTCATCCAAATTTGTATGCTTTCCTATTCAGTACCTATATCATATATATAAAGAGAGAACTTGTTCATGGAGCTGACCAAGGAGGACATCAGATATCTCTGCTCTATGAAGAGAAGAAGAAATATCTTGCCTTCCCTTGTCTATTTAGAGGCGCGATCCAACAGTGTGTCATCCTTAGGACATGGGACAAGCTTAGCCACTTCAAGCATTATTGGTTCTATGTTCGTTGCCCTCCCGATTTGTAAGGAGTTGGCTTGCTTGTTGTAAGTACTTCAATACTTATGATGCATTCCAAGTTAATTGAGTCGTAAGCTCCAAACTAACTTGAAACTTTATGTGGTAGGTATCCCCTGGATTCTAAGGGTTGGTGTTTATCTCGATCGAATCTTAGCATGGAAGAATGTTAGGAATGATTTTCGTGATGCCTAGACTCTACTATCGAAGCACCTCCTTTATCTGTTTGGTTTACTCCCCAAAGGTTGTTCGACAAGTCGCAAGGATGATGATGAAGAGATGGAAAAAGGGCGAAAGATTAGGGAGGAAATGTACCTCTAGGTCTGCAGGCAGATGTGCCCCCGATCTTGTTTCCTAACTTGATTCTCGACGAAGAGATGGTGGTCAGAACTCAAGAGGAAATTGGTGCCCATGTCGACGGTGATGAGGAGGAGCTCATCGAAAGAGATGGTTTGCAACCCACTTTCGTTCCCTCTCCAATAGAGGAGACAAGGTTGGGAGAGTCTTCCAAACCAATTTCTTCAGTCACAACCTCTGAGACCACCGCGTCTATGGAGGTAGGGGTAGTTCAAATAACTGGATAGAGTCCCCAAGGAGACTTCTTCATTTAGGCTAAGTGGCACTAACATTGAAAGCTTGTTGTTGAGCAATAGGGAGATTACCTTTTCAAGAAAGCCGACAATTGATTCATGGGGGGAACACTTAGGACACATACACTCATAAACACTACATAACATGACACTTAACCCCGTGGATGTATGGAATGTTCACTTCTAACTCAAGGTTTGCTTTATGCAGAAGATATGAATCGAGAGGGCGATAGGGACAGAGATCGACCATACGGGGTTCTCGGCGGTCGCGGGAAGATATCATGAACACTTTTCTTCGGAGTGCATAATTGTGAGATCTAAGGTCCAAGCAACCCTATTATCATGACAGCAGCCATCATCATGGAAATTACCCCGGTGGTCAATATCTCCGCTACCGACCATGAGATCGGTTGATGTTGAAAAGAGGACTGACTTTATGAGTACAGAAAAGTCAATGGCTCCCGTTCTTCCTCCCCATGCTCCCTTGACAAAGTACATTCCCAATGTTCCAGTAACAAGAGACACATGCAGAGAGAGGTCAAGTGGAGGACTGGGAGGAGGCGGAATGAGAAGGCCTCGTTCGATAATAGCGAAGAAGGATCCTGTCTCTCGTAGATGTCTGTAGAGGAGAGAAAATATTACTTGATGAAGTATTTCCTAGGTTTCTACTTTGAAGAGATGGTCTAAATGCATGAACTGCACCCTATCCTGCTGAATTTTGTCTAGACTGAGGCATATGATGTTTACAACAAGTACAAGGTCATGTTGCGATATGGCAAAAAGCTCTCCAAGGTGATCTTTATGTAGAACATTATAGATGGCTTAAGGCTCGAAGTCAGTGCCGATAAGGAGAGAGTTAAGTCTCGAGATAAGGAGATCGAGGAGCTAAAGAAAGAGATAGAGGAAACTTGGGCAGCGATGGTTCAGGCCAGGGAGAAATATAAAGATGTGGTAGCTTCTATATCTTCTTAGGTGGTTGCGGTTGAGAAGTACAACAAAACGTTCACTGAGGAAAATGAACTACTGCGAAAAGAGAACGAAGATGTGGAGCGGCTCAGGAAAGACAACCGAATGCTACTTGATGAAAATGAAAGGTTATGGAGGGAGAATAAGCAGGCTCCGCGCTTAGTAAAAGAAAACAAAGAGCTCACCAAACCGTTGAAGCAAATTGATTTGACCTTAAGCAGGCGACGAAGGAGAAGGAGATAGCAGAAGCATCAAATAGAGAAGTGTTGGGCCAAGCCTAAGGAGACGTAGTATAAATTGATGCCCAACTAGAAAAGCTCACAGAAAAACAAAGGGATGCTCAAGCGGAGGCACAAATAACATTTGAGCCAACGAGCTTGGGGCTTTATGTTAATATTCTTTGACACCATGGAATCTCGTGGGTCGAAGACTATGCCCGGTTGCTTGTGCGGATATCATGGATGAAGAGGCATTGATAATCCAATATTTAACAAAGAAGGAGCGTCAAGTGTTGGCAGCAGGGAAACCAATGCTTAAGGAAGACGCCAAAACGGAGGCAGTGGAAAGACTTGCTATTGAGAATGGGAAGGTAACTAAGAGCATTGTGTTGGCTCATGAAATGGAAGATGGTGCTTCTCAGCTCCAACAAGTCATTCTTTCAGCTTCCACTAGTGGCCCGTCTGTGCCAACTCCTGCTATTACAGAGCATGACCTTGACCATCTAGGGTTAAACGACAAAGGCTTCCTTCTGCCAATAGCTTAAGGCACAATGTAAATAGAGGTCACGCAACAGATGATGATAAGTATATCTACTTTTCCCTAGTGTTCGAGATAATGATAACAAGAAGTAGAATTGGACTAACACGTCTTCTTCTCCGACCTATAGGTACTCTTGGAATGAGAATTCCGACTGGCTTCGAGACAACTATGGCTGCTGGACCTATCGCATTTGATGTCGAGGCATATAAGAGACAAATAGGAGAAGAATTTGGTTCACTCGACATCTACATGGGTTTGGATTTGAGTGAGGCTGACCAGAATTGTGTGCTGGAGAGATGGCAGAGCTCATCACCATCCCCGAAGAGGAGAAATGGAGGCATGATGTAGATCCCAAGGTGATCGGACAGGTAGAAGCAGGCGGGTCATCGATACACAATCTTGTCGAACAACAACGGTCCCAAACTCTGGTGAAGTTCGAGGAGATGGAGGAAAAGAGGTGGGCAGATGATGAGGCACTACTTTAAGCCTAGGAGGAGACTAGAGAAAGAGACAAAGAAGATGCTTAAGCAAAGATCTAGGAGAAGGTTCACAAGAAGGCCAAAGAAGTGGTATCTCAGAAAGGAGACGAGGAGGAGTTTAGAAAGTTGAAGGTTAAGGCGGAGGTGAAGTGGAAAGCTGAGCTGGAGGTTCGAAAAAAGGCCAAGAAGGTTGAAAAGAAGGCTCAAAGGAAAGATAAAAAAGGAAACTAAGAAGACACGTACCTCTAGAGTTGTGGTTCAGGCCACTCCTCCACCGAATATCATCCTCCCTGAAGTGACGAAAATATCAGACGAAGAGGTGAAGAACGCACTGATGTATTGGTTAAGGGCTTTTAGCTAAGGCCTCATCCCAAACCTACTCTACCCACAAAGCTGAAGGCACACGGAGGGAGCAGTGAGAAGAGGAAGAGGAAGAAAGTGGGGATGAGTCACCCGCGATTGAGTAGGAAAGAAGAAAAAAGGCGGCTCCTCCAAGTGATTGTTATAGAATAGCTTTACTTTTGTATGCCGATAGGTTGTGCTAGTAGGCCCCTCGTTTTTGGAGGCACAATTTGGTTTTCATGTACGTCGTATCGTTAGAAATAAATATATTTTGGCATGTGAATGAAAGTTAGCTTTGCTTATATTACATATCATTTTAAGTGTTCGAGTTTCTTTTACGCTTTCCAATTATTGTACTTAGTAAATGTACTCGTCTTTACACTTAAATTTAAGTGGTTCGTCATTGGTTCAAGTATCAAGTTGGTACGCTTGTGTATGTTAGTCAGTTGTTTTCACAACTTAATGTACTATGTAGTAAATGGGTTCACCACTAGTGCGGTTCGACGAGTAAACGGATGGATCTCATTTGACTCTGGTTGCACCTTCGGTTGGTAAACTTTGAGATTTTGGCGATGGATTGGCTCCTAGACATGCCTCGACATGAATCGGTCATGTTGTTCCTCTCAGGCTTGAGGTGCTACAACCCGGTAGACTTCTAGGTATGGATGAGCATACATAAGAAGTGTCAAACCCATCGGGCCAGCGGCATCTGCCCCCAGTTTAGGAGATAAATGAAATTGTGCCAACAAACCACCTCTTAAGTATGCATGAGTGTAGGTAGGTCATGTCAAGTTTATTGGTCTTAGGATTATGCCAATGAACAGACTCCTAAATATGACTGGACATAAATAGGTCCTTTCAACTCCATTGGGCTTAAGGTACTTGCCCCTAGTCTTGGAGGCAATTGAACTCATTTGAATGCGCTTGTAGTAGAGATATTCCGAGGATCCACAGATGAATCTCGAAGATTTAGGTTGATACTCTAGCACTTTGTACAAGGATTACAACTAAGCCAGTTAATTTACAACTTAAGAAACTTTTCGAAGTTAAAACATGTAATCAAACTACTTCTAAAAATACAAATAACATAGTGTATATAGGGTGTGACTCAAGAAAGATGAAGTAAATAATGTGGAATCATAGGTGGGTCACTTTTGTTGGTAGAATCTTGCTGAGTCGAGAGGTTGATCCCTAGGGATCTAGTTGATAACCAAGGTCCTGGCTGGTGGTTGCTCTTTGCGAGCGTTCGATGACTCGAAAACATCATTTGGTGGACCTTGCTTGTATTTCTTAAGTTTCTTTTGGCAGGTGAGTTTTTAACATCATCCCTCAAGTGGCAACGGTCGTTGTTGTCGTGGTCATACATGTCATGATACCTATAATATTTGCCAAATCGTATCTCCCTCTTTGTGGATTCTCTCGAAACGGGTTTCTGGTATTGCAAGGCATTGTAGGTGTCAAGGTATATAGTCTTAAGGGAGGCATTGAGTGGAATGTAAGTATAAAAGGAAATCGAGGTCGATTCTTCTTCTTCTCGACACTACCTACACGGTTTCCACAGTGAGAAGTTTTTTTTGAGCTTTCTCTTTGCCTTTTCTGGAGTCATCTCTGGCTTGTTTGACAATGACACTGCAAGAGATAGCGTCTTGTTGGAGATTTCTAGGGTAGACACTACGTGCGACGTGATTCCTGCCCGCTTGGTTGGCTTTTTCGTAGAAAACCTCCAAAGATCTTGTTTGCTTTCTATCAATTTAGGCCCTGAACTTTGAGTCTGAAAGTATGGCTATGACAAGTTGAACAAAGACGGTGCGAGGCTCAATGTTTTCACCCTCCTCTAGGGTGATGTTGAATATTTTGAGGTAGCTCTTGAGAGTTTCTGCAGTGCTGTAGTAGAAGTTAGAGATGGTTAGGATTTCTTTGGGTCTTGTGACTTTCATTCTAGATTGCTTGATCAACTCCTTGGCGAGCTAGTCAAAGGTGATACGGTTCTTAGTAGAATTCAAGAGAATAATAGCAGAGCTATGCATTTGAGAAAGACAAGGAAGCATTTACACTTCACTGCATCAATGGTGCATGCAGAATCCATATGCAATTCGTAACTATTTATAAAGTTACAAGGATCAGTCATTCCTGAATAAATCATAAACTAGGGCATTTGGCATTGAGGACAGTTGGAGTGAAGTGGTTACGTCTCGTACTGGCTTCCCTGTTATCGATGAATGTTTCCTCATAATTCTCTCGTGATCCTACATACCATGTCGGTGAGAACTAGAGTCTGGATCTCCATTGAATTCCAGTGGTCGTGATCCAACTCAAGAGTGCAAGACCTAGGACGACTCCATGGATGAACATCTTCATCCTCTTGAGAATCATCAACCTCGGTTCTCTGGTCTCATGGAGGTTGATTGGAAGTAGCTTGGGCCTGTGTAGTTTCTCTAAGCGTAGGCACCAAGTTATGAATAGTGACAGGCGGAGTTTGTCCCGTGGTGGGTTGAGTACTAGTTCCCGGAGCATTGTTAGGACCCAACCGGGAGCATTCAGAATGACATGATCCCTCTTTGATGGTAATTGTATTACCATCACCATTATTCCTCCTCCTTCCGCTATGGTTACTACAGATAGTGGTGTTAATAAGACATGATAGTTCGTTGTACAGCTCGATCTGAAGGGGTAAGTGTTTGGTCCGAGTTCATACGATTCTCATTGTGGACATGATTTAGGAAAAGGAAAAGTATACAAAAATATGTCCATCGGAAAATGCTCGAATTTTTCTATTGTCCGATCATTGTTCAACCGTTGCCTAGCTCATACGAATAAATCCCCACCCAACTCCTTATCTGGTTTATGTACGTCCGAAAGTCTTATAGATAGGACATGAAAACCACTCTGTACTGTCCGGTCCGCTTGATTAACACCCCTAACTATGAAGGGCATCAGAAAAAGAGATTTTCGATGTGTGAAGAGAAGGCTAAGCATTATGATTGGCTTGAAGGCAATTGATATATCTATGGATATTTTGTTAAAGCCTTTGCATCAAGTTAACATTTTGCTTAATTTGGTCACTGAGCAACTGTTGGGTTTCCTTTAATTCTTTGATCACTTCAAGGAATGGAGCCTGAGTAATTGAAGCCTCTGGATTGGAGGAAGTAGCCATTTCCATGGTGACCAGAACTTCAGAAGATTGATGCTAAGGAGAGGATTATTAGTCAGAGTAGAAGGTCTAGTGGCAGTGGATTTTCTTTCTTCACATTTTTCAGTAATCTTGGTTGGTATAACTGAGGAGATCTAAGTAGCACTCCAAGTTTTATTGAAAGAACAGTTGGAAAAAGATTATATCTTCATGATCGTTCTCAGTGAGATCACCAAAATGTTGATGTCCAAAAGTTGGAACAACACCCAAAGATTTCCAGGTAAGTGGAAACAAATGTAAAATGAGGAATTTTAATGATGAAATGTGGAAAAGTAGTTGACACAGAGTTTATAGTGGTTCAGTCTGTGAGAACCTATGTCCACTTTGATGATTTTTGGTCTTTTAACTTCTTAGTCAAGATTACAATGGTGGAATCAATATTCCTAGGTAGCTAAAATGGCAATGGTGGAAATAAAGTCCAAAAGGGTCAAAGAAGAAGGTTTGTTTCTTTTTCTCGAAATGCCAAGGTCTGCCCAAAAGTTCAAGTGTCCAAGGAGAAGTTGAACTTCTTCCCAAAGTGATATAGTAAGCAAAGGAGTCCAAAGTGGCAAGAATTCTTCCCAAGGTGTCAAGAGAGCAAGGATCCAACCCTTGGTTCATATACGAAGGGGTATTTATAGGAGATGCCAGATAGTTGAAGGGAGGGAGCCCAGGAAGCTAAATCTCGAATCCCTATGTATCGAGATTGGTACCGATCCCAAAACACTTAGTGTTTTCATGATTCGGGCTTAGGGTGATAGTCTCCTTCGTGCACTCTGTCTTCTGGGCAAGCTTGGTTGGAAATGGGTTGAAGGATTGGGATTCCAAGCCTTTGAAGATTGGATGTGGAAACGGTGGTATTTAGGATTTACATTGATCCTCAATACTTCAAGTTTGCACCAACCCAGAAGAATTTGGACACTACATCTATTCGAAGTCTTCGTAAACACCGATCCTCGAAGTTTGTAGAATATCGATCCGGGTGGCTTGCAAATTACGGAGAGACTATAAGGCATAGGGGATACACACCAATCCCGCGTGTTGTGAGGGTACATACCAATCTCATAAGGCTTCGGAGATACATACCAATCCCAGAACACTTAGCCATATTTGTTGAGCAACCTTGAGTGTGGGTATATGCACTGATCCCGAAGGATAGTTTATACCGATCCCCAAACACTTAGCCATTTGAAAGCTATTTTGATGAGCCAAGACGACCAACTTGTAAGAATCCGTTTGGGCTTGATTTTTAGGTGTTTGAGGACACTTCTGAGTCGGTTAGCTATGTGATGGTCGAGTTGTGTGGGCCTGGACTGGTTTTGGTAGCCGAAACAAAAGGCCAGATAACACTTATTAAGACGATATCTAAAGTTGCGATTCATAAGATCCCTGATGTATGCCGATGCATTTGTTAATCCGAACAACATAACAAATCACTTGCATAAACCAAAAAACATCGAAAATGCCATAATCGACAAACTTTCCGTTGTGACTCACAAATAATGAACTCCGATCATGAGATCTAGTTGAGAAAATATATTCACACCATATAGTTGATTGAATAAGTCATCAATACGTGGTATTGGGCACTCGTTCTTCTTTGTTGCTTCATTTAGCTCATGGTGATTATCTCACAATCTAAGGCATCTATCTTCCTTATGCAATAGGCTCTCCCCTCTTAGATATATTCCTACGAATGAACCCTTTTCGCAAAAGGTCATTCACTTTCTCCTCAAGCTATCTTTATTCCTCGGGTGTCATCCTTTCAAAAGGTATAACCATGGGCCTGGCATCCTTCATTAAGTGGATATAGATCCCAATCTCTTTATATAGTGGAAGTTCGGTCACTTTCTCCAATATTTTCGAATACCCCCAAGCAATAGGTACACTCGATAACTCGTCATGTAGAACACTGAAAAAGTAAAAAAGCTACCCATCACCTCATCACAATGTAGGCATCCCAACACTTCCCTCTATCCATCATCCACATTATAGTAACCTAAGATCTCTCATAAACTGCAACCACCGTGTATCTCTGAAGCCAATAAACTTCCAAAATAATACCAAACCCGAGAAAGCAAAAAAATAAGAAAGCACAAATAAAGAGAATCCACGACTTGATAAGAGAAATCCATGATAAATCATACAAAGGCCAATGGAGCCACCAATAGGGTTTGTCACGATCATTGGTCGACCATTTATTTTAGGTTCCACTCCTAACTTATCCACTATGTCACTATATATGAAGGATGTGAAGCCTTAGTATTGAACAAAGCTCCAATTAGGACATCATAGACAGAAATATATCTCGAGTGGCGATGCCCTTTCCTTCGTCTTTCACCAGTGGGCCATCCTTAGCCAAAAAGGTTTCTTCTTATTGTTTCTCCTTTCCTTGTCTCCTCTGCTTGCTAATGGCTTTGGCTCCTCATTTAGGATGGTAGTAGCAATTGTCTTTGATTTGGGATAAAGGCTTTTTTGCCTCAACGCCTTCCCAACAATAGACCCAAAGGTCTTAACAATATGATTTACGAGCCTTTCCACCGTAGGTAGTCATTTAGGTCAGTGATGAACTACTCATCCTTCTTTTCCTTGGTGTTGATGAAAGACATCCCATACTTCGACAAAGCATCGAATTCAACAACATACTTGGATATGCTCCTATCTCCTTACTTTAACTCTATAAATCTTTTGAACAATACTGATTTCTAGGAACCCAGAATGAACTTTCCACTAAAACGATCTTTAAACCGACTCCAAGTAATGTGACCCTTAAGAGTATATGCATTGATGGAATTCCACTAGTTCATAGCCTTTCTTAAAGCTGCACGAGGCCAATTTCCTTTTCATAACATCATTAAGCTTAAGATCTAGAAAAATGTGCTCGCAGCTGTCAAGCCAATTCAAAACTTTCACCAATGACTCTGTTCTTAATACTGTCTACTATACTCACTGGTATAATCGTTATTGAGCTTAGCAAAGTCAGCTCTTGCCGCCTGCATTAGTGCACTTCCTTCAGCAACAATCAAAGTGGGTTCTTGATTATTTGTCATTATGTACCTTAAAAAATCAATGAATATGGGCTTAATGTCGTGATTATTAGCATTATTGGCTCCCGAGATGGTTCCTTAGTCGACTCAAGATGTTGGGTTCTGAGCTGTATTCCTTATCTGGTGATTCACTGTTCAATTTGTAATGAAGAATATTAGTCTCATTATCAAAGAATCATACTTAATGGTGCTCAAGTGTAGTGCGACTTCATTTATAAGTATATATATAACAATATATAGTTTCGAAAGCCAATATATAATACAAGTACACCCTCATGTATAAGTATACCCTCCCTAGTTATTCCTACTTATGTTCAGCAATACAATTTAAGTTTTGATACTAAATGTGATTACCGCCATTGGCCTCCAATGCCCAAATAGTATGTTGCAGTGGTGAGAGACTAGTATCAGGTGATCATCAAGGTTAAGTAAACAAAAAACAACCTAAAACCTATTGTATATCTCAAAAAGCGTCATTCAAAACATATTAATTGTAACACCCCATTAACATTTAGAGATTAGACATAAAAGTATTTACAGTGGAAACATTTCAGAATAAAAGCATTTCATAAAGTATTTACAGTAGAAACATTTTAGAATAAAAGCATTTCGTAAAGTCGTAATTTTAAAGTACCATTATTTCAAAAACCAACAATATCATCAAATCATGAAAACCATATACATAAAATATCCCCTCACAAATCTAGTGTGAGAGAATAAAATAGACGATAAAGATGAAGAAAATATGACACTCTAAAGACGCACCCTAAGTTGTTCTAAATTAAGCGCTACCCCGCAAGCCTAATGAGGAAAAGGAAAAAGAGAATGGATCAGACATAAAAGTATGCTGAATCAAAAATGACTATTAGAAAAGGAAAAATCAAGAGATAATAGTCCTAAAACTATTTAAATGGTCTAAGTTTTAATGTCCATGTTTTACCTAAGGTGATTACTTAGAATGACTGTTTTCATCGAATTCTTACTATAAAAGTGAAGTAGTGCTTAAGGAATGAATCCCTATCCTACCATGTGACCCGCCTGCTACTGCCTACCATGAAACAAACATGGTAGTCGGTACCCATACACCAAATTGAAATCTATCCAGATGTGACTCGTTAGGATAGGACACCCTTGTTGTTGTGGGCTCTTATTTCTAATGCTAAAGCCATCTGCATATCTGTTCAAATGCAGAACTATCTACTTGCGCATGTGTCCACAACGCCTTATTTCCAACGTCAGTTCCTATATACCTGGTCATTGTTTAGATGCACTATCTCCAGTTTTTTTCTCTATTGTGTCGCTTATATCCAGCGTCAACATGCATGTCTATTCATCATTAGGACGCATGCCCAAATAGTAATCTAGTTACGCTGCTCCTTTGCCTTCATAATCAAGTCTTAAAATATTAACCACTTATTTTCCTTGTCAATGAGTATGTTTGTATGTCATTAGTACGAGCCCCTAAACTAAGATAGGTAAAAACTATATATAATGTATTTCCCCTGTTAACGAATGTAAGTTCGTTGTTGGGACATGCACCAATTATGTAATTTTCTATTTTTACGATATTCTAATTTTTCATTATAGTCACTATGTGTATGTATATATCATGAGCTAATATCAGAATAACTTTGTTCTCTATTATTATTAGTATTATTATAGATGTTATAATTCAACTACAAGCTTTAAATCTTGTTTCTTTACTTCTATTAACTTTTTAGAACAATTCATTTTTCTGTTTACAAATTTACGTAAATTATATGTGTGTTTGTTCTTTTCTAAAACTCCGCATTTTCTATTCCAATCCTTATCATGTGAAGTTTCTCTCTTTTTCTACTATTTTCACATAAATTAAATGGATTTAATGCTACTTTAAAATCTAAAATTACCAAATTATATGTTGTTCGATACATGTAAAAGAAATTTAAATCAACTGTAAATAAAATAAATAACATTAAATTGTAAACAAAATAAACTATACTAAATTATAAATAAAGTAAATTGTATTGAACGGTAAACAAAGTAAATTATATGAAAATATAAAAAAACAAATTGTACTAAATTGTAAGTTACAGTGTAAACTAGAACTCTTTTGAGTCTAAATCTTTAATCTTTCTGATTCTAAAAAATGTAGCTCATTTCACTCACCTAAGGTCCTATGCTGGAGTTCTTAGGTCTTCCTCAATCCTTCTTTTCTAGATCTTCTAATATTTCAGTTATTATCTTTTTCCCAAATATATTTAATCTAGTTTTCAACCTATAAAAACTAAGAGGGAAACCTAGGCATAAAGGAAGAAGAATGTGTGAAATAAGAGACTTAGGCTAGGCTCTATTTATAGGTTTACAGAGGATCTTGGGCCATTAGATCATCCATATCTAATCTAGGGCTGATATATCATAGACTAAAATCTGACCATACACTTAGGTGAGAATTAACCTGTACGCTTAAATTTGAAATTCTTATATCTATCTCATACCTCCGTACCTGGCCCAATTTTATGACTATGTACACACGTAAGTCGACCTCCCTTCATGGGCAATCGACTGCCATGGTCAACCGACTATGAGGATGGTTGACCCGTGTTATTTATATTATTTTCATTAGTTAAACTTATTTGTATATTCTAACTTTTTAATTCTCTCATAACTTATTCATTTTAGCTCGGATTAAAACAAGTTTTTATGAAAATTGCCATAGTATCAATGTTGAAACTTCCATAGCCAAATTCGAACATCTATATAAGTTATTTTCTTATTTAATTAATTTCTTAATAAATCTTATTACTAAAAATCTTCTCCATTCCTTAAAGGATTTCGTCCTTAAAATCTTTAAGGATAGAAAATTGTAATTAACAACCACAATCAAAATCTACATCCATCTACTCAAATATCATTTGTTGCATCCGTCATCCTTAAGATTTTTAATGCGAATTATGTTGTAATGCAATCGTGTACCGTAGAAGTCTTTAGCTAATGTAAAATACTATACGATCTACTGATTTAGTCGACCTTCTATTTTTGCAAATATGCTCATGTTATGCATCCAAATCTTTGCAAAAGTCATACTAATGACTGACTGTTCTATATGCGTGTTGTAACTATCATTCATATGCAACATTTACATAATATCCATCCATTTATGAAAACCATTAAATAGATAAAAATGCATGCACACATCCATAAGCATATGCTTTTGTGTGCCTAGTTGGTTGATTATCCTAAATATAATAGTGCCTAATGTGTGTATATGCATCCATTTGCATCCACTAACAAGTACTTACACCCACTTGCATCCATCATACATAAAATATTCTAATAACATGTTTACATCCATTCCTACCATACATAAGCTCAATCCTAAGATCTACCTTCCTATAGGATACTAAAAGAAAGATTATAATCAGATAAAAACATTTAAGATAGATGATCTAAAGGTGTATCACAAAAAAGATAAGGGTACGAAGCATGAATCCACTCCTCGGCCTTCTAAGTAGCTTCCTCTACTTTATTCCCCTAATGAATCTTGACAAGACGAACCTCTTTATTTTGAAGTCGCTTAGAATCTTATCTTATAATCAAGTCGGAACGCAACAGACTAAGGCTCTCTCAATCTTGACTTCTTCTAGCTGACTAGACTCCACTATTACCATTGAATCATTCAAGCATTTTCTCAAGTGAGAGACATGAAAGACCTCATGTACACCATCCAACCTCTCTAGTAGCTTTATCTTGTACACCATTTTCCCTATCTTCACCCTTATGGGAAAGGTCCTAAAAATCTAGGAGCAACTTCTCCACCGAGTCAAATCCAATAATATTCCTCAATGATGATGCCTTAATGAAGAAAAAATCCCCAACTCAAACTCGAATTCTATCGTCCTCTTATTGGTGTATGACTAATGCCAATCTTGGCCTACTTTGATCCTCTTACTAATTAAATCAATATAATGTAAAGTATCTCAAATCATGTCTAGTCCAACAAGAGTTTATCTTTGGCCTCCCACCAATAAGAAGGAGATCAACGCAGTCTTTCATAAACAGACTTGGGAGGATCCAATCTAATGCTTGCTTGAAAAATGTTATTATAGATGAACACTATTAAGGGCAAATGTTCCTCCCAAGTCCCTTCAAAATCAAAAATACACATCCTTAGAAGATCCTCTAATACCTTATTCCCTTTCTGTTTCGCCATCAATTCGAGGTTGATAAGTTGTGCTCAATCTCAATGTGTCTCTAATGCCTATTGTAGACTTTTCCAAATTTTTCTTGTAAAAATTGAATACCTATCATTGACTATATTTGAACTCCATGTAGTGAAACAATGTTAGGGATGCCAATGATGCAGCTATTCTCTTACTCCATACTGGTATAAAATGGGCACTCTGGGTCAATCCATCAATAATGACCCAAAGTATTAATGTTCCCCTTCCTATATCAGCGTACTCCATCTGCAAAATCCATTAATACACTTTCCCATTTCCATTGAGGTACACCCAATGACAATAGCAGTCCTCTAGGCTGTTTCTGCTCTGCTCAACTCATTGGAAAGTAAAACATCTAGCTATAAACTTTGCCATATTCTTCTTCATAATGAACCCAAAAAAGACCCACTTCATATCTATGTATACTTCATCACCATCGGGATGGACGGTAATTCACGAACGTTGTACCTCAGATAATACCACACCCATCAAGTCACCTATGTGGGGTGCACATAACCTCTTATCTCTTCTCAACCATCTCTTCGAGTCTATGAAATAGCGTTGGAGATGCCTGAGGCCTCTCCTCTTCCTATCCTATCAATGATGTCAACTAACTTCATACCCACTTTCTGCCTATAATATTAGGCTGGATCTCTAATGCTATAATAAATCAGGAAGAGAAATCTATAAAGGGCTTAAAATCAGATATGGATATGAACTCAAAATTCCTTTACACAACAAACATGGGACTTAAGGATGCTCTCTTCTGACTTAATGCATCCGCTATTACACTCCCCTTTCCTGGGGTATAAGGAACATGGAAGTTGTAAGATGTCAAAAAATTCCATGAACCATTGTTGCCTTAAGTTTAAATCCTTTTGCAATAAAATTTACTTTAATGGGTTATGATATGTAAATAGCTCAAACCTCTAACCAAGCAAATAATGCCTCCAAGACTTAAGTGCAAGCATGGTGGTAGCTAACTCCAAGTCTTAGGTGGGGTTGTTCCTCTTATGGGTTTTTAACTGTCTACTAGCATTACTCTCTACCCTCTCATACTGCATGAAAAGTGCATCAAGATCGGTATCACATGCATCGATGTAGATTGTAAATGCACTGGTAAGGCTCTCTTTAACTTCATAGTGTAATCCTCGCAATATTTATCCCAAGAAAATGCTAAGTTCTACTTGGTGATTTGGGTCAACATTATAAAGGTCTTCATGAAATCCTTAATAAATTTCTAAAAACAACCCACGAAACCAAGAAATCTTCTAACCTCTGTAGCGTTCTTGGGGTCTTCCAATCTTGCATCACCACCACTTCGGTGGGATTTATAGCCAATCCTTGCTTAGAAACTATGTGCTTCAAGAAACGCACTTATTTGCTCCAAAAATGCATGTAGAGAATTTAACTTTTTAGCTTATGCGCTTGGAGGTGCTGAGGACCTCCGTCACTCCTCGAATAAACTAGGATGTCATCATAATAACAATGCCAAACTTATTTAAGACAACGCCAACATCCTACTCCCATCTTTGCAAATTTTGCTGGATCATTGGCTAGTCCGAAGGGGATGGCTAACCACCCTTAATTAATGGAAGCTTGATCTAATTAGGAGAAAACTATGGCTCCTACCAACTGGTCAAAAAGATCATCAAAACGAGGAAGCAGGCAGAAGTGGTACTTTTTTATTAGCTCTCGATAATCTATAAAAAGTCTTAAGAAACCATCTTCCTTTGCAATAAAGATGATTGGTGCTCCCCACTCCGAGATACTCCTATAGATGAAACCCTTCCCCAAGATCTCTCAAATCATCTTGCTCGATTATCTTCTTTCACCAAGGGCCATATGCCTCACTGGTAATTCCACTGGTCTGTCATTATCAATAAGGTATACCTTAAACTCAATCTCCCTTTTTGGAGGAAGCCCTCCCACCTCCACAAAAACATCAAGAAAATACCAAACTATGAGAACTGAACTGATCTTGTCGGAGGATATATATATATATGAGGAATGTAAATAACTCAACATGATTAACTCTCTCAGTCGCATGAGATCTCAAATGTGTGTCAGTTACAAGTACCTAATCTGATGACACTCCTGTCATAGTCTAGGATAATCCTATATGTGGATAACTAATCCGTACCCAATAACATCTCATATCCCCAAAAACCCAAGACATAAGCATCGTAATCTAATTATACTCCTAGAATCATGATTTTTAGACCCCAACATATCATAGATAAGTGTACCGATCCTCCCTCGAAGTTTGAAACCACTATTGGATTTATGACCAGAGATATGTCCAAGTGCAAGCAATTAACTAGAGAAATAGATAACTAGATAAAAAGAGTGTGATGCTTCAGAATCAAATAAAGTATGGATAGGAGAAAACTAGAATAGAGATCAAACCTTTAACAATAACTTCCATGCCTATGCTCGCTTGCCACTGTTGGATGGTCAGCTCCTAAAGTCTGAATCTATGTTGACTGAGTGCCAGCTCTTCGTGTCGCCCCTCCTCCTCTAAGGGCGGAACTTATGAATATTCTCTAGCTACTCACATACAAAGCATTTCCCCTTCAAACCTCCATCTTGCAATCTCCAGCGTAACGTTCATTCCTCCTACAAGTGTTCCGACTTACATCCTTTTAGATATGACATTTCTAAGGTTATCCAACTTTCTTCTTCTTATTATTCCTTTTGTCTTCCTAAAAATTTCAGCTGCTGCCTTCTGGCCTACCTCTACCATAAGGAACATCTCCATTAAACTCTCGAAAGTAGCTCCAAGAGGCACACGATTGAGCACCAACCCTTATAGTGATTGGTTCATCCCCTTTGCATACTTTAATGTCTTTTTATGTTGGGTGTTGACCATATCTAAACCAAATCTTAATAACTCATTGAACTGATTAATGTGCTTCTTGATTATCATCTTCTCCCGCCTAGTATTGGTAAATTTCTCCAATTAGGCTCCTTTCTCCGCTTTTGATAAGAATTTTTTCTCTAACATTCTTCTTAAGCAATCCTAATCCAACTCTCTTAACTCAGCCTCCAAAACCTCTCATCAACATAATGCCTATCCCTTCAGCTTCCAGGTGGCAAATCAAATCAACTCCTTTTCCCTTATCCTCATAAACCCAAATACCTTTCACAATTCTATATCCTTGCCTAAGCATCTACGTATGACTCAGTCCCATGGAAAGGCTTCCCTCCTAGATTGATGGAATCTTTACACATCTTAGAGAAATTGACTGTGATAGATGGGTAAGCTAGGGCTCCACCTATGGGTGCTTTGGCTGGCGATTTGTCCGAGGATCTGCTTGTGTCATAGCCTGTAAGTGTCAACAAAACCAAATGGGTATCGTGACCAATACAATAAAAGTAACCATCAACAGTGTTTGAAAATTGCTGTAATATAATATAATAGCTTATCAAAAACTTTGTATAATGAATATATCCTAGCTATGGATGTTTTAACAATATAAGAAGAAACGTTGTGGAGAACTCTATTTTATAGCATTTACAGTGAGATGTTAGTAGTTTTTGATAGATTTCCTAAGTTATTACTGCCCTTTTCATCAACGATTGATAAATGTTGTTATTAACTTATAATAACATCTATAGATTGTTGTCAAAAGTGCATTCATTTATGCTCTACATTTTCAACAATAATTTATAAATGCTATCAATAAAATTTACAACATTTTCTTTTCCGCTGTCAAATTTTTACATAAATGTTTTTTAATTTTCATCAGCATTTCATAAACGTTGTTGTTAAGTATTCAAAGTAATGATAACATTAGATAAAGGATCTTAGTAAATTTTAAGAGTAATGACAACACAGAATAAACACTATCTCACTACAACAAAATGACCCTATTACAACGGTGGAACACCGTTGTAATAGGGTTTTTACAACGGTGGGCAAACCGTCGTGTCTTAAGAAGTTGTAATAGCCTAATATCTTTTACAACTTTTCTGCACTGTTGCAAGACCGTTGTAATATGTATATTTTACAACTTTTTTCCACCGTTGTAATAAGTTTATTACAACAGTTATGCACCGTTGTTGTTTTAATTTTTACATTTTATTACAATTTTTATATTTTACAATTGTAATATATCCACAAATTATATACATATTACTAATAAAAGAATTCATTGCAGAACATATTATCTACAAAACTGAAAATATCAAACAAACTTAAACCATGAACCAAAACAATATATTATTAATTTCAAACTCATCATTTTTTTACATAATACATTGACAAAACTGAAGATACAAAGACTTTATAACAGTTCTAACTTTCTTCTGCTCCTGTTAATCTCCTTGTGCTCCTTTTTCTCCTTAATATCCATTCCTAAGAAAGAAATTATCAAACTGTTAGTGCTGCAGTATAGATTTATGCATGTAACAAAAATTGGAAAAATGTGAGTGCACAAAATAAACAGCTAATACAATGCATTCAAACCATTATATACGTAAATAACCTGACCATTATATACAATGCATGTAACGTTGGATGATTCATTTTGTTATATACAATGCACTGAAAAGCTTTGCCGTGGCAAAGCTATGCAGTGCAATCACTTTGCCGCGGCAAAGCTATGCAGTGCAATCACTGCATAGCTTTGCACTGCAAAGCTTTGCCGCAGCAAAGCTTTGGCAAAGCTTTTACATAGCAAAGCTTTGCACTGCAAATAGCAGTGCAAAGCTTTGCCGCAGCAAAGCTTTGCCAGCAAAGCTTTGGCAAAGCTTTTGCACAGCAAAGCTTTGGCAAAGCTTTTGCACAGCAAAGCTTTGCCGCAGCAAAGCTTTGGCAAAGCTTTTGCACAGCAAAGCTTTGGCAAAGCTTTTGCACAGCAAAGCTTTGCACTGCAAATAGCATTGCAAAGCTTTGCAAGCTTTGCAGTGCAATCACTGCATAGCTATGCCGCAGCAATGAAACAAACCTGACCAATTCCCGATCAAATTCTTTAATCCCAATCCTCCTCTCACAACCTTCAACTCTCCTTTCTCGTTGCTCACCATATAAAATCCATCGTCATTCTCCTCAACCTCCTTCCTCTTCCTGTGAATTGAATGGAAATATAATGAATTATGGGATCCCATACATCAAATACTTTCTAAACATAAGTATTTCGTAAATACGTGGACTAACAATCAAGTTTACATATAATCCTTTTTTTTACTTTTAGATAAGAATCTATGGGCATGCAACATTGAAAGCAAGAATCTTTTTTTTTTTGCAAGCAAATTAGAATTAAAATTGCAAAATGATTCATGGATCCAAAAAGGCAGATCTGATCGACACAAAGATCTAATAGCCATTACATAAAATGTCCCAAACTGAAATTCATCAAGACGCAGATCTGCAACAAATATTGCCACTAAATTCAAAACATGTTACACAGGAAATGGCTCAAAAGAATTTGCCTAATTCAGGGATGACGCATATACTACCAAAGTTCATATCCTAGTGTTTAACAGCGTCAAAGATTGAAGAAATCGGTACATAAAATAGAGCATAGTATATTGATTCCACATGGATTATTACACAACAGTTCTGAGCTACAAAACGTTTGAATATACATTTTGTGAACGATTACCATCCAAGTTTATCAACTCAAACAATTTTTCAGGTTCAAATCAAAATCAAAGCTTGATGCAATAAAAATTAAATCGCCAGCTCTGATTAAAAGCACAAGTTCATGAATTGAGTAATAGATTTTACCAGCTTTTAGGGGTAAAGACGAGGCACAACAAAGGGGGACGCAGATGAGTAAGAGGACAGCCTGAGGAGCTGACAGCGGAAGCACTATCTACTACTGGTGAGACTCTAGCATCTACACTGGTGAGACTCTAGCATCTACTACAGCTGACAGCGGACGCAAATGAAGGCTTGGATCTAGATCTGGAAAGTGGAGCAACTGTACCACAGAGGAGAAAGCTAGGGAACGATGGGGTATAGGGGATAGCAAAGGACGAGCATGACTGAGGAGGGACGAAAATAGGGCAGGAGAAAGGATTGAAGGGAGATAGGGGAAGGAGGACGGAACCCTAGTGAAATTTGGGTATGAAATTGTGGCGGCCAGATTTAGGGTTCAGGAAAGCTTCGTGAAATATAAGGGATGGCCGCCAAAATTTTCAAGCTGGCCCGCCAAACGATTTATTTTTTCATGTTCATCTGATTGGTACTTACTAATGTGATTACATCTTATATTTCAATTGTTTTCAGAACTATACATAATATTATTTCTTATAGGAAGCATTTAACCAATTTCAACAATCAATAAATCACGTTGTTTAAGTCATCTAAATATTCATTTCGATTTTAAGGTTCAATTATCATAAGAAAAAAAAAACTAACTAGTTTTTCGGAATTTCGGATATTTTATACCCCGTTAGCGGGGGCGTTGCCCCCGCACCCCCACCTAGGGGGGTTGCCACCCCCCCTGGACCCCCCCTCCGTAGGGATCATATTTGACAAAAGATTTTGGAAAAACTTTCAACAACGATTACTTATTAAAAAATATTATATACTAAATATTAATTACTACTAATAGTCATGATTAATTATAAATTAAATATTTATTAATTGTTATTTACTTATTGATTATTAACCGCGCATTAGTTATTACTTACTAATTAATTACCAGTACTTAATAATGAAGTAGTCATAAATAATTATTTTTAATTAAATATTTAATATTTATATATTGATTATTATTAAATATTTACTAATTGGTTGTTAATTAGTAATTATCAGTAGGAATTATTTATTTATTGATGAATTTTTAATTAAATATTTAATATGTATTTATTGATTATTAATTAATAATTACTAATTGGTTGTCAATTACTAATTATTAGCATGAATTATTTATTTATTGAAGTATTTTTAATTAAATATTTAATATTAATATATAGGTTATTAATTAATAATTACTAATTAGTTGTAAATATTAATTATTAAAAACTATTTGATGAAAATAATTAATATTAAAATATAGTCATATATTACAACAGTCAAAATAACACAGTTGTTAAAAATAAATTTATTACAACTTTTCTGGAAAAAAAGTTGTGAAAAACATTTATTACAACAGTGCTTTAACCACCGTTGTAAAATTAAAGTTGTAATATGGTGTTTTTGTTGTAGTTACAACGGTGTTTATACCACCGTTGTAAAAAACCATTTATTACAACGGTGCTTTTACCACCGTTGTAAAAACCCATTTATTACAACGGTGCATTTACCACCGTTGTAAAATTAAAGTTGTAATATGGTGTTTTTGTTGTAGTGTCTTTTACTATTTTGTTTTTTTACAACATTTATATTTTGTAGCACTATAAGAATATTTATGCACATGCATATCAACTTCATTTAATATATAGCAAGCAACTAATATCAATAACATGTTCAAATCAAATACAAAAGCTATCATATAAACACATAACTCATAATCATTTACATAAACAGTATAACACAATATTCAACAAAGATATCATTTATAAACCAAGTTTACATGATTTCCATAAATAAAAGTAGCACCATAAACTAAGTTTATAAAATATCCATTGTACAAATTCACAATATCTACAGATAAAAATACAATATCCATAAAGCAAGTATGCACCAAATACCAACAAAATCGGTAACCAAAAAGTTTCATATGCATACCAAGAAAGAAGAAAGTATTATCTTTTTTTTTTGCAACAAAGATCATTAATTACCTAAGATGAAGAAATTCATAAGTCGGTGATTCTGCTAGTAATACATAACACGTTGTAATATTAGTTGCGAATAACATACCGATTCTACTAGTAGTACATGACATGAAAACATATGTTTAATATACCATCGACGTTATAATAATTGTATCGGTGGCCCTTTGTTTATAATAAAACTTAAGTAAAATTAGCTAAATATTTATAATAATTAGTTAATTCTCATAAGTTTGTTTAAATTTTATAAGTATCGACCAATTTTATAAAATTTGATTAACTTGGTCAATTTATTATTAAACTTTTATAGTATTTAGTTAATTTTTTTATTAAATTTAATTAAATAGTTAATATTTTTATAATACTTAGTTAACTTAGTTAAATTTCCCTTATTACAGACTATTAATTTTTATAAATTTAGTTAACTTATTAATATTTTATAATTTAATATTATTATGTTTATTGTAAAACCTAGATTATTGTTATTATTATTATAAAATTACCGAATTTTATAAAAATTAATTATTCTGGTTAAAATTTTATAATTTATAGTTACCTATTATTATCAAAAGCTTAGTTAATTATCATTACTATAAACTTATTTTTTTTATAAAACTTAGTTAAACTTTTATAAGCTTATTTAATTTTTATAAATCTTATCTACTTTTATAAAATTTATCTAATTTAGTTAAATAATTATTACAATAATTGTTACTGTTTTTTGAGCTTGACTGTTGTGTAGTGTGAGACTACACAACCGGTTAATATTAATATATTAAATAAATAAAGTCGGTCAACAGGCCTGACTAATGGCCACAAAATAAGAGTAGTTTGCTAGATGGACTTTAAAATAGCCTATATAATACATACAAGGATGAGCCCAAAACATGGCCCAATAGATACAAACTCACAAAAATCATGGCTAATTGAAATAAGAACCAAAATACAGGACGCAACACACCGAACGAAGAGCAAGAGCAGCAGATTGAGCTAGTTACCATGGCCTGGGGTAGATCCTTCTGGAGCTGGCTATGGCGACATCTGAGTTTCCTATAGATTCATCAAAATTATTGTTCCCCTCCCAAAAGAGAAGTTTGAAGGGCTCCTGGGTGTGGGAACCTATCCATGGAGAAAAAGGCCGAGTGATTTTATGACATAAGGTGGTCTGTGAGCAAGACTTGTTGTTGAAGCATCTGTTGTTCCTTTCTAGCCACATAGTCCAACAACAGGCGATGGTGAAGGAGTTTGGATCTAGGTTTGGATCATATTGCTACGAATAATCAAAAGGGCAGAAGCATGTGGGGATGCTGTCAAGAATGTGAGCGGAAGAAGAGGATTAGTTATAGTAGCTATTGTCAAAATCATGGAATAGGTGGTGAATGGATTTAGTGATGTTATAGCAAAGGGTTGCATCTTGGGTCAACATGAATATTTTTGTGCATGAGTTTGTCTTTGGTATTGATTCTCTCCCGAGTCAGGCACCACAGGGAGAAGCGGATGTGAGGAGGGGGCTAGATTTTCCAGAGTCTAGGAAAAGAGAAAGATCGCCAAGAGAAGGTAAGGTAACGGCTGTGGGATTTGACTGAAAAACCAGAGTTGGGATGGGGGCTACAGGTTATCTGATCAGAGTTGGAGTTTAGGGTTGTGGATTAGAGATTGAAGACAACATCTACAAGATCAGAAAGCATGTTGTCATAGAAGTAAGAGTGTGGTGTGAGGTAGAGGGGACCACTGTTAAACGCCTCATGAATAGAAATAGAGGGGCTCAGAGAGGCTATGTATAGTTCTGGGTAAAAGTGGGTAAAGGGACAATCGAAGAGCCAGGAGTTGTGCCAGAAAAAGAATGAACAACCATTGCCAAGCTGCATGTGAAACAGACGTATAGTACATGGCAGGGACCTGAGGATATAATTCCAGAAAGGCAAGAGTTACACATGAGGTATGGAGTAAAGCACAAAGGAGGGGTTGTTGTTGTATAACATGGATATGTTCTAGGATTTCCAAATGAATTCTCCAGGATGAAGTCGTTGCCAGAGTTATTTAGAGAGAACGGCAAGGTTCATAGACCGTAATCATGGATGCCCATTCCGCCAACAGAAACATCTTTTCAAACCGTGCTCCAATGGACAAGAGATTTGATAGACCCACCATGCCAGAGAAACGATCGTCGTAATTGGTCAATCATGGCGATGACCCAGAATGGGGCGGAGTGGACCGAGAACCTGTATAGAGGCATGGCAGAGAGCACAAATTTGATAAGGGTCAACTGGCCAATAGCCGAGAGAGATGAAGCTTTCCAATATGCGAACCTGGAATCAATTTTGGATGTGAGTTTGAGCCAATTTCAATGAAGCAGTTTGGTTGGACGAATTGAGACTCCAAGGTAGGAGATGGGAAAGTTTCCAAAGCGAAAGTTGAGGACGTTAGCAATCATCGGTCTGATAGAGTTTGCTCTACCAAGCATAATAAATGAGCTTATAGATAAATTGATGGAGAGGCTATAGATTAGTTCAAAGTTGAGAGCAAGACTTTCAAGCAATGAATGTTATTGGGTATGGGGGTTGTAAAAAATGGTATCGTCAACGAGATGAATGTTAACAGCGGCTGGGAAATCAACGTGAGGTTGAATGCCACTACGGAGGTTATTCTTGGAGGCGAGCCTGACCATATGGTTGAAAACATCAATAACCAAGACAAATAAGAGGGGTGATTAGGATCACCTTGTCGGCGACCACGTCTAGATTTGATAAGGCCCCCGTCAATGCCATTGGAGGAAATAGTGGAATGGCTGGAGTTAATGGTGTAGGCAAACCAGTTACACCAGTTGGGTGGACAACCCCTGTTATTAAAAATTCAAGCAAAAATTTCCAGTTAACCATACCGAAAACCTTGTGGAAATTAATCTTGAGTAGACCCCTGTGTTGGAAGTACAGTGCCAAAAGAAGATAATCTCTTGGGTGGTAGTGACGTAGCAAAGGATGTTGCAACCAAGAATAAAGGCAAATTGCTTTGAGCTGATGAGTTAAGGGATATGGGATTTCAGATGGTTGGCTAGGACGTTAGTGATGAGCTTGAAAGTACAATTTAGAAGGCTAATGGGACGAAATCTTTCGAGGTCGGAATCACCTTCATGTTTGGGCAAAAGGATGTTCTTTGCGTACTTGAGACAGGCGATGCACAAAGGGTTGGAGTGGAATTTGTGGAGTAGGTTAAAAATATCATGCTTGAGAAGATCCCAAAAGTGTTTAAAGAACAGAGGCTCAAACCCATCTAGACCAGGAGCTTTGTTGATGTCCATGGATTTCAGAGCAACCAAAATTTCGTCTTCGGTGAAGGGAACGTCAATGCGAATGAGGATTTGGTTGGTCCAGAGGAGGTTCCCGTTGATTGGGGGTGGAGGGGGAGACCGTTAATCAACAAGATTCCTAAAGTGAGTGATGAAGAGGGAATTGATGGTACGGGGGTCTCTAGCAGTGAAGTTGTTGTGGTTTATCTCTGAAATGTAGTTAGCGCACCTCCTGCCATTGACAAACCTATGGAAGAAAGCAGTGTTATGATAGCCATCAGTAAGTCATCTGGCCGTAAAGCATTGCTTCCTGCTAATCTCCTTCTGCTGGATAAGGCGAGAGAGCTCTGATTCGAGATCGTGAAGCCTGGAAACCTCAGAGGCACACATGGTACACTTTCCTCCTTGATATTAATTTCAAGAATGTCATTCTACAGCGAGGAAGTATAGCGACGGAGGGAGCTCCAGATATATTAATAAACTTGGTTAAATTATTTGTAAAACATATTTAGTTCATTACGATTATTATTTTAAAAATATAGTTAACTTCATTAAATTATTATTATATATTTAGTTAATTTCTATAGAACTTAGTTGACTTAGTTCATGTTTATAATTTATTATTGTTGTTATAAACTTATTCAATCATTATTATTATTATTATAAATTTGTTCATTTTTATAAAGTTTAGTTACCGTGTTAATATTTTATAGTTTATCATTATATAAGCTTAGTTAAGTATTATTATTATCGTTATTTTTATTAGTATACGAGTGGAAACCCGTGCGATGCACGGGAGCATAGACTTTAAGTGTTTTAGTTTGCATGTATCAATAAGCGGTGAGAGCGTATTATATAGTGGCAAAATACATAATGTAAGTGATATATGTATGTGTTAGGATTCTGCTGTGTAAACTAAATTTTGCAGCAAAAAGTAAATAATGCATGTATAGGGAGTAGGGACAGGTTGCACGTAAGGTAAACAGTATAAAATTTTGTGTGTCTCTATTGTGTTGACAAAAAGATATATGCATTAATTGATGAATTAAGCAACATTATGCGATTGCTGGCAAGTAATGAAACTAAACTCAGGGTACAAAATATGTATCTCAACATATTGGTACAAAGTTTATAGCAATGTTATCCATAATAACATACTGGTACAAAATATAAGATTTGATTTTTGTTGGCTTGCTGGCAAGTAATTAAACTAACAGAGTTATCAGTACCATTAGTGAAATGGTAGAGCTTTGCAATTCTTGGCATTTCTGTATTTAACATCCATATGAACATCAGATTGCTTCAACTACAGCATTTCTGTCTAGCATTTCATCGAAGGAATTTATAATCTTTTGGCTAGCATGTCTGAAGCGTTCACATCATATGATACTTCATTTTAGCCTTCAACCTCTATCTTACCACCATCTTCTTCATATCTTGCTCACGTACTCCTTTTATTTGATATCATTTGATGATAGTTCTTTCTTTTCTTTGCTTTAGATTTATTATCCCATCTTATTCGCTGTTCCCCGTGCTTGCAATCTCTTTTCCTCCAATTATTTTATATCCCTTTACATAAGAGGGGGAAAAATCACATAATTATTACTGATTCTTTGAGGCATGCACCATTCAGGCACTAAAGATCTTGTTTTTAATTATGTAAATCATTATTAGAATGTAAATAGTACTTCGTCAAACTAACACCACTGGCAATTACCACCTAATGACAAACGTGTAGATTGTTTCTCATATTTAGCAAATGTAATAAATTGGCTAACAAATAAAACATGACAACACAAACTCATCAACTGCAATATCAGAACTACAATTATTAATTTTTTTGAAAATGCAATCTTTTCTTCAATTTAACGGTTCAAGAGGAGGCTTGAATTTAAAAATGTGGACAAATATGCCAGTTATATAAGCTATAACAGTTATATAGCTATAACAGTTCCACTGGATGCAATGATGCACAAAAAGGTTAGTTTGCTACTCTTGAGATGTGGTTGTCATAAATTCGGTATGAATGAATGAATCGCCATATAATTATATTGAAAGAGACAAATCTATATGCCAAATAATTAGTGGATATGGTTTTACGTGGTTGAAGTAGCAAAAAATACCCCTTTCAATTATCTTGGTTAAATCAAAGCAATCCGCCCAGTAGTGTTTTTTTTTACCTTATATAGGGAATTACTCACTTGAAAATTTGATGCTTCTTTAGATAATTATGTATGTAAATATCTAAAATAAATCAGTAAATAAATATTAGGACTGTTGGAAATGAACCAATAAATTGATGAATTGACGATGCTTTGACAGAAACTAAAAAAACGATAAATGACTGTTGTGATATTAGGAAAAGAATTATAAAAGAGAAAAAATATGGATGAAATCGAAGAGGGAATTCTAGGCAGGATCAAAATTATAATGGAAAGAAATCATTGGAAAATTAAAGGAAATGAAGATAATAAGAAAAGAATGAAAAACAGTAGATGTAATAAGGAAAGTTGTGAGGTTCCGTATGAGCATTAAAGATTTAGGAATGATCCTGTTTTTTCTTAAATTACAATTTTGAATAAGCCATACTTAAACCACTAATATAAATATAAATTTATATAAATGAGCTATATATTAGGCAAGTGGCACGGATATGTACAATTCACTATAAAAAGAGAATACAGCAGTCCAACTATGGAAATTTATTTAATAAGATTGAAATCATGACAATTATAGCTAGTTTTGAAACCATGTGCTTAAAATTGCATCAATCAAGCCAATTTCCAAATGAACTCTAGGGTACTATTTAATATTTCTAGAAGTTTATTTGGCGTTCTCTTAGCTTCATCAATATCAATAGACTAAGAGAAAGATCATACCATTAATATATCAATTTATTTTATATGTGGTACATAAAATAGATCATACCATTAAACTATCACCCTTTGTTGGATACTCCTTTTCTGGTCAACATCAGCATTTTCATTGAGTAGCAGCCTAAGTGCAAACATATTGAAAAGATCACTGAGCTGGCAATTAATTCGTACTACTAAATATCACTAATTTAAGTTATAATATTGTAGGAATTGGCTTTAACTCTCAATAAATACATAGTTATGGGTAAACATGTATAGAAAGGATAAATTTACAAAACATCTTGTACAGAGACCATTGCTTGCTTTCTCACTACCATTAATATATCAATTTATTGAAGAAACTGGCAAGTAATAACATTGCTATAAACATTGGTTAGTTTCATTACCTACCAATTAAGCAACATTATGTATCTCAATATTTAAATTTATGGTACCATTATGCAGCTCAACATATCAAATAATAGTAGTTACCATATATTGCGACTGCTAGAGCACAAATCTATGTGTACAAATGCGAAAACATATTCCAATATAACTGATTTCTAACACATCAGATATGAACACCCCATTTGGGTACATTATTGAAGAAATTGGGTAAGGAACTAAACTGATAGAGTACGGATCTAGGCTTTATGAGTTTCATGCATTCAGCTTAAATCAAAAGCATAGGGTATAATAAAATATTATTTGCATAATTTACATAAAATAGTAGTAGCCTCAGAACGACCAAGCCATACACACATATTTTAAAAAATAAATAGATTACTAAAAGGAAAGTATCTCAAGAATCTTACCTGGTTGACAGTCTCAGTACGAAATGAAGTTTGACTTCGTTGTGAAACTCATATGTGATATCAAAGTAAAAAAAAATTCATCAGTATTAATAACCTGGTAGAAAGACAAATACATGGCCATATTTAAATTTCATAATTGTGCCAAAAATATATTACATATTCATGATTTTACCTCAAATTCTTCAACTTTAATCTCCATGATTTTGTAGTCAAACTCTTGATCCTCCAAAACTACACCCGACCTGAAGGAATGAAAAAATGGATGTTTAATTAGTCACATGTTGAAAATAATAAGAAAATGAGCTTTTAATGTGTTAAAACATGTTTGATATTTTTACAACCTTTTTCAGTAGCATTTTCTTCCCTACAAAATAAATAGTTACTAAAAGGAGAGTATCTCAAGAATCTTACCTGGTTGACAGTCTCAGTACGAAATGAAGTTTGACTTCGTCGTGAACCTCATATGTGATATCAAACTAGAAAAAAAAATCATCAATATTAATAACCTGGTAGAAAGACAAATACATGGCCATATTTAAATTTCATAATTGTGCCAAATATATATTACATGTTCATGATTTTACCTCGTATTCTTCGACTTTAATCTCCATGATTTTGTAGTCAAACTCTTGATCCTCCAAAACTACACCCGACCTGAAGGAATGAAAGAAATGGATGTTTAATTAGTCACTCAATTACTGTCATGGCTATTCAAATTATGAAATTCTTAATTCTTAATTCGAACGTTAATGGATTTAAAAGAATTAAAAACGTACATACTTTGTAATTAATTATTTTTTTCCAAATTTTATTCCTTTTTAAATAAAATTAATTGTGTGAAATTAATTGTGTTTATAGATAAGGGTTGAAATATTCAATTCGAAATGAAGGTATATGTAGTAACAGTCATGTCTATTCAAATTTTATTCCTTTTTTAACGTTAATAAGTTACCTTAATTGCCAAATTAATGCGATGATGTGTCATAAGCTTTTCAAGTAAGATATTTTTTAAAAGGAATGAGAGCATTAACTTTTAAACGTTATTAATGTTTCCCATTTACTGTCAATAAATTCTTAATTCGAACGTTAACAGATTTAAAAGAATTAAAAACGTACATACTTTGTAATTAATTAATTTTTTCCAATTTCACCTCCAATTACATAAAATAAATTGTGTGAAATTAATTGTGTTTATAGATAAGGGTTGAAATATTCAATTCGAAACGAAGGTATGTGTAGTAACAGTCATGGCTATTCAAATTTTATTCCTTTTTTAACGTTAATAAATTACCTTAATTACCAAATTAATGCGCTGATGTGTCATAAGCTTTTCAAATAAGATATAATTACCAAATTAAGGCGGGTGGAATTAAATCAACCTATTCAATGCTCATGCAAGAATAATGACATGTTTATGGGATGTGTTTAAATTAGGACGGTGGATTTGTTTTTGCGGGATTAAATCTGAACCGTTCTTTGTCTTGTTGTTTGTCTCCTGATTTGTCTAGGGGGGATTGAAATTAATTGTGTTTATAGATAAGGGTTGAAATATTCAATTCGAAACGAAGGTATGTGTAGTAACAGTCATGGCTATTCAAATTTTATTCCTTTTTTAACGGTAATAAATTACCTTAATTACCAAATTAATTCGCTGATGTGTCATAAGCTTTTCAAATAAGATCTAATTACCAAATTAAGGCGGGTGGAATTAAATCAACCTATTCAATGCTCATGCAAGAATAATGACATGTTTATGGGATGTGTTTAAATTAGGATGGTGGATTTGTTTTTGCGGGATTAAATCTCAGCCGCTCTTTGTCTCCTTGTTTGTCTAAGGGTTTGTCTAGGGGGGAATTTTATTATATAGATACTTGCTGTTTTTAAAAAGTAAGATCACCAGTCTATCTTGTATACTAATTACCTTAATGTCATTTTACAAGATTGGAAAAAGAAACAAATATTATTTAGAAAATTTTCCAGCTTATCATGCTTCTACATAACCAAAAGAAACTTGATGATCACTTTCAAAGATGGCATGATCATAACTTGATGCATGCTGCGTTTTTCAGAATTTTACATGCTTTTAAGTGCATCATTAAAGACATTTATTCCCACCATGCTCAAACCTAAAAAAGATCAAAAATCCATAACAATATATAAGAATAACAACGAACAATGAATGTTTGATTCAAGCTTTTTTATAGATATCTAGAAGTGAAAACCTAGTTTTTTAGATTAAATTGTCGAAAGAAGGTAAGTGCATTACCACGTAAATGCAACAAAAGAACGTTATATATGTCAAAAATTTCAAGCAATAAATACAAGCTTCACTAAATCAATTCAACTTTTCAAACCTGATTTATAAAACTTCAAACAAACTAAAATGCTATTTTTCAAATAGAATATCAAAGGAGATTTATAGGCACACACATCTCAATATATAGTTAGTGATAGTTGAGATCATGGACCCATGTTATATGTTCTCCGTGAGATTTTTACATTAACTGAAATGACTAAAAAGTCAAAAAATAGATACAATTGAATTAATAGAATTTATTTTTATCCATATGATATGTAATGAGAAGATTTATATTTTTGTGTCAGATTTTAATAAATGATACATCGAATGTCATTAAATTGACAACTGTCATTGATTGCTAGTCTAATAGGTCAAATGTAGCATAGTCGACATTAGATGAACCTCTAGCATTTAAGAATAAACTAAATGAACAAGTGAGAAAATAGTACCTTTTGGTCACTACTCCATCAAATATTCCTCCTTAACAAACTAATGGAACAAGTGAGAAAATTCGATGTCCTTGTGAATGACACAGGGGTATTCTGGCTATTGCTAAGCAATAATGATTGCAATGACAGATAATGGATTTCCATAAGAAGTACCTATCGAATCCAAAAAATTAGTATTGGTAGGAATAAACGTTCTAATTGGAACGCTCAAATTCCATTTTCAAAATATCGGAATCAAATATTAGAATCATCATTTATTATCATTTAAATTCAATTAAGGTGTGTCCAATGAGTAAATTTTAAAAGAACAACTGAAAATGTTTACAACTCAAAATTACCTTATTGACTAAATTATGAGTCAATAATCATAAGGATTGTCCAAACATTTATAAATTGCATGTACTATGATATAAATTCCTTTCTATATATGAATTACTATGATACTTAACATATTTGTGTTTTTTTATGCATGGCCGTTTTCTAGTTTTGTATAACCCATTATATGTTTTCTGTTTATTTTTTATTTTTTGACAGACAATGTTATATGTCTAAGCTAAAGTAAATATTTGAATATTAATCATAATCATATGAATACAAGTATGTACGTTATCTATGTCATTTTAAGTGTATTTTATATGAATTGATACAAAATCAAATGGACAAATAGAAATTACATTCAACGAGTGGTGTACATATACGTGTATCACTGGTATTGGTTCTCTAGTGATACTAGTTCAAATAATTTAAACTCAATCAAACACATATTTTTACAATCTATAAATTCAAACAAAGATCATTATTAGTTGGGGTATCCAAGTTTATTGCTTCATAAGATAATTAAGAAAAGTTACAGTTTACATATACTTGCACATGGCACTGGACTTGAAAGGCTTGTCCTCTTCAGTTTTGAATGGATCAATAACCCAGTTCATAGATTGTATCCTATTATTAGCCTATATGGAAGCTCTTTTAGATTGTCTTCATCGAACTAATATAAATAACTTACCCTTTGTTAGAAAGGCCTAAAAATTCTTCCACCGCTTCTAAAACGCAAATCTTCTGGAAGCATATGAACTAACCACCACCATTTATCATTAACAAAGTCATATCCATTCCTTAATGAGAAAAAATAGTAGTTATGCATATGTGGAATTCATTGGAAAGTTTGAATATTAAATTCTATGTACCCACCTAAGTGGAATTAAACACTTCATAATCATATAAGAATTGTAACAACCTAGAAAATCTGAGCCAGTTTAAATTTTTTAATTTGGCTATTTTAGTGGATTTTAAATATTTAAAATAAATTATTTTAAATAATAACGACGAAAAATATGTTTGAATCTGTGTTTGAAAATAAATATATTTATTTTAAATTATAAACAAGGCCTGAAATGGCGCGGCAGTTTCAAATTTGGAATTCAAACTTTGACTGACTGTACCGGGTGCAAAATAAAACGGATTTTAGTGAAACCAAAAATATTTAAATCTGTTTATGAATATCTTTCTAATAATCTGAAAAATCGAAGTTTCGTAGCGGGAATCAAAAGTTATGGCCAAATGAATTTTCAGAAAGGTCGCTATAGAATATATATAGCCCTTGAAAATAGACATTTTGCAAACGACCTCAGAATTCGACGAAACCGCTTTTGTTCGATCCGAGATGTCAAATTATTGCTAGGTTTCAAATTCCATAATTTTTGAAGTTAATAAGTGGGCGTGGCGAAGGAAAATGTGTTTGGTTGATTTCAGTTAAATTGGATCGACCAGAAAAGGGCCATTTTGCAAACGGTCTTAGAATTCGATGAACCTAGTTTTGTTGGGACCGTATCGTCAAAACATAGCTTGATTTATTGTTCTAGAATTTTTGGGATCAATATGTGGCCCCAGCAAATTGAAATGTACGTTCAAATCAAATATAGAATGTTTTATATTTTAATTTGAAGAAAAACCGACTGAGGCAGTCGAATTGGCTTACGAAACATATCCCATTGTGTCCGAGATGGGGGTATTTAGCTAGGGGCGACAGTCGTTGCGTTTGAAAAGAGTTCGTTTGGAGAAACCCTATTTATTGAATAATATAAATATCGGCCAACCATAATTTTCCATTCATTATTTTATTTTCTAAAGATAAAAAAAAACCTCGTTACTCCTGTAACCGACGACGGCGCCTCTCCCTCACTTCCCGTCCATTTTCCGGCCAATCCACGCTCCAAAACCCTTGTCATCGTTCAACTTTTTGAAATTCTCTCCTTCCTCTTCAAATCAATACCAACCTCATATTCTCTAGTCGCCCCATCGTCGAGATCTACCAGCTCGAAGTTCGGAACTTCAAGGAGCCGCCGCCGTCGACTGGCACAGTCGAACTAGGCCCCCCTGCCGTCGACCAGAGCGCCCTTCCAGCCTCTTCGACGTAGTGCCACTTGATTTCAACCTCGAGCAATGGTTCGAGTGTGAATTAGAACCCCAATTTTGAACTGATTAGTGGAAGGTACGGTTTAATTATTTTAAAACTGTTTTAACACTCTAAACCCGTCGCTAAACATGATTAACTTATAAAAATCATAACTTTTTGGTATGTGGTCGAAATTCAGTGAAACAAGAGATATCGGGACCATGAGGACGCTCTCTACATTCTAGAAGAGTCCGGGGATTTTTCTGAGCTTGCTACGATTTTTAACATCACGAAAACCAAGGTGAGAACTCTAAATTCAAAATGTGAATGGAAATGTGATGTATAAATTATATAAGTGAAGTATAAATTATATACGCGTTGTATACCTCATACACATGTGTTGTACAAGTTACATGAGCGATGTTTAAATTATTCATGCATTGTATAAATTATATGTGCGTTGGAATGGAAATAAAATATACTTATATATATACATATATATATATACTCCCCTCGTCCACAAACCATGGATGATATTTATTTATTGTGATTGGCGTGAAATTTGGTGAATAATGCGAATGGTTGATAGGATTGTCTATGGTTGATATTGTTGGATTTTGGTTGAAAAATACCATTGTGGTTGAAAAATAACCGTTTGTGGTTGAAACAAATTAGAATAGGATTGTGGAAAAGAAAAACATACTCACCTGCATGCGAACTAGATGTATGAAATCCCCATTCTCAAAAACCGCGAGGTTTTAAGGTAGAGCGAGGAGCCGTACATCGGGACAGTGCCGGTTTTAACTACCCTGCCGTTATGCTGCCGAAATTTTCAATAATATTCATGTGCTAGAATTATTTTCACGTGTTGAAAACCATATTCCTGTGCTGAATAGAAATTCATGTGTTGAATAGAAATTCATATATTGAATAGAAATTCATATGTTAAATAGAAATTCTTGTGTTGAATTAATTCTTGAAAGATAAAAATAACATTTTTACCTTATGTATGAAATATATAAAATAATCGTGTTTTAAATAAATTGTCTTAACAATAAAAATCACATTTTTATTATATATATAAACTATAGAAAACATTCATTTGTTGAAACCGTATTCATGTGTTGAAACCGTATTCATGTGTTGAAACTGTATTCATGCGTTGAATAGAAATTCATGTGTTGAATAGAAATTCATGTGTTGAATAAATTCTTTGAAAGATAAAAATAACATTTTTACCTTACGTATGAACTCTATAAAATAACCGTGTTTTGAAATAAATTGTTTTAACAATAAAAATCACATTTTTATTATATATATGAATTGTTAAAATTAGTGATGTGGGGAAATAAATATCTGCTGGATTAAAATATTATTTTTTTGAAGTGAATATGGTTTTGAAATCGAAGAATGAATTATATATGTATATATATATATATATATAATTAAAATAAATCGAATAACAAAGTTGTAGTTCGCATTTTGAAACCATGATTTTAAACGATTAGTGAGGGAGATCCGACCATCGGATTTTCCCGAAACCGAAACCGTTGGGTTCGCTTTGGAAATATCTTTCCAATGACACCAACTTTGCAAAGATCCAACGGTTGGATTGTCTGGAATGTTTAATTCAAATCTGAAGAAAAACAGCGCCATAATCGATTATATTTATATATAATTAAATTAAATCGAATAACGATGTTGCAGTTCGTATTTTGAAATCATAACTTCAAACGATTGTACCGGGAGAACCGACCATCGGATTTTCCCAAAACTTAAACCATTGGATTCGTTTTGAAAAGATCTTTCTAATGATATAAAATTTGCAAAGATCCAATGGTTAGATTTTCAGATATGTGCAAATCAAATCTGAAGAAAAACAGCGCCACGGCCGCGTTATGGCCTGAAGCGTCGTTTGAATGAATTGGCTATTTTTAAAATAAATAAAAATAGTGATAAAGCACGATAAAATATTATAAACGATATGGAATGGAAATAAAATGAACTTGCTCGGTTTATTTTATATTTGATGATTGAATGTGTTTAGCGTGAAAATTACATTAAAGAACAGAATTATTGATGTCGAATAATCTAACCATTGAAATGAATTGATTTGAAATTCTAAATATACGTGAATTATTTGAAAAGGCTGAGTTAATACTCATTTCAAATAATTGATCAATGGTTAGAAGTCGAAGATATGAAGACGGTGCAAGATCGATGATCTTCACGTCGAATGGAGGGGTGCTACTGATGCTCATGATAGGAGTAGCTACCTTGAATGGGCTGAAGTGGTAGCCGTCCGGACGTACTTGTTGATTGTACGAATATGCGAGGTACAAGGTGCCTTCATTTTCGTTCAGACCCAGAATGAACTTGTAAATGGACTGTATGTCTGACATTGGATTTTGTTCTGTGTTGATTGATCCCTATTAAATATATATCTGTTTGGAGGCGGAGAATTTATTCTCTTGCTTAACACCCTTCTCTGAAACGTACGAGCTCAGGGGTTATATATAGACAGAAATCAGTCGCATGGAGTGAATTGCCTGTGTAGCATGCCTAAGTGGCAGATGATTAAGGCTTTTGTTGAAAAGCAAAGTCTTGTGGTTGATGATCAAAGCACGGCCTGTGTGGCATAGCTTTGTGTATAACGTTAATTTGCGAGCCTCACACCCCGGTATGAGCCAAAAACGGGAGAGGACCTCAGGGAGGACATGTGTTTCCTTCTAGCTAGGAGTGGTGCTTTGGGTTTTGCGCGCCCGGGTATTTTACTTATGTGGATGATGGAAAGCGAGACGTCTCGGTTATTTCGGTCTCTTTAGAGCCGAAGGATGGTCTTTATAAAGGCCAGATTTACGCCCCATAGGGCGGAGAAACGCAGTGTTCAGGCATTTTAATCCACGTTGAGTGGACCGGCCATGTCGCTCCAAGGGTCGATGCGTTCTGATCCTGAGACATGAGTTAGACCGTCTCGAAGTGATATGGACGATCCCTTGCCTTGGTTCATGACGGAAATCCAATTTCCAAATACGACATCGTGCGGTTTTGATTGTATACCTATATATGGCGACATAGTGGTATGGGGCATTAATGCCGTCTATGATTGATAGTTATGATTGAAATTGTTTTTGAAACATATAAACACTAGTAATAATATCAAATGCTTTTATTTTATTCGTATCAAGTGTACTTTAGCCATTATAAGGTAAAACTCTATCCTCCGGTTTGTGTTGCATTGTGTGATGGGAACTAAGTCTTATATTGGCTTCTTTTTTATAAAAAGCATTGCGATGTTTAAAAGATTTACTTGTTTTAAAGCACTGGCAATCCAATGGAGTAAACCCGTTCCACAAAAGTGGTGTGGTCCTGTGATTGGCCATATTATAAAGTAAGTTAAGTAGATTTCTCATACCAGTCTCATGACTGACTCGTAATTTGTTTCACTTGCAAACTCGGATGCACTTTTTTTTCTACAACGGGCACCCTTGTATTCAGGTTTTAGCAGGCTCTTTCTGGATAGCTGGAGCTGAAGATGGATTCTTTCATTTCTCTCTTTTTATGCTGTTCAGCTCCTGTTGTACATATTATGTTTAGATTTCCGCTGTAACGACCCGCATTCTACGCATCGCAGGATCGTAGGATATTTATTTCATTCACATATGAAGTCGTATGGTCATGTAATTTTAGGAGACGACTATTGGGGTCATTTCCCATGTTCATGATTTTTACCGATTTTTAAATGACCGTTTTACCCCTAGCTGATCTTGTTTTGACCATAACTTTTGACCGGAAAGGAATTTTGACCTGAAACCACTTCCATTGGCTTCGGATGATGGTTTACAATTCCGTAGAGTGGTCACGTTAGCCAAACGGACTCACCGTTTGGGAGATATGGCTGAAACAAGTTTCAGATGGTGAAAAACAGCTTAATTGGGCTTAACCGAGTAATTAGCAGGTAGGCCCAAAGGGGATTTCGGGATTAGAGATGTATAGGGGCTGATTAGGCTTAGAAAACATTTCTTTCAGCCGCCACTTTCATTCTTGAAACCCTAACAATGGCCTCCAACACCCAAATCAACTTCTTATCACCTTCTAATCAAATTTTGGCTTAAACTACATCAAACCAAGGAGAAATAACATCAAAGCAAGGCTGGAGCTGCTGTGTTGCATTGGGAACAGCGCCAAATAGAGAATTATTTTAGATTTGGGGTTTTATTTGTGGCTAAGGTGAGTGATTTGCATAGTTTTGCACTAATTACGGTTATTTAGGGTAATTAGTGAAGATTAACGAATTTAAACATGATAAAATTATGGAAAAATATTTATAAAATTCGAAATAATGTTTTAGACCTTTGTTAGAAATTTGGTTTGATTTGGTTAAGTTTACTAATAATATCATTAGTTTTGCCTAAACATGCTTAAGGGGAAAACATGAGTTTTGGGTATGTTTGATCCTTATAAACATGTCATATTGTTGTTTTAGTGTTTGTGGATGATTATACATGTTGCTATGACTGTATGGTAGGTTTTGTGATTGCATAGAAAAGTTAGAATGGTTGAAAACGCCGTCGTTTGGCAAAAATAACTTGCTGGAAAAACTTGCAGCAAACCAGATAGGAGCATTCGGATAGAAGCAACCGGATAGGGGCATCCGATCCGAACCGGATAGGGGCATCCGATCCGAACCGGATAGGGGCATCCGATCCGAATCGAATAGGGGCATCCGAACCGAACCAAATAAGAGCATATGAGCACCCGA
Organism: Allium sativum; assembly: GCA_030737875.1. Lineage (NCBI taxonomy): Eukaryota > Viridiplantae > Streptophyta > Magnoliopsida > Asparagales > Amaryllidaceae > Allium > Allium sativum. Next base: position 861,108,906 of record CM060909.1, read on the forward strand.
ACTGAACTAGAAAGGAGCATTTGAGCCGAACCAAGCAGGAGAGGGCGAACCGAACCGAACCGGAGGATCGAACACCAAGTAGACCTAAGCCCGAGATGCAAAGGAAGTCCAAATAAGGAGTTGTACCTCAGGATCTAGATGGGAACCAAGGAGGGAACTTCATGAGTTGGGCTTTGCTGCGGGACGTGTGCTAAGGGGTTGTCGATGTCTGTAACTTTAGATCACTATGTGTAGGGGGTACGTGAACGGATTCAGGGCCACAGTGGCCTAGGTACGACTAAAAAGCTATAGACCAATGAAGTGGGGTCATTTGTAAAGATTTGGTCATGACTCCATGGGATAAGCTTGGTAGTAGCAGTAGTTGTACAAGTCGAACTCCGTCACTACTTCGATGGGTCTAGTGATTGACAGTGGTGGACATCGTATGCTTTACGCACTGAGTGAGAGATGTGAGAATGGTTGTTATGTTTGATTGTTTGCCTTCATTATGACATACAAACCCCTACCCTCGTATTCTTTACACCATATGATAGTGGCACCTTAGAGTATTGTACGGTATGTAGTGCTAACTCTTTGGTTGCAGGTCCAAGTTCAGGTATGGTTTAGTATACCTATTATTGTTCTGTTTAGCTGCTTATCGCTCATACCAGACTTTTTGTCTGACCCAGAGTTTTATGTCTCTTCTTATTACTCTGGGTGCTCTCATGAGCAGATTAGAGACAGGTTAGCTGTGTATGCACGAGTAGCTGATCGGAGACGAGCAGGAGGATTCCACGTATGATACATATAGATATTCTCCCTGTGTTGTTGAAGATCACTGCTTGGGCAATAGTAGTGCATATTCTACTTTAACTTTCTTTTGCTTTAGAGACAGTTTAAAGTTGTAATAATGATGTTGGATCATAAGCTGTATTTGATCTCCGCTGCTATGTTGGTTTAGTTTTCAGCTTATGCACTGTCTCGCCTGTTTTATGTCAAGATTATGTTATTATTATATTTTGTTCCATGCGCTGTGAGACATTCTACAGGTTCTGTAACACCCCACCTCCGCCAGGGTCACTCACGAGTGATTGCACTAGCTTTGGAGGGGTGTTGTCTAGGTAAACATGCACAGAGATATCACAAGACAGAACATAGATAAATAAATAAGTAAAGCAGCGGTAGAAATTTAAAAACCATGGTTAACCATTTCAAAACCAAAGTAAACTTACATCAAAATACTTAGTCATCATTTTCCAACTACCACAAGTCTAGAAACATAAACTGAAAATAACATAAAGTAAACTATCCCCAAAATAGATGTGGTGAAGCCATAGCAAGCTCAAGTCCAAACCGTACATGAGCTGTCAAGAAAGCAAGTCAAATGTCCAAGCTAAGCACTAGTGTTCCCTCCCTGAGAACCTGGGGGGGGGGGGGAGGGGGGAACGGAAGAAAAGAGGCGAAAGAAAAAGGGTCAGTCATAAAGACTGGTAAGTCCTACCTACTATTAGTATAAAAACTAATGAAGTTAACTAGACATGAGAAACTGAGATGAAACATAAAGATGGTAACTAACTGGCATGATAAATAGATAACAAGGTAGATCAAGTGTGGCATCACATATACAAGGTTTAGTTTTGTACCAATAGTACTAGTATTCTAACCCATGTCAAGTATAAACAAGAAATGATCCCTTGGCCCAATATCATGAGATGACCCAAGTCAAGGTCCAACTATACGATCTAGTCGATCGGCTCCCTATAAGCCTAACTCGTCGAGTGTCGGTGTCATACGGCCCAATCACGGAATGTAGTCAACTGTGCTAGGTCCACCCTAGAGTATATCAAGCCCTAAGGTGCCAACCACTGACACAAATCAAGCACGCACAGTCTAAACCTACTGGTGCACGTGTTTTTTTTTCAACTCCGGACTATGTGCACGACCATAGCCCGCCTGAACCTACACTGGCGCACCTGCTCAGCCGTCTTTCTGGTTGCTTACAATCAGCCCAGTAATCGTGCCCCACCCTAGCCTAGTCCCTAGGGTATCGTGATACATCTAAGAGGGTTACTGCTGAAAAGGACCACATAACTAGGGTTTCTAACGGGTTAAGTGTGGTTAACCCTATCTAATCATGTATCAAGTTGGTTAAGTGTATCTAAATGGTTCATGACTTAACCCAATCATGTGGCATTAATTAACTTAATGCGCCCAACCTCTCACATTAGACTTTGTTGTGCTTACTGGATGTGCCGGGCGGGTCCGGGCAGCTTTACACCACAACCTAGTCTAACCTCGGGTTTCAAGCGCGGTATGACCAAATACTCACATTGGGTCCTATTGTTTGTAGCCACTGGATTTGCCGGGCGGTTCCGGGCACATTTATGCTACAAACTCAACCCAACCTCGAGTTGGCCACTTCATGGTTTTCTACATGTGATGACCACATTCAAGTTTTCAAGCATAATCAATTTTCATGTCAAATTTCAAGTCATGTTTTTCATGTCATTTCAAGTTCGCCTAACTACCCATAACGTATTCCCATCGCACGTAAATTCGCATCAATACAAATAGATCAGAAAGGGGAACATAACAATATGACAAAGATGGGCATAAGGTGGTAAAGTTGGTCATAAGTTAAACATGATGATATTTGAGGCAAAGGTGTTCATCACAACTAGCATATAGGATTATTGGCCTCAAAACATGTATGACATCAAACTTAGCAAATAGGTTGATAACATGGTAATAGTTGACATAGAGTGATAAACTTGTGACTAGCATGTAGTTCAACATCATAGGCAAGTTAACATCAAGGTTATGAGGGATTCTATGTTGCATTATGCATAATCCCCAAATAAAGCTCATAACTTTCTACCCAAAAATCAAGATGAACGGTACTAGGTTCATGATAGTTCCACAATCATAGATCAAAAGAGTCATGAATGGATCTATGCATACAATGATAGACCCAAGACAAGTATTACACAAAAATCCCATTTCAACTTGCTACATGTTCAGATTAATTTCATAGTTTAAATCTAAGAGTAGAGTGGGGCTTACAAATCATGGCTATGAGAACTAGAACAAAATAGAGACGTTGTAGAAGCTCTAGGAATGATGTAGCAACACTAGAAATCTCCAAATAATAATAAGCTCCACACAAAGCCTTGAGAAATAAGTAGCACCTTTGATTTGATGGAGAAAGATTGCTCCTTTGCCTTAGATCTAGTTTAGAACTCTCAAGCTCTCAAGATGAAGATGGAGGGCATGATTAGGGAGCATTTTGGTAGCACTTAGTTGTTAGGATGATTTGTGGTGGTTTAGGCTAGGTCTTAGGGTGTTTTTATAGGAGTAGAGACAAGTTTAGGCCATAGGATTAACCCTAGTTTAGATCTGAACTATCAAATCTCGTCATAGGCCAGCTGAACAGACCCAAAGGAGCAAGCAGGTGCACCAGGCCAACATGGCCCGACCAGGGAGGTCGACCCCCAGGTCGACTCCCTAGTCGACCTGGGGCTGGGGCAGGTCGACTCCCCAGTCGACCTCCCAGTCGACCTGGGGCTGGGCGGGAAATTTTCCCGCCCAGTCTGTTTGGGGCTGAATTTGAATTTCGGGCTGAATTATGAATTTTCTGAAATCTTCTATGGGCCATAACTTGGTCATACGGACTCCGATTTACGAAATTGCGGACTCATTTTCAAGCAGAATTTCGAGACGAACGCAATGGCGTAACCCGTTCCCATTGATTCTTAACTTATAATTTAATTCTGCCCTAATTTCTTGTTTTAACATGTTATAAAAATTCGGGTTGTTACAGGTTCCTTGTTAGTTCATTCTCTTCTTTCCTTTCTTCTGACGACCGTTCCGTGCTAGCTGGGCATGTGTACAGCGCACTTACGGATGAAATGTCGGCTGGTGCGGGGCAGGCCGTCACACTTGGTATCAGAACTCTAGGTTGCGTAGCTAACCTAGGTAAAGACACCAGGGAGAGATAATACGTATATGAGAGCGCGTTTTTGTGATTATTTTGGTTTTCAAAAGCTATATATATATTATTAGTATCGCTAAGGATGAAGTCGCACTGCACTGACACCACTATGGAGATGGTTAATCGTTTTCTCTATGCAGATTGAACGATGAGCCGATATGTAAGGTGTACCGGTAGAGGAGCCAATAATGGGAATGCTGCTGAGACGAGGACGATGTTTACTGACCTCATGAGAGAGATGCTTAGGGATGTGCAGAGGGCAGCTCCCAATGCTGGAAATGGTGGTGGTCCAGTAGTGCAGGCGCCTAAGGCCGATTTCGCCAAACTGAATAAGGATTATACTAGTCTTGGTGGGAAACCGTTCCACGGAACGGAGTCGGCTACGGACGTTCAGGATTGGCTGGATAGCTGCGAGCGTATCTTCGAAGACTTGGGTATCGAGGATACGATGAAGAGAAGGCTAGCATCCCGTCAGTTGCAAGGACATGCAATGAATTGGTGGAATGCTATAAAGGCAGCTACCCCAGAGGATCAGATTACTTGGGATCAGTTTAAGGTTCGCTTTAGCGATAAGTTCATTCCAGCTGCTCAGAAGTCAGTGTTGTTTAAAAGATTCTTAGAACTCAAGCAGAATGGCATAGCTGTCTCGGAGTATATTGCCGAATTCGACACTTTGTCGAAATATGGGTTATCCCTAATAGATACTGCCGAGAAGAAGAACGAGAAGTTCATAACTGGCTTGGATGGATACTTGGGGGAAAGGCTTATTAACCACATCGATGAGACGTTTGAGTCGATTATGGGGAAAGCTTTGAGATTAGAGAGTCTTTACCCTAAGCCGAAGACTGAGGCTGCACCTGCAGAAGAACCGAAACCGCAAGCAAGCGGTGGAGGCAAGAATGGTTCTCAGAATAAGAGAAAGCAGAATCAGACCAAGGATGTCCAGAAGAAAAAGAATAAGCAAGATGTTGAGTTCTTCAGTTGTGGTAAGAAGGGCCATTATGCTAGTAATTGTCGGGCCAAGCCAGCGGATAGGAAGTGCTTCAACTGTGGTCAAGTGGGACATCACAAGGACAAGTGTCTGCAACCCCCTAAAGAAAAGCAGATGGTGAAAGCATATGCCCTTAATGCTATTCCTTCTTCGTCGAATGCCCCAACTGCGGCGGAGAAGGGAAAGAATGTCTTCATCCAAGGTATGCTTTCTGTTTATGATGTTCCTGTTAGAGTTCTGTTTGATACCGGAGCTTCCAGTTCTTTCATATCTAGTGACCTGGTAGATAGGTTGGGATTGGAGCCCGAGATTGTTGATAGACCTTTAGTAGTGACGAACCTGATTGGTGGTTCGACTAACCTTAGCATGATTTGTCGTAATGTGGTCTTATCGAGTCATGGATGCATGTTTGTTTGTGATTGCTTTGTTTCGGGCTTTACTGGGTTTGGCATTATTTTGGGAGTCGATTGGCTCCAAAGATACGGGGTGGTGGTAGACTGTGAGGGCTTTTTTGTGACAGCTAGAGCGGATGATGGGCGGAGGGTAGTGTTTGGTGGTCTACCCGGTGATGAGGTAATGGTTAGTTTTCTAAATTCCCTCGACATCCCGCATAGTGAGTTGTCAGGTTTGCCCGTGTTTGGCCAGTATCCGGACGTTTTCGAAGAAGTGACTGGGCTTCCACCACACCGAGAGATTGAGTTACGTATTGATTTAGTGAAAGATGCCAGACCTATAGTGATGCCACTTTGTCGTATGGCACCAAGGGAGCAGCGAGAGATCGAGGTGCAAGTCAGCGATCTTTTGAAGAAGGGATTTATCAGAAGGAGTGTTTCTGAATGGGGAGCACCAGTTGTGTTTACTACCAAGGCGGATGGTTCCCTTCGTTTGTTTGTAGACTACCGCGAATTGAATAAAGTGACGAGGAAGAACAAGTATCCTCTACCGCGGATAGATGATTTGTTTGATCAGCTGAGTGGCGCGAGAGTATTCTCTCAGTTGGATCTCGCGACAGGTTTTCATCAGCTTAGAGTGGAAGCTGAGAGTACAGCTAAAATGGCATTTCGGACGCCGTTTGGATTTTATGAGTGGTTGGTCATGCCATTCGGGCTGACCAATGCCCCAGCGTATTTTGTGGATCTTATGAATAGGGTATTCAGAGATCAGTTGAATAAATTTGTCCTTGTGTTCGTGGATGATATTTTGGTCTATTCGAGGACAGAGGAAGAACACAAGGAACATTTAAGATTAGTGATGGAGGTGTTGAGAAAACACCAATTAAAAGCAAAGTTTTCTAAGTGTCACTTCTGGAGAAGGGAAGTGAGATTCTTGGGCCATGTTGTTTCAGAGAATGGTATTGCCGTGGATCCTGCGAAGGTGGCTATGGTACAAAATTGGTCTACGCCCAAGAATGCAACGGACATAAGAAGTTTCTTGGGATTAGCTGGATATTATCGTAAGTTTATCCAATATTTCTCCAAGATAGCAGCACCGTTGACTCGGTTGACCAAGAAGAATCAAGCTTTCGTCTGGGACGAAAAGTGTGAGAATGCATTCAAAAGTCTAAAGTAAAAGTTGACGCGTGCACTAGTGTTAGTCATTCCTAAGGGGAATGAAGAGATGACGGTATACACTGATGCCTGTGGTACCGGACTAGGTGTTGTATTGATGCAAGGCGGTAGGGTTGTAGCTTATGCAAGTCGGCAATTGAAACCGCACGAGAGAAGATACCCTACCCATGATTTGGACTTGGCAGCGATCGTGTTCGCGTTGAAGATGTGGAGACATTATCTCTTGGGAGAAAGATTCGAGTTATTTACCGATCATAAATCGTTAAGGTATCTCTTCTCTCAAAAGGATCTAAATCTCCGACAGCAAAGATGGTTAGAATTCTTAGCTTCCTATGATTTCGACATCACATATACACCAGGAAAGGGAAATGCAATGGCTGATGCATTGAGTAGCCAGTTTAGGGGCTATGTTTCTAGAATGGAAGCAACTGGAGTACATTGCTGGGTATGATTTCAGACCAAAGTGCGAATTGGATCCAGAAATGTTAGCAAGTTTGACGATCAGACCCACTTTGATTGAGCGGATTGGTTCCAGTCAGAGGAACGATCCTAATCTATTGGGAATCATCTCAAAGTTAGAGATGGGAATCGACAGAGAGATGAATATATATGGGCTTGATCGAGATGGATGGCTTAGAAAGAATGGAAGACTTGTTGTGCCCAATATCAATGGATTGAGAGATGAAGTGCTTAGAGAATGTCATCACTCAAAATTGACTATTCATCCCGGTGGTAACAAGATGTACCGAGACATGAAGCGGACCTACTACTGGGAAGGGATGAAAAGAGACGTTGGGAAGTTTATATCCAAGTGCATGAATTGCCAGCTAGTTAAAGCCGAGCAAAAAAAGCCTAGTGGTTTGTTACAACCATTAGAAATTCCAGAATGGAAATGGGAGCAAGTGTCAATGGATTTCATTGATGGGTTACCAAGAACTAGGTCGGGCCATGATAGCATTTGGGTGATTGTGGACCGATTAACCAAGAGTGCAAGATTTATACCCGTCAAGTCGAATAGAACGGCAGCTAAGTTAGCTAAGCTATATGTGAAGTGGGCAGTGAGATTTCATGGAATACGTAAAGGCATTGTGAGTGACCGAGATCCGTTGTTCAGTAGTGGATTTTGGAAGAGCTTACAAGAGGCGTTAGGATCAGAATTACATCTCAGTACCGCGTATCATCCTCAAACCGACGTTCAAACAGAGAGGGTGAATCGTATATTAGAAGACCTCTTGAGAGCCTGTATATTGGATTTTGGTGGATCATGGGATGACCATTTGCATCTAGTAGAGTTTGCATATAATAATAGTTATCAGTCCAGTATTGGTATGGCTCCATTTGAAGTTTTGTACGGAAGACCGTGCAACTCACCGTCGTGTTGGTTAGAGACCGATGAGAAATATGTGCTTGGACCAGAGGTAATAAGAGAAACATCAGACAAGATTAAAGTTATTCAACAGCGAATGAAGGCTGCCCAAGATAGGCAGAAAAGTTATGCTGATAAGAGGAGAAGAGAATTAAAGTCCTCCATTGGCGACTTGGTTTTTGTCAAGATTTCTTCATTGAAGAGCGTGATACGATTTGGCAGGAGAGGCAAGTTAGCACCAATATTTGTTGGTCCATTCCCAGTTCTTGAGCAAATTGGGAATTTGGCATATAGAGTTGAATTACCAAAGAAGATGGCAGGAGTTCACAACGTATTTCATGTTTCCCAGCTAAGGAAATTTGTACACGACCCAGATGTGACTATTTCACATTATCAGTTGGATGATGTCGAAGTTGAACCCGAGGCGGTTGGGAACCGCAGGCCTATGCGTATTGTTGGGAACGTTACGAAGCAGCTTCGAAGGAAGGCGGTGAAATTAGTCAAAGTTCAATGGGGCGAGAATGAGAATGATTGTACCTGGGAGACAAAGGAGAACATTAGGAAGATGTATCTAGAACTCTTCGTCTGGTAAGATTTCAATTTCGGTTTAGTCTTTCCGCATGCTAGGATAGGTTGTTTTATTTGTTTTGCATGTTTGATTGTTATATATGATTGGTAGGCATGCAGGATCCTTTGTATGTTTTGGGGTTAAGGAATTTCGGGGATGAAATTTCTTAAGTGAGGGGGGGGGGGGGGGGAGGGGTGTGACGACCCGCATTCTACGCATCGCAGGATCGTAGGATATTTATTTCATTCACATACGAAATCGTATGGTCATGTAACTTTGGGAGACGACTATTGGGGTCATTTCCCATGTTCATGATTTTTGCCAATTTTTAAATGACCGTTTTGCCCCTAGCTGATCTTGTTTTGACCATAACTTTTGACTGGAAAGGAATTTTGACCTGAAACCACTTCCATTGGCTCCGGATGATGGTTTACAATTCCGTAGAGTGGTCACATTAGCCAAACGGACTCATCGTTTGGGAGATATGGCTGAAACAAGTTTCAGATGGTGAAAAACAGCTTAATTGGGCATAACCGTGTAAATATCAGCTAGGCCCAAAGGGGATTTCGGGATTAGAGATGTATAGGGGCTGATTAGGGTTAGAAAACATTTCTTTCAGCCGCCACTTTCATTCTTGGAACCCTAACAATGACCTCCAACACCCAAATCAACTTCTAATCAAATTTTGGCTTAAACTACATCAAACTAAGGAGAAATAGCATCAAATTTTGGCTTAAACTACATCAAGCTAAGGTGAGTGATTTGCATAGTTTTGCACAAATTTCGGTTAATTAAGGGTAATTACTGAAGATTAACGAATTTAAACATGATAAAATTATGGAAAAATATTTATAAAATTCGAAATAATGTTTTAGACCTTTGTTAGAAATTTGGTTTGATTTGGTTAAGTTTTACTAATCATATTATTAGTTTTGCCTAAACATGCTTAAGGGGAAAACATGGGTTTTTGGGTATGTTTGATCCTTATAAACATGTCATATTGTTGTTTTAGTGTTTGTGGATGATTATACATGTTGCTATGACCATATGGTATGTTTTGTGATTGCATAGAAAAGTTAGAATGGTTGAAAACGCCGTCGTTTGGCGAAAATAGCTTGCTAGAAAAACTTGCAGCAAACCGGATAGAAGCATTCAGATAGGAGCATTCAGATAGGAGCATCCAGATAGGAGCATTCGGATAGGAGCATCCAGATAGGAGCATTCAGATAGGAGCATCCGGATAGGAGCAACCAGATAGGAGCAACCAGATAGGGGCATCCAATCCGAACCGGATAGGGGCATCCGATCCGAACCGGATAGGGGCATCCGATCCGAATCGAATAGGGGCATCCGAACCGAACCAAATAAGAGCATCTGAGCACCCGAACTGAACTAGAAAGGAGCATTTGAGCCGAACCAAGCAGGAGGGGGCGAACCGAACCGGAGGATCGAACACCAAGTAGACCTAAACCCGAGATGCAAAGGAAGTCCAAATGAGGAGTTGTACCTCAGGATCTAGATGGGAACCAAGGAGGGAACTTTATGAGTTGGGCTTTGCTGCGGGACGTGTGCTAAGGGGTTGTCGATGTCTGTAACTTTAGATCACTATGTGTAGGGGGTACGTGAACGGATTCAGGGCCACAGTGGCTTAGGTACGACTAAAGAGCTATAGACCAATGAAGTGGGGCCGTTTGTAAAAATTTGGTCATGACTCCATGGGATAAGCTTGGTAGTAGCAGTAGTTGTACAAGTCGAACTCCGTCACTACTTCGATGGGTCTAGTGATTGACAGTGGTGGACATCGTATGCTTTACGCACTGAGTGAGAGATGTGAGAATGGTTGCTATGTTTGATTGTTTGCCTTCATTTTGACATACACACCCCCACCCCCGTATTCTTTACACCATATGATAGTGGCACCTTAGAGTATTGTATGGTATGTAGTGCTAACTCTTTGGTTGCAGGTCCAGGTTCAGGTATGGTTTAGTATACCTATTATTGTTCTGTTTAGCTGCTTATCGCTCATACCAGACTTTTTGTCTGACCCAGAGTTTTATGTCTCTTCTTATTACTCTGGGTGCTCTCACGAGCAGACTAGAGACAGGTTAGCTGGGTATGCATGAGTAGCTGATCGGAGACGAGCAGGAGGCTTCCACGTATGATACATATAGATATTCTCCCTGTGTTGTTGAATATCACTACTTGGGCATTAGTAATGCATCTTCTACTTTAACTTTCTTTTGCTTTAGAGACAGTTTAAAGTTGTAATAATGATGTTGGATCATAAGCTGTATTTGGATCTCCACTGTTATGTTGGTTTAGTTTTCAGCTTATGACTGTCTCGCCTGTTTTATGTCAAGATTATGTTATTATTATATTTTTTTCCATGCGCTGTGAGACATTCTACAGGTTCCTTGTTAGTTCATTCTCTTCTTTCCTTTCTTCTGACGACCATTCCGTGCTAGCTGGGTATGTGTACAGCGCACTTACGGAGGAAATGCCGGCTGGTGCGGGGCGGGCCGTCACATCCGCTGTAGACATTTTATGTAAAGCTGAACTGTATTTTGTACTAAGTATGATCCTGTATACTGTGTAACTCTGATGATAATGTTTATCTAGTGTATTCTATTGTACATTATCTAGTGTATTTATTTCTGTTCTGCTGTTATCTGTTTATGTGTTATATTCCAAAGATTACCCTTGCCACCGTGGAATGGGTTTTTGGGGTCGTCACAAAAGTGGTATCAGAGCTTTGGTTAAGCTTAGTCTGGAATATAACATATTAACGAACTTGTCAGAGATAGAACCAGTAGTGTTATAGGACGAATAACTCATTACAGATAGGACGAGTAATATCCTAGAATGAGTGAAGCAGAAGAGATACACCCCAATAAACACATTTACATTCAAGTATATGTCTCTATGTTTTAAATTACCTTTTCTGTTGGCCTAACACTTTGTCTGCTATTTGCAGACATTGAAAAATGAGCGTTAGAAACAGAAGAAATTCTATGGTTCAACAATGTAAACTTTTTAACTATATAGTCTGAATGATTTTAAAAGAGTATATGAATTAATTAGTATATTTTTTGAAAAGTTAAAAACAATGATTTTTGTTTGTGTTGTGTGACTGTGGATTTGATTAATTAAATTATTAGAATGATAACTAATTTAATCAATGAATGGATGATAAGTCTATGAAATTAAATCATGTATTGAACTGATTTAAAAATAGGTAAAAATATATACATGTACATTATATATGTTTGAACATGTAAATGGATTAGCTGTTGAGTAAAGAATTTATTTGCGTGCCCGACAAATAGGTAAACCTTAATGAGTTGGATGCGCAATTTTATTATTATATCAACTCCTGTGAATGCCATTGGTTGCGGTATGCTGGTTGTTCTGTGTGTAATAATAAATGTCTCCATAGGATAGTAACAATTAATTTTGAACTACACTACATGGCATACTTCTTGAAGATAGGCATACTTCGTCATATGACACATAAGCATTTGGAGCTTGTGTGACGAGGTTGAAGATTTACCAGACGAGCGAGAGGCTTGTATGGCAATGACTATATTTTACAGGTTGAACTGATGACTGTTATGGACTATATAAAATGTAATGGTACATTGCAAGATTAATGAAAACCCCACACGGGTCTGGAGATGACAATAAACACGTCTCTCTAGTCATTAAGGCACAAAAATCATTTATAGGGTGACGAGAATTTATTCTCTGGAGTTATGATCTATACACACTCCCCTGTGGACACCAGAATATATCACTATAAATATGTGCATGCTTATTAGGATTTATTGGGTACCTAATACGGCCTAATAAATTTCCAAACCCCTCCCCGTACAAAGGAGGTTATGGCGAAATTTTTCGAAAATTTAGGGTGTTAGCCAAATTTTCGAAGAATTGGAAAATTCTTAGAAACTGAAAAGTTGAAGAATGGAAGCCAGAAAGAAAGTTGAGTTGGTTAATTAAACAACTTTCGACTTCGTTCCTTTTCGGGGATGAAAAGTTTTAAGTGTGGGAGATTGTAACAACCCGGAAAATCTGAGCCAGTTTAAAATTTTTAATTTGGCTATTTTAGTGGATTTTAATTAATTAAAATAAATTATTTTAAATAATAACGACGAAAAGTATGTTTGAATCGATGTTTGAAAATAAATATATTTATTTTAAATTATAAACAAAGCTTGAAATGGCGCGGTAATTTCAAATTTGGAATTCAAACTTTGACTGACTGTACTGGGTGCAAAATAAAACGGATTTTAGTGAAACCAAAAATATTTAAATCTGTTTATGAATATCTTTCTAATAATCTGAAAAATCGAAGTTTCGTAGCGGGAATCAAAAGTTATGGCCAAATGAATTTTCAGAAAGGTCGCTATAGAATATATATAGCCCTTGAAAATAGACATTTTGCAAACAACCTCAGAATTCGACGAAACCATATTGTTGGATCCGGGATGTCAAATTATTGCTAGGTTTCAAATTCCATAAGTTTTGAAGTTAATCTGTGGGCGTGGCGAAGGAAAATGTGTTTGGTTGGTTTCATTTAAATTAAATCGACCAGAAAGAGCCATTTTGCAAACAGTCTCAGACTTTGATGAAACTAGTTTTGTTGGGACCGTATCGTCAAAACATAGCTAGATTTATTTTTCTGGAATTTTTGGGATCAGTATGTGGCCCCAGCAAATTGAAATGTACATTCAAATCAAATATTGAATGTTTTATATTTTAATTTAAAGAAAAACTGACTGAGGCAGTCGAATTGACTTACGAAACATATCCCATTGTGTCCGGGATGAGGGTATTTAGCTAGAGACGACTGTCGTTGGGTTTGAAAAGGAGTTCGTTTGGAGAAACCCTATTTATTGAATAATATAAATGTCGGCAAACCATAATTTCCCTTTTATTATTTTATTTTCTAAAAATATAAAAAAAAACTCGTTACTCCTGTGACTGATGACGGCGCCTCTCCATCCCTTCCCATCCATTTTCCGGCCAATCAACGCCCCAAAACCCCCTGTCACCATTCAACCTTGTGAAATTCTCTCCTTCCTCTTCTAATCAAGACCAACCTCGTATTCTTTAGTTGCCCCATCGTCGAGATCTACTAGCTCGAAGTTCGGACCTTCAAGGAGCCGCCACCATCGATTGGCACAGTCGAACTGGGCCCCCTACCGTCGACCGGAGCGCCCTTCCAGCCTCTTCGACGTAGTGCCACTTGATTTCAACCTCGAGCAACGGTTCGAGTGTGAATTAGAACCCTAGTTTTGAACTGGTTAGTGGAAGGTACGGTTTAATTATTTTAAAACTGTTTTAACACTCTAAACCCATCGCTAAATATGATTAACTTATAAAAATCATAACTTTTTGCTATGTAGTCGAAATTCAGTGAAACAAGAGACATCGGGACCGTGAGGACGCTCTCTACATTCTAGAAGAGTCCAGGGATTTTTTTGAGCTTGCTACGATTTTTAACATCGCAAAAACCAAGGTGAGAACTCTAAATTCAAAATGTGAATGGAAATGTGATGTATAAATTATATAAACGAAGTATAAATTATATACGCATTGTATACCTCTTATACATGTGTTGTATAAGTTATATGAGCGATGTATAAATTATACACGCATTGTATAAATTATAAGTGCATTGGAATGGAAATAAAATATACTTATATATATATACATACATACATACATATATATATATATATATATATATATATATATATATATATATATATATATATATATATATATATATACTCCCCTCGTCCACAAACCATGGACGATATTTATTGATTGTGATTGGCGTGAAATTTCGTCAATAATGCGAATGGTTGATAGGATTGTTTGTGGTTGATATTGTTGGATTTTGGTTGAAAAATACCATTGTGGTTGAAAAATACCCATTTGTGGTTGAAACATATTAGAATATGATTGTGGAAAAGAAAAACATACTCACCTGCGTGCGAACTAGATGTATGAAATCGCCATTGTCAAAAACCGCGAGGTTATAAGGTAGAGCGAGGAGCTGTACATCGGGACGGTGCCGGTTTTAACTACCCTGCCGTTATGCTGCCGAAATTTTCAATAATATTCATGTGTTAGAATTATTTTCATGTGTTGAATAGAAATTCATGTGTTGAATAGAAATTCATATGTTGAATAGAAATTCATGTGTTGAATAAATTCATTGAAAGATAAAAATAACATTTTTACCTTATGTATGAAATATATAAAATAATCGTGTTTTAAATAAATTGTCTTAACAATAAAAATCACATTTTTATTATATATATATAAACTATAGAAAACATTCATGTGTTGAAACCGTAATCATGTGTTGAATAGAAATTCATGTGTTGAATAAATTCTTTGAAAGATAAAAATAACATTTTTACCTTATGTATGAACTCTATAAAATAACCGTGTTTTTAAATAAATTGTTTTAACAATAAAAATCACATTTTTATTATATATATGAATTGTTAAAAATAGTGATGCGGGGGAAAAATATCTGTTGGATGAAAATATCATTTTTATCAAATATATGAAGTGAATATAGTTTTGAAATCGAAGAATGAATTATATATATAAAAATATAATTAAAATAAATTGAATAACGAAGCTGCAGTTCGTATTTTGAAACCGTGATTCCAAACGATTAGTGCAGGAGATCCGACCATCGGATTTTCCTAAAACCGAAACCGTTGGGTTCGCTTTGGAAATATCTTTCCAACGACACCAACTTTATAATGATCCAACGGTTGGATTGTCTGGAATGTTTAATTCAAATCTGAAGAAAAACAGCGCCAGAATCGATTATATATATATATATATAATTAAATTAAATCGAATAACGTCGCTGCAGTTCGTATTTTGAAATCGTAACTTCAAACGATTGTACCGGGAGATCCGACCATCGAATTTTCCCAAAACTGAAACCGTTGGATTCGTTTTGAAAAGATCTTTCTAATGATATAAAACATGTGAAGATCCAATGGTTATATTTTCAGATATGTGTAAATCAAATTTGAAGAAAAACAGCGCCACGGCCGCGTTATGGCCTGAAGCGTCGTTTGAATGAATTGGCTATTTTTAAATAAATAAAAATAGTGATAAAGCGTGATAAAATATTATAAACGATATGGAATGGAAATAAACTGAATTTGCTCGGTTTATTTGATATTTGATGATTGAATGTGTTTGCGTGAAAATTACATTAAAGAACAGAATTATTGATGTCGAATAATTTAACCATTTAAATGAATTAATTTGAAATTCTAAATATACATGAATTATTTGAGAATGCCGAGTTAATTCTCATTTTGAATAATTGATCGACGGTTAGAAGTCGAAGATATGAAGACGGTGCGAGACCGATGATCTTCACGTCGAATGGAGGGGTGCTACTGATGCTTATGATAGGAGTAGCTACCTTGAAGGGGCTGAAGTGGTAGTCGTCCGGACGTACTTTTTGATTGTACGGATATGCGAGGTACAAGGTGCCTCAGGTTTCATTCAGACCCAGAATGAACTTGTAAATGAACTGTGTGTCCGACATTTGATTTGTTCTGTGATGATTGATCTATATTAAATATATATCTGTTTGGCGGCGGAGAATTTATTCTCTTGCTTAACGCCCTTCTCTGGGACATACGAGCTCAGGGGTTATATATAGATAGAAATCAGTCGCATGGAGTGAATTGCCTGTGTGGCATTCCTAAGTGGCAGATGATCAAGGCTTTTGTTGAAAAGAAAAGTCTTGTGGTTGACGATCAATGCACGACCTGTGTGGCATAGATTTGTGTATAACGTTAATTCGCGAGCCTCACACCCCGGTATGAGCCAGAAATGGGAGAGGACCTCAGGGAGGACATGCGTTTCCTTCTAGCCAGGAGTGGTGCTTTGGGTTTTGCACGCCCGGGTATTTTACTTATGTGGATGATGGAAAGCGAAACGTCTTGGTTATTTCGGTCTCTTTGGAGCCGAAGGATGGGTCTTTATAAAGGCCAGATTTACGCCCCATAGGGCGGGGAAACGCAGTGTTCAGGAATTTTAATCCGCATCGAGTGGACCGGCCCTGTCGTTCCAAGGGTCGATGCATTCTGATCCTGAGACATGGGCTAGATTATCTCGAAGCGGTAAGGATGATCCCTTGCCTTGGTTCATGACGGAAATCCAATTTCCAAACACGACATCGTGCGGTTTTGATTGTATACCTATATATGGCGACGTAGTGGTATGGGACATTAATGTCGTCTATAATTGATAGTTATGATTGAAATTGTTTTTGAAACATATAAACACTAGTAATAATATCAAATGCATTTGTTTTATTCGTATCAAGCATATTTTGGCCATTATAAGGTAAAACTCTATCCTCCGATTTGTGTTGCATTATGTGATGGGAACTGAGTCTTATAATGGCTTCATTTTTATAGAAAGCATTGCGATGTTTAAAAGATTTACTTGTTTTAAAGCACTGGCAATCCAATTGTGACGGCCCGCCCCGCACCAACCGACATTTACTCCAAAAGTGCACTGTACACATGTCCAGTTAGCACGGGACGGTCGTCAGAAGGAAAGGAAAGGAGGAAATGAACTAACAAGGAACCTATAGAATGTCTCACAGCGCATGGTACAAAATATAATAACAACATACTTGTCATAAAACAGGTGAGACAGTGCATAAGCTGAAAACAACTAACATAGCAGCAGAAAATCCAAGTACAGCTTATGATCCAAAGTTAACATTATTACAACTTTTCAAACTGTCTCAAAAAGCAAAAGTAAGATAGGGGAGGTACGCTACTAATGCCCAAGTAGCGACCACCAACGACACTGGGAGAATATCTATATATCATACGTGGAAGCCTCCTGCTCGCCTCCGAATCAACTACTAGCGCATCACCAGCTAACCTGTCTCTAGTCTGCTCGTGTGAGCACCCAGAGTAATAAGAAGAGACATAAAACTCTGGGTCAGACATAAAGCCACTACACTGGCTCATAGCCTTACTAATCTTTTACTATGTCCACTCTGGCCCATGGAGTCACAATGACCCCACTACACTGGCTCCTAGTCTTACTACGCATCACTTTGCCCCTCGAGTCATAATGACTCTACTGCACTGATAACGTAGTCTTGCTACCATCACCTTGCCCTCGAGTCATAGTGACTCTACTGCACTGATAAGTAGCCCATCATCCATTTTCAGTGGTGAATCGAAGTTATGAATGTCGACAACTCCTTAGCACACGTCCCGCAGCAAAGTCCAACCATGAAGTGAACTCATTGGTTCCCAACTGGATCCTGAGCTCTAACTTCCATTTGGACTACCTTTGCATCTCGGGTTATTGGTCATCACCGGATCGGTTCAGATCTTCCCCTAATCACTAGTTCGGTTCGGATCGGAATGCTTCCCTTCACTGGATCGGGTCGGATACCTCGAGCTCCCTCCCAATATATCGGTTCGGATCGGAAGACGTCGCCCCTAGGTGATCGTGTCGGGTTCTTCAATTCCATTCACCACGCGTCGGTTCGGTTCGGAGGTGACCATGCGGGTCGGATCGGATGATGTATGCCACGAGAAATGCAAGTGGATAGAAGCTTCCCCAGTCCTTGTTGTCCTCCTCTGTTCGGATCGGGGTGTGGAGCGTAAGAGCGGATCGGAGGTTTTGAATTCGAGTGGGGGTTCGGATCGGGTCCTCCTAACCGATCCGATCCGGTTCGGATGTCTTCCTGCACTTTTTCCAGCAAGCAGTTTACGCCACTCGACGACGTTTTCGACCATTCCAACTATTCTAATCAATCACAAAGCTTACCATACAGTCATAACAACATGCATAATCAACCACAAACACCAAAACAACTATATGATAGGTTAAAATGGATCAAACATAGCCAAAACCCCATATTTTCCCATAAGCATGTTTAGGTGAAACTAATGACGCAATTAGCAAAACTTAACCAAATTAACTCAAATTCATATCAGAGGTCTAAAACATCATTTCGAATTTTATAAATATTTTTTTCTAGAATTTTATCATGTTTAAATTCGCTAATTAACACTAATTACCCTTAATTAGCCATAATTAGTGAGGAACTATGCAAATCACTCACCTTAGCGACAAATAAGACTTAGATCTGAAATAAATCCCCGATTTGGTGCAAATACCAATGCTAAACAGCAGCTCTAACGTTGATTTGGTGAAGTTCCCCCCTTGATTTGATGTTGCTAAGCTTAATCCTTGATTAGAAGGTGATTTGGAGGTGATTTAGAGGTTGGAGGCCATTTTTAGGGTTTCTAAGAGGTAAGTGGAGGCTAGAAAACTGAAATGGAATGAATCTCTAACTATTTTCAGCCTCCCCATAACCCTAATCCCGAAATGGGTTATGGGCCCATTCACTAATCACCTTATTTGGCCCAGTTAAGCAGTTTTTCACCTTCCAAACCTTATTTCAGCTATATCTCCCAAACTGTGAGTCCGTTTGGCCATTATGACCACTCTACGGAAAGGTAAACCATCAAACGAATCTAGTGGAAGTGGATTCAGGTCAAAATTCCTTTTCAGTCAAAAGTTATGGCCAAAACAAGATTAGCTAGGGGCAAAACGGTCATTTAAAAATCGACAAAAATCATGAACATAGGAAATGACTCAAATGGTTGTTTCCCAAAGTTACATGACCTTACGACTTCATATGGGAAAGAAATAAATATTCTACGATCCTCCGATGCGTAGAATGCGGGTTGTTACATTCTCCCCACCTTAAGAAATTTCGCCCCCGAAATTCCCTAACCAAAACACACAAAGGGTCCTGCATGCCTATCAACCATAAAACAACAATCAAACATGCAAAACAAGCAAAACAAGTTTATCCTAGCATGCGGAATAACTAAATTGCAAAGTTAATATTACCAGGCAAAGAGTTCTGGATACGTCTTTCTAATGCTCTCCTCTGTCTCCCAAGTACAGTCATTTTCGTTCTCGTCCCACTGAACCTTGACTAGCTTCACCGCCTTCCTTCGAAGTTGCTTCGTATCGTGCTCGACAATACGAATCGGCTTGCGGTTCCCAACCGCCTCGGGTTCTACTTCGAAGTCCTCCAACTGATCAGGTGAAATAGTCATATCTGGGTCGTGTACGAACTTCCTTAACTGGGAAACATGAAACACGTTGTGAACTTCCGCCATCTTCTCTGGTAAGTCAATCTATACGCCAAATTCCCAACTTGTTCGAGAATTGGGAATGGGCCAACAAATCTTGGTGCCAACTTGCCTCTCCTGCCAAATCGTATCACGCTCTTCAACGGAGAAACCTTGACAAACACCAAGTCACCAACGGAGAATTTTAAATCTCTTCTCCTCTTATCAGCATAGCTCTTCTGCCTATCTTGGGCAGCTTTCATTCGTTGTTGAATGATCTTAATCTTATCCGAAGTTTCCCTCACCACATCTGGTCCAAGCATAAACTTCTCGCCAGTCTCTATCCAACATGATGGTGAGTTGCACGGTCTTTCGTAAAAAGCTTCATATGGAGCCATACCGATACTAGATTGGTAGCTATTATTATATGCAAACTCTACTAGATGCAAATGGTCATCCCATGATCCACCAAAATCCAATGTACAAGCTCTCAAGAGATCTTCCAATATACGATTCACCCTCTCCGTCTAACCGTCGGTCTAAGGATGATATGCGGTACTGAGATGTAATTCTGACCCTAGAGCTTCTTGTAAGCTCTTCCAAAACCCACTAGTAAACAACGGGTCTCGGTCACTCACAATGCTTTTAGGTACTACATGAAATCTCACTACCCACTTCATATACAATTCTGCAAACTTAGTTGTCGTTCTGGTCGATTTGACTAGTATAAATCTTGCACTCTTAGTCAATCGATCCACAATTACCCAAATGCTATCATGTCCCGATCTAGTCCTTGGTAAACCATCGATGAAATCCATCGAGACTTGCTCCCATTTCCATTCGGGAATTTCTAATGGTTGCAACAGACCACTAGGCTTCTTTTGCTCGGCTTTAACTAGCTGGAAATTCATGCATTTGGATATAAACTTCCCAACGTCTCTTTTCATCCCTTCCCAGTAGTAAGTCTGCTTCATGTCTCGATACATCTTATTACCACCGGGATGTATAGTCAGTTTTGAGTGATGACATTCTCTAAGCACTTCATCTCTCAAACCATTTACGTTGGGTACAACTAGTCTTCCATTCTTTCTAAGCCATCTATCTCGATCAAGCCCATACAAATTCATCTCCTCACCGTCGATGTTCATCTCTAACTTGGAGATGATTTCCAATAGATTAGGATCGTCCCTCTGGCAGGAACCAATCCGCTGTATCAAAGTGGGTCTGATCGCCAAACTAGCTAGCATTTCTGGATCCAATTCGCACTTTGGTCCGAAATCAAACTCTGCGATATACTCCAGTTGCTTCCATTCAAGGAACATAGCCCCTAAACTAGCATGTCTCCTACTCAAGGCATCGGCTACCGCATTACCTTTCCCAGGTGTGTATGCAATATCAAAATCATACGAAGCCAAGAACTCTAACCATCTCTGCTGACGGAGATTCAGATCCTTCTGGGAGAAGAGATACTTTAACGATTTATTATCGGTAAACAACTCAAATCTTTCTCCCAAGAGATAATGTCTCCACATCTTTAGCGCAAACACGATCGCTGCCAATTCCAAATCAAGGGTAGGGTACCTTTTCTCATGCGGCTTTAATTGCTGACTAGCATAAGCTACAACCCTACCTCCTTGCATCAATACAGCACCTAGTCCGGTACCAGAAGCATCCGTGTATACCGTCATCTCTTCATTCCCTTTAGGAATGACTAATACTGGTGCACGCGTCAACTTTTCTTTTAGACTCTTGAATGCATTCTCACACACTCCGTCCCAGACGAAGGCCTGATTCTTCTTAGTCAACTGAGTCAACGGTGCTGCTATCTTGGAGAAGTCCTGGATAAACTTACGATAATATCCAGCTAACCCCAAGAAACTTCTTACAACTGTTGCATTCTTGGGCGTAGGCCAATCCTGTACCATAGCCACCTTCATAGGGTCCACGACAATACCATTATCTGAAACAACATGGCCCAAGAATCCCACTTCCCTCCTCCAGAAGTGACACTAAGAGAATTTCTCTTTCAATTGGTATTTCCTCAACACCTCCATCACTATCCTCAAGTGTCCCTTGTGTTCCTCCTCTGTCCTCGAGTAAACAAGGATATCGTCTACGAACACAAGAACAAACTTATTCAACTGATCTCTGAATACTCGATTCATAAGATCCACAAAGTAGGCTGGTGCATTGGTCAACCCAAATGGCATGACCAACCACTCATAGAATCCAGACGGCGTCCTAAATGCCGTTTTCGGAACACTCTCATCCGCCACTCGGAGCTGATGAAATCCTGTCGCGAGGTCCAACTGGGAGAACACTCTTGCACCTTCCAGTTGATCAAACAAATCATCTATCCGCGGTAGAGGATACTTATTCTTCCTCGTCACCTTATTCAACTCGCGATAGTCCACACACAAACGAAGGGAACCATCTGCCTTAGTGGCAAACACGACTGGTGCTCCCCACTCGGAGACACTTCTTCTAATAAATCCCTTCTTCAAAAGATTGCTGACTTGCACCCCGAGCTCTCGCTGCTCCCTTGGTGCCATACGACGAAGTGGCATCACTATAGGTCTGGCATCTTTTACTAAATCAATACGGACTCAATCTCTCGGTGTGGTGGAAGCCTGGTCACCTCCTCGAAGACGTCCGGATACTGGCCAACCATGGGCATATCTGACAACTCATCATGTGGGATGTCGAAGGAATTTATAAAACTAGCCATTACCCCATCACTAGGTAGACTACCAAACACTACCCTCCGCCCATCATCCGCCCTAACTGTCACCAAAAAGCCCTCACAGTCTACCACCACTCCGTATCTTTGGAGCCAATCGACCCCCAATATAATGCCATACCCAGTAAAGCCCAAAACAAAGCAATCACAAACAAACATACATCCATAACTCGATAAGACCAAATTTCGGCAAATCATACTATGGATAGTCAAACCACCAATCAGGTTCATCACAACCAACGGTCTATCGACTATCTCGGGTTCCAGTCCCAACCTATCTACCAGGTCACTAGATATGAAGGAACGGGAAGCCCCAATATCAAACAAAACTCGAACTGGTACATCATAAATAGAAAGCATATCTTGAATAATGACATTCTTTCCTTTCTCCGCCGCAGTTGGGGCATTCAACGAAGAAGGAACAACATCAATAGCGTATGCTTTCACAATCTGCTTTTCCTTAAGAGGTTGCAGACACTTATCCTTACGATGTCCCACTTGGCCACAGTTATAGCACTTCCTATCCGCTGGCTTGGCCCGACATTCTTTAGCATAATGGCCCTTCTTACCGCAGCTGAAGCACTCAACATCTTTCTTGCTCTTTTTCTGGCCATCCTTAGATTGGTTCTGTTTTCTCTTATTCTGAGAGTTATTCTTGCCTCCACCGCCCACTTGCGATTTCATCCCTTCTGCAGATGCAGCCTCAGTCTTTGACTTAGGGTAAAGACTCTCTGATCTCAAAGCTTTCCCCACAATCGATTCAAAATTCTCATCGATGTGGTTGATAAGCCTTTCCCCCAAGTATCCATCCAACCCAGTAATGAACTTCTCATTCTTCTTCTCAGGAGTATCGATAAGAGATAGTCCATACTTCGACAAATTGTCGAACTCGGCAATATAGTCAGAGACTGCCCTACCATTCTGCTTGAGTTCCAAGAATCTCTTAAACAACACTGACTTCTGGGCAGCTGGGATAAACTTCTCGCTAAAGCGAGCCTTGAACTGATCCCAAGTAACCTGATCTTCTGGAGTAGCTGTTCTAATGGCATTCCACCAATTCAACGCTCGCCGTTGCAGCTGACGAGACGCTAGCCTTCTCTTCATCGCATCCTCGATACCCAAGTCGTCAAAGATACGATCACAGCTATCCATCCAATCCTTAACATCTGTGGCCGACTCCGTTCTGTGGAACGGGTTCCCTCCAAGGTTAGTGTAATCCTTGCACAACTTGGCGAAATCGACCCTAGGCGCCTGCACTACTGGACCACCACCATTTTCGGGATTGGGAACTGCCCCTTGAACATCCCTAAGCATCTCCCTCATGAAGTTAGTGAACATCGCCCTCACATCAGGAGCATTCCCATTATTGGTCCCCCTACCAGCACCTCTAGCATATCGTCTCATCGTTCAATCTGTAAAGAGGAAACGATTAACGGCCCCATAGTGGTGCTAGTGCAGTACGACTTCATTCTTATACTACTAATAATATATATATAGCTTTTGAAAACCAAAGTAATCACAAATACACGCTCTCACATACGTACTATCTCTCCCTAATGTCTTTCCCTAGGTTAACTACGCAACCTAGAGCTCTGATACCAAATGTGACGGCCCGCCCCGCACCAACCGACATTTACTCCAAAAGTGCGCTGTACACATGTCCATTTAGCACGACACGGTCGTCAGAAGGAAAGGAAAGGAGGAAATGAACTAACAAGGAACCTGTAGAATGTCTCACAGCGCATGGTGCAAAATATAAATACAACATATTTGACATAAAATAGGTGAGACAATGCATAAGCTGAAAACAACTAACATAGCAGCGGAAAATCCAAGTACAGCTTATGATCCAAAGTTAACATTATTACAACTTTTCAAACTGTCTCTAAAAGCAAAAGTAAGATAGGGGAGGTACGCTACTAATGCCCAAGTAGCGACCACCAACGACACTGGGAGAATATCTATATATCATATGTGGAAGCCTCCTGCTCGCTTCCGAATCAGCTACTCGCGCATCACCAGTTAACCTGTCTCTAGTCTGCTCATGTGAGCACCCAAAGTAATAAGAAGAAACATAAAACTCTGGGTCAGACATAAAGCCTGGTATGAGTGATAAGCATCTAGACAGAACAACAACACGTAGACTAAACCATATCTGAACCTGGACCTGCAACCAAAGAGTTAGCACTACATACTATACAACACTCTAAGGTGCCATTTCAAATGGTGTAAAGGTAACGGGGGTGGGGGTGTGCATGTCATAGTGATGGCAAACAATCAAGCATAACAACCATCCTCACATCTCTCACTCAGTGCGTAAGGCATACGATATTCACCACTTTGATCACCCAATATACTTTGCTATGATCACTTTGCCCCATGAAGTCATAAATGGCTTCACTGCACTGATACATAGCCACTAATCCTTCGTTATATCCACTTTGCCCCATGGAGTCGCAATGACCCCACTGCACTGGCTCATAGCCTTACTAATCATTTACTATGTCCGCTCTGCCCCATTGAGTCACAATGACCCCACTGCACTGGCTCATAGTCTTACTATGCATCACTTTGCCCCTCGAGTCATAATGACTCTACTGCACTGATAACGTAGTCTTGCTACCATCACCTTGCCCCTCGAGTCATAGCGACTCTACTGCACTGATAAGTAGCCCATCATCCATTTTCAGTGGTAAATCGTAGTTATGAATGTCGACAACTCCTTAGCACACATCCCGCAGCAAAGTCCAACCATGAAGTGAACTCATTGGTTCCCAACTGGATCCTGAGCTCTAACTTCCATTTGGACTACCTTTGCATCTCGGGTTATTAGTCATCACCGGATCGGTTCGGATCTTCCCCTAATCACTAGTTCGGTTCGGATCAGAATGCTTCCCTTCACTGGATCGGGTCGGATACCTCGATCTCCCTCCCAATATGTCGGTTCGGATCGGAAGACGTCTCCCCTAGGGGATCGGGTCGGGTTCTTCAATTCCATTCACTACACGTCGGTTTGGTTCAGAGGTGACCATGCGGGTCTGATCGGATGATGTATGCCACGAGAAATGCAAGTGATAGAAGCTTCCCCAGTCCTTGTTGTCCTCCTTTGTTCGGATCGGGATGTGCAGCGTAAGAGCGGATCAGAGCTTCTGAATTCGAGGGGGGGTTCGGATCGGGTCCTCCTAACCGATACGATCTGGTTCGGATGTCTTCCTGCACTTTTTCCAGCAAGCAGTTTACGCCACTCGATGGCGTTTTCGACCATTCCAACTATTCTAATCAATCACAAAGCATACCATACAGTCATAACAACATGCATAATCAACCATAAACACCAAAACAACTATATGATAGGTTAAAATGGATCAAATATAGCCAAAACCCCATATTTTCCCTTAAGCATGTTTAGGTGAAACTAATGACGCAATTAGCAAAACTTAACCAAATTAACCCAAATTCATATCAGAGGTCTAAAACATCATTTCGAATTTTATAAATATTTTTTCCAGAATTTTATCATGTTTGAATTCGCTAATTAACACTAATTACCCTTAATTAGCCATAATTAGTGAGGAACTATGCAAATCACTCACCTTAGCCATAAATAAGACTTAGATATGAAATAAATCCTCGATTTGGTGCGAATACCAATGCTAAACAGCAGCTCTAACGTTGATTTGGTGAAGTTCTCCCTTGATTTGATGTTGCTAAGCTTAATCCTTGATTAGAAGGTGATTTGGAGGTAATTTAGAGGTTGGAGGCCATTTGTAGGGTTTCTAAGAGGTAAGTGGAGTCTAGAAAAACTGAAATGGAATGAATCTCTAAATCTTTTCAGCCTTCCCATAACCCTAATCTCGAAATGGGTTATGGGCCCATTCACTAATCACCTTATTTGGCCCGGTTAAGTAGTTTTTCACCTTTCAAAACTTACTTCAGCTATATCTCCCAAACGGTGAGTCCGTTTGGCCATTATGACCACTCTACGGAAAGTTAAACTATCAAACGAATCTAATGGAAGTGGTTTCAGGTCAAAATTCCTTTCCAGTCAAAAGTTATGGCCAAAACAAGTTCAGCTAGGGGCAAAACGGTCATTTAAAAATCGACAAAAATCATGAACATTGGAAATGACTCTAATGGTTGTTTCCCAAAGTTACATGACCATAAGACTTCATATGGGAAATAAATAAATATTGTGTGATCCTCCGATGCGTAGAATGTGGGTTGTTACCCCAATGGAGTAAACCCGGTCCGCGAAAGTGGCGTGGTCCTGTGATTGGCCATATTATAAAGTAAGTTAACTCGGTTTCTCATACCAGTCCCATGACTGATTCGTAGTTTGTTTCACTTGCAAACTCGGGTGCCCTTTTTCTTTCTACACGGGCAGCTTTGTATTCGGGTTTTAACAGGCTCTTTCTGGATAGCTGGAGCTGAAAATGGATTCTTCATTTCTCTCTTTTTATGCTGTTCAGCTCCTGTTGTACATATTATGTTTAGATTTCTGCTGTAGACATTTTATGTAAAGATGAACTGTATTTTGTACTAAGTATGATCCTATATACTGTGTAACTCTTATGATTATGTTTATCTAGTGTATTCTATTGTACATTATTTGGTATAATTATTTATTTCTGTTTTGCTGTTATCTGTTTATGTGTTATATTCCAAAGATTACCCTTGACACCGTGGAACGGGGTTTTGGGGTCGTCACAAGAATTATACTGACAACTAACTTATTATCAATGTAATAACAAAGCGGATAAGCCCTCTTATCTTGAAAGATACCACATCAAAATAAAATCGGGGTACTCATTAGTTGTTTATCTATTTGTATCCAAAGCATGTTATTTGCGTTTCAAAAGATATGTATAACTGACTTGAATGCCAAAAGGGGATTTGAAATTTATAATATGACAAACAGTTTGTTTTTGTCAGAATTGAAGACATGGAAGACTACATTTTGATTCCTAAAGTTGGCCCTTATACCTTCTGTTATAAAACTATGGTGGTTAAAGGAAGAGAGTCAGGATGAAATTGGATAAACATTATTCAACCTTCATTTTAATATGGGTTCAACAATATAACTTTGAACCTTAGAAATAGGATATAGAAACTATTTCTAAAATAACAAGCATAATAGATAGACCGATAATTCTTGACTGATTTACTGCTACTGGAAAAGAAATACCATTGAAAAGCGATGTCTAAAATATAATATGAAAATGAATCATAAGAATATGATGTGGCAGTACTATATACACAGGATATTATTTCAACCTAAGCAATGAAGGTCTACATAATACCAAAATGTAACCACTACTGTTTCTTTGGGCATAATACTCCAAAATGCACCAGTGAGACTTCTCAATGGGTACCAATGGAAATTAAAGATCTTATCAACAAAAATCAAAACTTTGTGCATTCTAACTCAAATAAAGGACGATCCAACCCAAAATTACGTCGAATATTATTTATCTCTTTAAAAATCAAATTGAAGGCAAATATAATGAACATTGCGAATTCAGGTGTATAGAGTCTGAGTAGTACTTCAATATTTTGTTGAAATAACAGTTGCTTATTTTTCATCAAGCCTTATAGATAAGCATGATGCAAATACACACCAGTAACGTACTTGATTTACTTTTAAAAACGGGATATCAAGGATGAAATACCTACTTGTTATTCTAATACTGAACTTAATGCCTTTCTAGAACATCTCTATTCTAAACCCAAACCTAAAAAGGAGGCTTCAACTATTGAACTCAACATTATTACCAAAGAAGAATTTATATATATGACTGTAGAAAATATTGCTAAAGTAGCCAATATATCTAAAAAAGGAAAGGATTATCCTCCTTCATTAATAATAATAGACTATTTGAAGAATATAATTTATTCAAAATTGGCCATTTGAAGAATACAAATTATTCAAAAAAAAGCTAGGATAGTAAGCTGTTTAAAGAATATAACTTATTCATAATCATCCATTGCAATGTAAAATTCAAATTAGTGCATTACCACGTAAAGCTAATAACAGGAATATTATATTGATATTTTATGATGAATGATTAAGGGCACTGCATTATTTGTTGGGTGCTACTATTCACACCCCCGTTTACACTGCCGACCACCAAAACTAAAAGCACTTCAAATATTTCCATTTTGCTCTACTGGCAACCGTCTAAATTAATAACGTAACAATGGAAAGGCCACCATCTCTGACATTTAAACGAACACTTCTTTCCTTTCTTACTTTCCATTTGTCTTCATCAGCATACACGCCCTTCAATTTGAAAGTGCAGTTGCATTTTCTGCTGGTGCTAGGTCTATTTTTTGTTGTTGCATTGTTTTCCATCTGTTTTGACTTGGTTGATGACTACGATAAAATCCATCACTTTCACCCCCCAATTGCCACATTGGTTTTCTTCCAGGTCCTAATTTACCCGACTTTAGAATTACAATAATGGTAGTCAACTTTTTTTTCGTTGTTTTACACCACCAAGTCAATGTACTTCGGGAATCAAATACCTAAAGTCAAATAGTTAAAGAAAAAATTAACATATTCCATTTTCATAACCACATTAGAAATTTTAATTTTTATAAATGAGTGCTTACTTCTTTGATTGTGAAATGATTTGTCAAATCAACATTTACGTCTATTTATGTCTTTTGAGTTATTTGATCGAATATCTTGCATCATATTATCACAACATCATGTTTATCATCCAAAACATTCATGTTTATCATCCAAAATAGTAAAACGTTATCCAAATTATCATCGTTCAAATACTCCATTTATCAATGACAATTTTTTTTTATAAATTTGTAAAACAAGATACATAAGTTATACTGATAAAAACCCTACAAGTTAAAATTAATATTGTAATTCTCTATTACAACATCGTCAAATTTAATGTCTTTTAAGCTTGAAATTTCCAATGGAGTGGAAAAAATATCCTAAAACACAATGGAAAACCCTAACAACATGATCTATAAAATAATAGAAAACAGTAAAAATCAAGCAAATCTAACATCTTTTTTGTCTTCATCTTCCATCTCTATTAGGACAAAAGAATATCTGATTTTGTTAGGGCTTAAGGTTTGAAATTGTCGAGAAGTGCGTGTTTTTTTAGGAGAAGTATAACGGTGAATAACTGAGTGAAGGAATAATACATGGTAGCCAGAAGAATATAAAAAATAATTATTTATATTAAATTTAAAAAGGTGGCCGGAAGTGTAAACCGAGGTGTGAATAGTAGCACCCTATTTGTTTAACATCTTATGGTGTGAATTTGTTCGGTTGAAGAAGTACAAATTGTACAGAATGTGAATTCGCTAGGCGGCTAATATAAAACTCTAATATTTTCTTCATATCAAAATCCAATTTCTAAACGATTTTCTTCTGACTAAAGATTATCATATTCTCCATATAACAAATAACTTCACATATAATAGCACATATAATGGAGTAAATTGCTTGCTACTTTTTCTTGGAAATGAAAATTCGGTCTCTGGAACTATATTTAGTCACCATGTGTAAGAAGTGGAAGTTCAATATCCAAAACAATATTTAGTAATCATGCTCAATGCAAATATTTTATTTCTCCTGAATTATTAACATTGCTAGCTTTATAAATAAGGACGTTTTTATTTTTGAACTCGTTAAATGGCATTACTTCAAAATTTCGGATGTTCCATTAGTGTTCACATCACCGCGTGCCTTACTATATTTGCAATTAGCATTTAAAAGTGTTGCGCATAAAGCTTAATGATCGCACAAGTAAATGTCCATAGCTGATATAAAAATGAAGGCTTCATACTTGTTTGGGATAAGACCAATTAAGTTGTAAAGTAGTTATAACCTGAACCGGCATTAGTTAGACTACTACAAAAATTGAGCAAACAAAAGTTCAAATATTAATCTGCACATAACATGAGAATGAGCATATCTATTATATTATATGAAAGCATAATTTTTCTTCGAAGACCTTTCGGATTTAGATTTTTCAAAAAATCCATGGATCGACACGTGTACATCGTTTCAATCTTAGCCATACAGTAAAATAACTGCCTTATCTCTTCAGTCACCGATTATACCATTTAACCTTCTGCCGCGTCTTCGAATTATATTTGGCACATACTTAAGTTTAGAAAGAGCACTTCCTTCCGTCAATGACCTTTGGGTTCCATTTTGACAAAAAAAATACTGGCTGACACGTGTGATTGATTCAAAGTCGGATTCACGTTTCCTTTTCAAACACCGCGATTTAGTTCCCATCTATTCAGCTCCCTCTCCAGAATTCCTCCTCCTATTCCACTTCAAAACCTTTCAAACCCTCTTGTGATTCTTTCCTTGGATTACAATCGCATCTTCCACCTCTCTAAAATTCTCAATTTCAATTCTCACTGGCGATTATTATTTAGAAAAAGACCCATATTTCGTGATATATTCGTTTGTGAACCAAACTCTTTCATTATTCTTTATAATCTGTAGAAATTATACTTGCTACTTTTGTTGCCGTTTATCATTTTCGTACGTGCTTCATTTAGGTCGTTAAAAGGAATGGGTTCATGTTCGTCTATACAGAAATGTAAGAATCCATCTTTAGTGGCATCGTAGGCTAAGACAAAGACTTTGAATGGTGAGAAGGGAGAAATCGTTCTGGAGTCTAACTACAGCTTAAAGGATTCGGAGTTCGGTATGATTTTCTTTCCTCATTTCGAAGGGATTTTTCTATTTTTATTTTTTTCTTTAAAGTACCTAGTTCATGTAGACAAACATATATTTTTCTGTAAGTTATCAGTGAAATGGACTCGAGTCAGTGGTTCTGAACAGTACATCGTTGTTAGATGCCTTGATCAAAATTCGAAACTTATTTTATTTTTTGGCCAATTTGATTATCCCCTCAATTTTAACTTAGTTTTAAGATTTTTGTTCTCTAGAATAAAATTATTGGGGATTATTTATACCTGTTACTATATATGCATCGTTAATGTTTAAATAGCCAGGATTTTCGTGGAATTTCCACATTTCTTTGCCTCGGTAGGAAAAACTTAATCTACTACCGTTTTCATTCCTATCCCACTGCTCTTTCCGCGTATTGTTACGACCTCCTTTACTAATTCCATGGGGTAAAATAGGTGATTTTCTTTGATTTAATCGATTAGGCTATTCCATCATTCAAGCATCACAAACCCTAATTTTTCCCGCTCATGCTCATTTTTGCTACCCGCGATTACTGCTTGGATTGTTTGATTTCTGTGAATCTCACCGCTATTTTTTCATTGGAAGCATTTTTTATTCTGTCCAACTCTTGAGGCCTGACCTCATGTTCAGGTATTTTTTAAGAATTTTTCCGTTACATCGATTCAAAATGATATCCTATAGAACAATGTTTATTTACCTTTTATTCCTGAAAATGGTTTGTGTTGGTAAACTTTGTTGTTTCAAACTAGATGACTTAGCCTTTTCTATATTGATGGATAACCCTTTGATATTCATTGATAACTATTATTAGTCTCAGATTTTGTATGCAACTATTGTTTGCAACTTTCTGAAATATTACTGATATGTTACCAACATCACACTGAGTTATGAACTTAAAAAAAGAAAGGCATGAACTTCCAAAGAAAGCAGTAAAATATATAGTGTTTGGTAAGTTGTATGATCATCAATAATGAAATATTTAAAGACAAAATGCGATGCCAAATTAGTGCAAATGATGGAAGTTGGATGATGCCAAAAATAAGGATATTACTTTACATTTGATGTTGGTGACTTAATTTGATTTGATAAGTGATCTAGAATTGTAAACGTGCTTTGTTTCATTACATTTCCTCAATTATTTAAGAAACTGTTCAGCCTTTTATACCTTACCATTATGAATAACCCAGGTACAACTTATGATTTTACGCTCTTAACATTAATTATATTTGGAAAATCAATATTAGCATTTCATCTGTTTGGATGACTGTATATTGTAAAGCAATTGTTTATAGCTTTTTATCCTTTACCCATTTGTTGGAAACATTTTGTCAAAATGACCAACTTTACAGAGAACAGAAAGAGATGGTCAAATGAAAACAAACTAGAAGAGCAAACTTAATCAACATAACTCATCACATAAGATGTACCTTCCAAGTGTAATCACATTAACATGATTATGCATGTTTCATTTTTGTTTGATTCAATAATAATATGATACATGACACAAAATGTATTTGCCCTACAAATTGAATATTCTATCAAACTCAATACGCAAACAATAACAGTGTGCGTAGCATAGGTTCATCCAGACCAATTGGTTCATTAGAGCAATAAGTGAATAGGGCACCAAAAGTGCAAAACAGATTAAATGCACAAATAATATATCAAAAATAATTTTTTAAGTTTTATATTTCTGACATATTAGTATAGATTAAATTTTATAATAATTAAAGTTTTATGTATTCAAATTGTCATCCTCATTCTCCTTCGTTTGCTCCATCAACTTTTATTTTTGTTCCATGTGTCGTGCCTCCTCTCTCTCTCTCTCTTTTCTATTTTTATTGTTTGTCGAACTTTCTGTTTGATATCGAATCATTAAATTCACCTTCTTTTGCACTTTTATTGGTTGATCCACATAACAGCTATTCAATCCAAATAATTCCCTTCTTTTGATCTCTAATGTTCAAGGGAAAAACTGATAGTACCTATTAAAACCGTAGATTTCCCAAAACTCACAGACAATTTATCCAAAAAAGGTTTATAGTTTATGTTTGCTACTTATTTGTTTTAATTAGTTGTATTTTTCTAATGATTGATCTATAAGGCAAATCAAAACCTTTTTTAGTTCAATAAATTTACTTTTGATCCTTCATTTAAATTTTAGTTAAATTTATTACATATGTAACTTGCAATGAAAATTTAAATTATTTAATGGTGCAGGAGTTTTAGTGCAAAATTCAAAATTTTCGTAACGATTCCCACTACATATGATTCAGCTGAATTTTTACCTTTTCTCAATGCGATATCAAGTTTAAGTTAGCTGTACTTAACTTTTGAATTTATATCCTTTTCATCATTCGACGTCTACCTAAAATCTGTTTTTATTGTTAATTGTCTTTTACTTGGGGTTATATGTATTAAATCTAGGTAGTTAAGTATGGACATATTCCACTTTGAACTCTTCCTATCGGCAGAAGCCATCAATGCAAAAAAGTGACCACTTTATCACTTTTTCATAATTCATACAATTCAAACAGAAATGGGTTTTGCATGGATTTCAGTTTCTTTTTCCACACAACATCCAATATGTCTTGATATTCTGCTAGATTTCATAGATTTTGTGTTGTGTGTAAGTAAATTTTCCATTACTTTTGCCTTAGGTTGTTTCAATTGGCTTACGTTAGCGTTCGACAAACCTATTCTTTTATTCTTTCATCACAGCTTCCCGCTATTGGTGATGCCTAAAAACTTTCCATGTTTTTTTTATTTTATTTTTTTGTAGAAGGATGTGTGTTTATCGGAATTTAGATTACAGAGTTTTTCATGTGCTTATCCTTAATGGTTAAAAATGATTTTAGAGGGATGCTCTCATTTTAGGACATGTATTAAATTCATATTTATCTATTTGAAATTTCCTTACTATCCAGTGGGTTCTTTATGTAATTCTGTGTTTAAAACACTTTATCAATAAAATGTTTTATAAGAAAAAAAAAAGCCAGTAACTCGATATCTTTATCCAACATGAGTATGATCGCACAAGCATTAAAAACAATATACAAGATATTGCTTGCATATAGTCATATGAGTCCAATATTTGTTGATATTGATTAATATGACATCTCTTATTGTTTATTGTTTTCTTCTGTTATCTTAGGTGCTGAGCCATCGCTTCCTGCTTCATCAATCTTGCAGAGGTTGTTTTTAGTAAGGTTGTATCGTGTCATTCCTCATATTAAAGAAAAGGTTTTAAATGATAATTCTCTGTGTTTGCATAATCACATTTTTGGCATAATTTTTAGTTCTTATTAGAATATATTGAAAATAATTCTCATTCTTACTCTGTTTTTATATTTCAAAATTAGTTTCATTATGAGTTTTTCCTAATTTTATTTTTTTCAAAGTATTAACCTCTTCATGTTTGCTGTGGAAATGAAGCAGTATAAGTAACTAACATTGATAAGTTTCACACTACTAAGCATGTTATCTTTAGTTGGGATAATAATTGGACAAAGATAATAAATAACAACTTATCATTTTTATTATTTTTGTTATAGAGATTTAATTCTTTAATACTATTTTATGATTCATAGCACATTACAATACATCAAAAACAAGTACGCATTACGACCTGTGGGATTTTTTTTAAATAATTTGGCATAACAGTAAGGTTTTACAATTGATAAACTTTTATTTTTCTCTTTCTAGGTCATGACTTCATCGCCAATGCACTTTGCCAATTCTATAAGCATGATAAGACATTTTGAGCTCTTATAACGTAATAAAACATTTCCCTATATGACCCTTTTTAGGATATAAGTTTTGAGCTTATAATCTCTGTATGTGAATTATCTAAAAGAACTTAGTGATTTTTTGATTTGAGAATAATATTTTCACCAAAATTTATTATTGAAACAATTTCTTCTATTATCAACATCATCTGCTATGCTCATTTACATTATCCATGCCAATTTATACCAGTTCGTATTAATATAGAATGATTCCCTTTGTATGTGTCTCTATATGTTCTTTGAAAGTCCATTAGGACATTATAAAAGCATAGTTGGTAACACATATAAGGCTTACCTATTAGATCTCACTATATTGTTTATTTATATAAAAACTACATGTACATATCTCATGGTTGAAATCCATTATATGAATGGCAGTTTTAATTTTATACCTTAGTAGCTACTCTCATCCACATACGCATATGCATATGTTAATTATATGTTTTTTTGTAAGTAGAATCCCAAATCCTTTTCATTTTTATAACATTTCGTCATTTTTTATAGTCTCAACTGAATATCAACTTCGTAAATGGGCATACTTTGTTGGAATGAGAACGGTATTTTGTATATAAAAAATAATAGATGCCAAGAGCAGCACAATAGACTTTGGAAATATAAACTGCTAGACTGGATCTTCAAGCTTTCATAAGG
Source organism: Allium sativum (assembly GCA_030737875.1). NCBI lineage: Eukaryota > Viridiplantae > Streptophyta > Magnoliopsida > Asparagales > Amaryllidaceae > Allium > Allium sativum. The sequence continues at coordinate 861,144,432 of CM060909.1, forward strand.
TAGCAATTTTATTTATTACATGTGAAAGCTTCTCTTTATTCCAGATAAGTATTTACTACCATTTGGTATTAGCACTTTATTTATATTCGCCACTGGTTCTTCAATTAAACTTAGCCAACAATATCTATTTCATGGCTTTCACGGCTTCTTTTTGCACAAAGGCTAGCAGTTAGAACAAAAAAGATAACTCGATCATTTTAGCTTTTACTCCTGATCTTTTATTATTTTAATAATGCATGTGATGACATATTAATTTCCATTTAATTTGATAAAGGGGTTTTTAGCCTCAAGGACAAAATGAACAAAAAATTGTTCCATAAGGACAAGGGGCTAAAATTTTATCCATAAGGACAAAGTTTAGTATAAAGGGAGGAATTCAGGGGCCCACTATAATTCCTTCCTTTACACTAAAATTTGTCCTTATGGATAAAATTTTAGCCCCTTGTCCTTATGGAACAATTTTTTGTTCATTTTGTCCTTCTCACTATTTTCCTGTTTGGATAAAATTATACATTTCTTTATAGAGGAAAAACATGTAGATAATTTCTAAATTTATTTTTTTATTTAATAGCTGAAGAAATTCAATGACTAGTAACACTGAATCAAGGCTATTTGGGAATTTTAAGGAATCAAAGTCTGTTGCAAGAAGATGCAATTCATCATTTTGATTGGGTGATTTACAACTTAAAGATAAAACAAATACTTTTTTGAAACCAAATTATGTAAGATAAGTTTGCTTGAAAAAACCATTTCATTCATGAATATCGAAAATAACAGACCCTTCAATTACAAAATTTATTAGTAATTTATTATTCTTATCTTAGACATCAATGGATTAATTCATTTTTATTATTTGGGACTTGGTTATTTTAGTCTTTTTACAATTTTTTCAATGAATCTTAATGCATATATGTCATTTGTGTTAGCTTTATTTGGTTGTTGCATCTTTGGCGAAGACATGGATATTCTTGGGTATTGAAACATGTAGATGCATACTCTGACAGCCTAATTTTGCTGACAACTTTTTCCATATTCAGTCTATATGATAACAAGTTTTCATTTATATGCATTGTTGTAAAATTTGACTAAAAAAATTACAGCAAATTTACAGAGAAAAATAATCAACAAAACATTTATTAAATGGGATGGCTTTGTTGGAATTCATTTTTTGTTATGCACGTACATACTAGCCATTATATTTGTTAAGAGGAGAATCCTTTGAATTTGTGAAAAGGTGATCCATCAGACAAATGTCTCCATTTTCAGTCGTTGATTACAACATTATTAACTAGAAGTTGGATATGTTTGGACTTTCTAACATGTATAATTTGGATAAATTATGATAGTTAAGCTAGATACCATGTAGGCAAATATTTTAACTTCGAGGGACTGGGCTTAAATTTCATCAAAAAAATAGAGCATACTTGGCTTAAGCAATGAGCAGTTATGCAACCGCAAGACCATAAAAAGTATCTGCGGTATATGGAAGCATATGGTGTCCATCGCTTTAATCAAAGTCCACTTGATTTGCATCTCTAATCATATGGTTAGGAAGGAACAAGTTCTTTTCATCTAAGGTCAGAGTGTGCATGGTTAAGTAATGAGTGAAGCACCATGGATGCCTAACTATCTCTCAGTTAAATATCACATGCTGATTATAAAATACATGTTATAGTCTTTTTTTTGGTATGCTCTATTGTTTACTTCGTGAAAGTCAAGGCTAAGATAAAAATCACAGTAATGTACAATGTAACGTGTACAACATATTGCAGTTTTACATTAGTTTTTAAAATACTACAAAACATAATTTTTTGGATAAAATGTTAAATTAGTCCTATGGATGATAAGTGAACTGTGCAGTTAATTTTTATTGGTATGCTAAAGCATCATGTCCACAATAGGACTATTCACTGTTTTGATTTTGTGTACAAATACATCCATGGCAAATATTTCTTATCTTTTATGCAGGTCAAAGTGTCCAATGGAACATGCAGCAATGGATTCTATGAAAATGACAAAGTTTAAATTAATTTTTTTTGGAAGATATAGTAGAATATGTTGCGAAATAAATTTGTAATATTATTGTTATGCACCTACTGAAGTTTGGATCCATCTGTATTTTGGTTTATGCATATTGCTTAAATTTGTTGTACCGGACATATTTGAAAGTAGCGCAAACGCATTTAAAAGAGATGAATTTTTTGTGTTGTTTATAACGAACACACTTTATTACATGCGATGAATTAGCTTTTTGAGAAAGAACCTTTTTTTTGCTAATGTAGCGTTCGCGCATATGCCTATTTTCTCCTTTGCAGTTTGCAATGTTTCGTGCCCTTTGGTGTAGTGAAGTAGTGCATGTAGTGAAAAAACTTTAATTTGTTATATTTTCAAAAAATACAAAAGTAAACCCATGTGCGTAGCACGGTTCGCACTAGTCTATAACAAAATATCAACTAGCAATAGATAGAAGTATTTGGTGCCTTTGCAACAAGAGAATTAAAACCATAAACTAAATGCTTAATTATCTAAATCAATAATAGTAATTGTTTTAGAATACCAATTTTTCACTTCATATCTAAATTTTTTCCATGCTTCTACATCTTTAAATCATAACCCACACAACCTAAGAGGCTATAGACCAAAAATCCTGAAAGTAATTTAGCAAAAGCAACAACATAAGTTTCTAAAAGTATAACTGACATTATTAGATTATATCGCAATTAGGCGACTATAAGTAAAGGGCTCAAATCAATGGTCTCATAAACTATAACCAATTTCTCTTAACTCGAAAGAAGTAGATGAGATTGAAGGAAGAATAAATCTTTGTTGTTTAAGGTTTTTTTTGGGAAGATGGAATAGAAAAGTATGTACTGAAAATAAAGAAAGAACGCGACCTCCAAAATTGTTTCGAAGCCTGCCTTTAATTGTTTGCTAGGGTTAGCTAAGTAGCATGTTAACCCACCTTTTGACAAGGTCGTCATGCTCCGATCTCGGATATCTGGATTGCTTAAATTGAGTACGGATGACTATATGAACTCACGAATAGTGGGATTCAGCAAAATGGTGCTTTGGAATAAGCTAGAAACACTAAAAATTTAGCGTAGTGTGGGATCGGTAAGACTCCGATGAAGGATCAGTAAGACTTCTTTGAGGGATCAGTATATATCAGATACTCAGAACTGTGGACAACTGTTTAATTTTACATCAATGATTTGAGCTCAAAAGATCAGAATGACAAACTGTCAGTTGAAGGTGAAAGCTGATAGAAGATTCCATCGACACAAGGATCACAACCCCTAGGAAGCAGTCCCTATGGTTTGGTACTGATCTCTAAAAGCGGGTGAGACCCTGACCCCATTTTATGGTCTGGGTCGTACCTCTTGGTGGGGTCTTCTATGCAATTTCTTGTCCGTACAACCTCTTATTACGCCTATAAATACATCATCAAGGGTGCTCAAAAATGAATCTTTCATTCTCTATGTGCAAACTCCATCGAACCTTTGGAGATAATTTCAACCTCTTCTTTCTCCATTCATGCAATAACTAATTGTACTTTTAATCAATAATATAATCAGTCTATTACTTCAATTGAAAATAGGCCAACGCTTGTCAAACCACTATAAAAACTTATGTCACCTTTACTATTTTCCATTATCATCATATGAGTGTGTTGTCGTCAGTGGCTATAGTGTGATTACATCTTGATTTGCATATGAATCGAGTGTTGGCACTTAATTGACCAAAATAAACATGTTAACACTGCATTTATAAATATTCATGTTGGTTTGTGCAAGAATTAAAACGATATTAAACTCATAAACATTGTTATGTATTGTTGTTTATAATTACTTTTCTTATAATGGGCGCTCAGAATCTCGGGTATATTTGATGTGTCGGCCATTCAATGCAAGAGAAAAAGATAAAGATTTATGTAACAAACTGGAATTTTCGACTCCGAAAATCAACACAAAACTACCATGTTGACTATTCAGACATCGGAAATACCCGATCATTAATAGAAAGAAGTTAGAGGGTGAGAATAGATAAGATAGAAAATTAGAATAGAAGAAGAAGAAGATCACCATAGAACAGAATCGGAGTAATACAAATCTCACAGCGGAACGAATAAAATATAATATATAACATAACTTTGCAATAAAACAACGTATATATAGAATAACATTATCAGAGTACAATACTTACACACAACGGAAATAACAATAGCTATATAATCCTGAAGCCTCCTGCTTCAAGCTCCTCCAAATATATCTGTAAAGACTTAAACTACTTGACAGCCCGTACAAATTTAGGCACCCAAGAGTTTAGGGAAAACAAAACAAAATAAACTCTGAGTCAGTCATAGGACTGGTGTGAGTAAACTCAAGTCATTTGGTTTAACTTTTCAAAATTCTTTTTAAAAGAAATGATAATCGTAAGACCGATCCACCCATAAACATGGATGGTTTTTACCTTACGATAACCCAAAACAGTTTTGGAAATCAATACTTCTCTGATATTATAATAATGTCTAATCACAAGTAAATAACAATCTAGCAGAACGCTTGCATCTCACGTTCCATATATATAGTATACAAACAAAACAGCTGACACTTATTGGAGATTGGATTCCGACTATGACAAGGTATGGGACCACCTGTCGATAGTGTATCTCTATAGGCGAATACATTGGGTTCAGGAAGAACGTCTTGCAACTCGGCCCACACATGACCGACCACTCATTTCGCTTAAGTGTATCAAATGTATATCACCAACGGTTGGGAGGTACCCACTGTTTCCCGAAAAGGGACAGCATCGAAAATAGATAAAAGAATGAAATGGATTTTCTCTATATAGGTGATATACACCCTAATGGGAGCGACCCATATAGCCATGCTGCCTGCCCGATTTTTGTTATTTCCCGGTTGATGTGGCTTGAGGTCATAACGTATATTTTGGAACACCTGACCACCACTCACTTTGAATGCCACATCGTCATACCCGCCAAATCACAAATTGATTTCCCCAAAAATACCACGGATATAAAGCTAAGAGAAACGAATTCCTCTACCACCAAACGTAAGTACGTTTGAAGAGATCAACTTACGCGATCTGTTAGATATACTTTGTCAGACATTCATCCAATCACGTTGTCCTGGGACTGGACAAACCGAAGGCACTATTCTGTAAACATGATAGCCCTTGCATAACTCCGTCTTCAATTATTTTCATCATATTTGATCGCAACGCTAATGTCCATACAGAGTGGTTTTCAGATAATGAATCTGATCCCAGTCTCTCCGTATTGACGACGTAAAAATGGTCAAAAACTTCGATAGTCGGTGATTTAACTATCAAAGAAAAATAGGTGTACAACCAACGATCTTATTTCCAGATAGAATTTTGATCGATCAATCATCAATCAACAGTGATCTCCTTTAATTTAATTTATCATTAATCTATTCATTTCCCATTTCTATATATTTGTAAATTCTTATTTTCTAAATTTAGAAAATGTACTTTATTAATCATTTGAAACATCTCCATATTTACTCCCATTTCTTGTTTTCTATATTAGAAAACATTTCTGATTCTTTTATTTGGAAAACATTTCCAAAAATCCTTTATTTGATTTAAAAAGATGTTTAAGTCAATCATCACTAAGTCAATTCAAACCATTACACTCATTAATTAAATTCACTTAACCAACTTTACTATCGAACCTTACCGAATTCTTAGTTAAAAACGAAGTCAATCAAGTTGGGGTATAATTACCTCTCAGACCTTAACTGAACAACATTTCTAACCTCGAAATAGATAAAGTTCACCTTTTTAAATCTTTTAACCAACTTCCTTACGTAACTTAGGTTCTATTTACGAATCCACTTTTTTACCAAAATCATTTGATTATAACAATGGTGTTGTAATCCCATACTTCCGAAATAGAATAACTTAACTATAACTCTTCCTTATTAATTTGGATAAATAAACAAATAACTAATTTATTAATGAATAAATAAATCTGTGTTTTAAAATGGAAAATAATTGGTACTTTCCCTAATTCGATATAATCGAATTTCAACTTACAATTCTCTCTTGAATAATCTCTATTCGATAACTCCCCTTTTGAACAACTATATTCAATTATCTCTCTTCGAATAACTATATTTGATAATCTCTCTTTCGAATAAACTACATTCGATAACTCTTCCTTTCGGATAGCTTATATTCGATTAACTCCCTTCTTCGAATAACTTATATTCGATTAATCCTCTTTGAATAACTTATATTTGATTACCAAATATCGCTTTCCAACCGAATACTAATAATCTTGTTAAATCCTGATCTATTCAATATATAATTTCCTTAAATAATTTATTTTTAAAACATCAGGCTTAGTTGAATTCTAATTACAAATCTTTACGGATTTTATTTAATCCTTTTTACATTTCGAATATCGAAATGGATTTCATTATTCCCCTTTAAAACAACTCCAAATTTCCCATTTTATTTACCGTTGAATTTGAAATCTCAATTATCCATTGATAATTATATTTTAGTTCATTATAAACATTGTTTACAAATCATAACACTTGTTTTCCCTATTTAACAAGTTATTTGTTTCTAACCATTTGAAATCCCATCTCTGTTTAACTTCTACTTCAAAAACCCAATTTCTTTTACAAATGTTTTTATTTCAAAAATCTTTACTTAATTCCATTTTTCACGTAGAATGTGAATAATATCCCTTTATACAATCCCTTTAGTTTGATTTCGTATTTTAAAACAATATCCCAATTCCAACTTCTATTTATAGATTTATTTATACGAAATCTTCTTTTTATTTCTAACACTTAAATTCATTTAAAATTCCCTTTATAAATGCAGAGTTAACATTCTACTTAAAATATCGGTGTTAAAAACCAATCTCTACTTCTCTATAGAAGTTCAGACTTATATATTCCATTTATCAAAAGATAAATATTCTTTTTAATTTATAAACATCGTTTATAAATTTATTTGCTCAATTTATCTGTTATAAACAGATTTCGTTTTAAAATCTATTTTGAAACCATCTCCTCGTTGTTCTTTTATATCTTCACAATTCACTTTTATAATTCTATTTATTTCCCCAAATAATTTCTTTTATAATTCAATTTGATTTCCGAAATAGTTCCTTTCAATTCTATTTGTTTTCCTAAATATTATATTTACTCCGTAAAGTTCTTTATTTACTTCTTATTACTTTCATTTAGTATTTTAACCAAATGGTCTTTCAAACTTCCATATAATTGTTGTTAACTTCATACATAAGTCTTTTATTTAATTTCCAAATATCTTCTTTTCATAAGTCCATTTGATTTTATAAAATTCCAAAATCCCATATTCACTTCATACATTTCTTTTTATAAAATACTTTGATTTTATACAAATATTTTTATTTCAATATACACTTTGAAATTTTCCTTTTCATATAAAATCCTTTGATTTTATATAAATATTTTATTTTAAATTATAGTTTGAAATTTCCCTTTTCACATTCCAGTATTTCCTTTAGTATTTAAAAGTACCAAATAACAATGATCAAACACACATAATCAACAACATATTATAAATCACATCATATATCACAATATATGAAAAACAGTAAAATAAATGTTGAGGAACCCAATTGGATTCCTCCGACCTGTTTCCCTGCATCCACAGATGTTAATCACATGAATAACACGAATATGAAATATTCTGATAAACAGAATTAATATTCAACTAACGATTTATATCTATATTGTTATCTATATTTTTAACCAATTAACTAGCAGTTCAACCAAATAGCCAACACATAGCAAACAACCATCATTTATAAATTCTAAAAATATTTTATAAAAATATAAATTGAGTAGAGTTAGTGAGATTTACTCACATTGGACGGTGATCATTAAATAACGATAATTAGTCATTGATTTGATTCAAGCGGAAAATTTATTTTTCTATAAATTGTAACGAGCTCCGATTCACTCCCAACTAGTTCCTTGTGTAGTGTCCATCCATACGATCCCAACGGATCTTGTTATGTTGAATTCGGTTAACATATGAACAAGTTATGACAATTATAAGTAAATACACATTTATATAGATTAGAACTTGGATTTAAATTAAATTTGGGCTTTAACCTTTCACTTACGGCCTATTTCCCTCAAACCCGATCTACAATACTCCTCCCCCTTCAATCTCGCTTCTCCTTTCAGCAAATTCCACGCTCCATTACCGCACGTTTCGAGCTCTACTGCACTTCATTCCATCAATGATTTTGAAACTGGAAACCACCGTTAAACTCCTCTTCCAAAACCGCACCAGCCTATAACCATTTTGTCGAGCTCGGTATCCCAAACCACTCAGTCTCACTCGGTACCCTCCTGAAAATGCACGACCAAAATGATCACAGAAACTGCTGGAACTTGGCCAAACAATGCGCCTATACCTCGTGAAGCCTATGCCAACAAGCATTTCACTCATCGATACTTGTATTACCAGAAATTCAAAGCCCTAGATCATGCTGACTGGAACGGTGAACCCAAAACAGCGATCATACCTTGTAAATTCTATATTGGAGCGAAGCTTATCTTGAAACAAATCCAAAGATATATGTTTCATGAAATTTACGATTTTTATACACTTTGTTTTGATTTTTCCAAACTCTCATTTGCTAACAGGAAATGAAGAAAAGTGGCGGCGGAACATTTGACCATGGAAATGCAAGTCTGAGGGTTAGGTTAAGGTGTTAGTGGTATTTATAGGAAATTTAAATAATTTTATATTCATTTTTTTAAGCAATCACTATTTACATTTGTCCTTAAAAATTCCTGTGATCACACAGGATATCTAAAAATCACGAAAGACATACACCTTCAGTTCGACATTACAGACCCAACGAAACTGGTTTCATCGAATTCTGACTCTGTTTGCTCATGCAGCGTATGTTTAACCATCAAAATACTGACTATTTTTCATGTAAAAAATCCGTACGGCCACACACTGACCCCAAAAATCATGGAAATTGAAATCTAACAATAATTTAATATTGCGGATACAACAAAATTAGTTTTGTCGAAAACGGAGTTCGTTTGCAAAACTAGCTATTTTTAAAGCTCTAAATAACCCATTTAAATATATAAATATATTTAAAAACAATTATATTAAATATAAATATATATATATTATCGTATATATATTCACACAGAATATCGTTTAGCGCCAATTGGATTTATAAATTGATATTCAAATCCCAGTTGAATCGATATTCAATTTATATTAAAAAATCCTTTTATAGTATAAATAAATCGTTATATATTATAAAGGAACTCCATAGCGACTTTTCGAAAATTTGATTTGGACATAAATCAAAATCTACACAATGAAATCCCGATTTTTCTCTTCCACTAGAAAAATATACTTCACCAGCTCCGAACGTTTCTTATTTCACAGAAATCCAATTTAAAATTGATTACATATATTCAATTGAAGTTCGAATCGCCAAATTACGAACTACAGCGCCATTTCGAGCTCGATTATAATTATATTATAATTCTACGTTCAAACTTCGTTTAAATAATATATTCGTTATTCTAAATAAATCCCAAACTGAATTATAGCTTATATATGATCCAATTCACATCGTATTGTGAATTCTACTATTTTCGACTATTTCACAAATTATATATATTATTCTATTATTTAATTAAATTAAATATTCAATATTATTTAATTAAACGACCATATAAATCTCTAAACCATTATTTAAATAATTAAATAAATTATTTATTATCCGTAAAAGTATGGGTCGTTACAATTTTGATGTAGAAGGAAAGATTCAAAGGAAGGTCTATCAGATTTGAGGGGTTTTTATAAAACTTTTAATAACTTTTAAAACATGTTCTTCTAAAAATCTCTTTTTTTGAAAAATATCTTGTTTTATTGCATCAACTTTTAGAAATTCTAAAACCTAGGCTCTGATACCAAATGTGACACCCTACACCCCTTAACATATTCTTGGTGAGTCATTCCAAGGACTGTGGAGCATCTAAGTGTAGTTGAAAACAAACAAAGACCAAGACCACAAGATATAAAAGTAATTTACAGCGGAAAAATTTCAAAACAAAAGCATTTCTTATAGTCTTAACTTCAAAATATAATTATTCCAAAAACGGAAAACCATCAAATGTCTATAAATTATAATCACATGAAAACCATATCCGAGTACATAATATATCTCCTCAATAATCCACTACAACAAAACCAAATAAAAGATAATTATGTAGAAAATCGATATACTGCTATATTTTCAATGTGTTTCCTTTCAAGGGTGCACAAGCCACTTGAAATTTCTCCATAAAAAATGAGAACCAATGCATCATTTTTTACTTTACCAACAATGGCATCCTACTATTCCACTTGCAGGATCCTTTTACATTTGTAGAAACCAACGCCATGTTTTTTCTTTTCCTTCCTGTTCGTATCACTCCACGTTGTTCGTGTAGTGAAAATTAGTGGTTTGAGCAGGGGAAGCGGAACACCCAATAATCTAGCATGTCGATAATCTCAACAATGCCAATCCAACAAAGATATGATAAAGAAAAAACAAATGGATCGAATTATAGAGAAAAAAAAGAAATAGAAAAGGGAAAGAACACACCAATATAACGAGGTCCGCGATGCCTACGTCCTCGGACTCAACAACCTTTGTTTCTTCACTTCAAGAGGAGGTGCAATATGAAAAGAAATACACAACCTAATAAAACTTTCTCACCCTATAATAAATATAGAATTGAGGGATTTTACTAAAGATAATATATGAAGAGAACTTTCTTCTTGTGTGTTGAAAATATGTGCAAATGGCTGCCTACATATAGAAGGAAGGATGAAGAATGCTTCGTCGATAAGGATGAAGTATTTCCAGATTGATTCCACCACAAATTTGGCACATTTTAAAATTGTTTCCACCTATACCAATATCTAAGTGATTCCTCATATCGAACATATACCATCTCCATATTAATATATTATATTCCGATTTGACTTGATTACGTGAATCAAATAAATATCTCCTCATTAATATATTTAACACATCCAATTTTAACACTCGACGTCGATTTAAATAAATTCATCAATCAATAGAAAATGGTTGTTGGGTCAGCTCCCGATGGCGCTAAGTAGCTCGTACCACACCAATCAAGTTTAAGCGATGCCCAAACTTATCCATTGAAATCGACTTTGTTAGCATATTAGCTGGATTGTCATTCATGTGAATCTTTGACAGCTTTATCTTATTTCTTTCTTCTTTAAGCATGAGAAAGAAGCTCCTAACATCAATGTGCTCTGTTCGTGAGCTGTAGGCATGATATTCCACAAGGTGAGTGGCGCTCTAAGTATTTGAAAACAACTCCACGGTCTTCTCCATCATAATGAATCATCTAAAAGCTGCAACAAATACAATCCTTCCTTAATCACTTCCATAATAGAAATGAGCTCTGCTTATGTAGTCGATAAAGCTACAATGGACGGTACCTTGGATCTCCATGAAATCGGGACTATGCCAAGTGTATAAACATAGCTCGAAATCAATTTCCTACCATCTCTATCCCTAGCGTAATCTAAATTATAATAACCCCTTAGAGTTATGTTACTACCTCCAAACATCAAGCCAATGTCAGAAGTTCCTCTCAAATATCATTGAATCCAGTTTATTGCTTGTCAATGAGTCTTTCTTGGGTTAGACATGTATCTGCTAACAACACCAACTACATGAGGTAAACCAGGCCTTAGGCATATCTTAGCATACATAAGACTTCCAACCATACTAGAATAAGGATTATTACACATATTCCTTCTGTCTTCATTCGATGTGGGACACATATCATTGGGTAACTTAAATTGAGAGCCTAATGGAATAGCCATCGGTTTAGCATTCTCCATACCAAATCGAGATAGGGCTTTCTCGATATATTGAGTTTGAGTGGGCCTCGAAACTTTTTACTTTCTATCCCTCTAAATCTCCATCCCCAAAATTATTTATGCGTTTCCCAAATCTTTCATCTCAAACTCCTTGCCGAGCTCCATCTTCAACTCTGAAATTCTAGTCACGCTCTTAGAAGCTATTAACATATCATCAACATAAAGAAACAAATAGATGATGTTATCATTACATTTCTTAAAATAGACACATTGGTCCTTGGCTTCTAGAGTAACTTTCTGAGATCATAAACTTATCAAATTTCTTATACCACTGTCGAAGAGACTGTTTTAAACCATAAAGAGATTTGTTAACTTTACAAACATGACTAAGCCTGCTACTATCATTGAACTCCTCTAGCTGTTGTAGGTAAATGTCCACCTCAATGTCACCATGCAGGAATGCCGTCTTGACATCTAATTGTTTCAACTCCATGTCGAAGTGAGTAACCAATGTCAAAAGAATGCGAATGAAAGTGTGTCTAACAACCGGAGAGAAAATATCATGGAACTCCATACCTTTCTTTTGAATATAACCCTTCGCCACTAATATTACCTTCTACCTTAAGTCACCATTGCTACCTTCTTTCACCTTATAGATCCATTTACATCCAACTGCTCTTTTGCCTTAACGAAGTGACACTAAATCCTAAGTATGATTTTTGTGCAAAGACTCAATTTCCTTTTCAATAACAACTAACCAGCTGGAACTATCAACTGAACTACTGGCATCTCAATAGTCTTTGGGTTCATCATGAAATATGCTTAATGCATAAGCTGCCATATCATCAAAGTTAATGTATTCAATACTTAATCCTACAAAATCATCAAGTTATATAGGTCTTTTCTTCTCTCTAGTTGGTCAAGTTTGAAGTTGAGCCCCACCTTGAGATTAATCCTCTGTCCTCTCCTTATCAACCACAGTGTCATCAGAATAATCATCTTTACTAGTATGGAAGTCTGATGATCTACCTTATATTTGGTATTATGAATTTGTCCTCTCAACATCATTATTAACTGAAGAAGAAGGATCCACCTTCAACATAGACTTCTCATAAAATGTAATATGCCAGCTAGTAACAATCTTCTGAGTAGTAGGGCACCACAACCTGTAACCCTTAATTCCATTCCTATAGTTAAGAAAAATACACTTGCATGATCCTGGATCTAACTTCCCTTTTCTCTCATGCACATAAGCTGGACAACCAAACACTCCGAGAAAAGAATATGAAACAGGCTCTCCGTTCCATGTTTCTTTAGAAATCTTCATATCTATGGTGGTAGAAGGTCTGCGATTGATAAGGAAAACCACCGTAGATAATGATTCTACCCAAAATCTCATCTTTAATCCCGTAGTTAGACGCAAGCAACAAATTATTTCCAATAAAGTACGATTCGTTCTCTCTGCAACCCTATTTGACTGAGGGTCCCCTATGTAACGACGCGGATTTCGCCCGGACCTAATCAGTTCAATGAGTGATTTAGTTGAATAAATTTGTTCTGGTTTTTATTTATTTTAAAATAGCCAATTTATTCAAAACGAAGCTTCGGGCCATAACGCAACCGTGGCGCTGTTTTTCTTCAGATTTGATTTACACGTCTCTGAAAATCTAACCATTGGATTTTCACAAAATTTATATCAAATCTGAAGAAAAACAGCGCCACAGTCGCGTTATGGCCCGAAGCGTCGTTTTGAATAAATTGGCTATTTTAAGATAAATAAAACCAGAACAAATTTATTCAACTAAATCACTCATTGAAATGATTAGGTCCGAGCGAAATCCGCGTCGTTACATATGGTATCAGAGCATATCGAAAATAATACACATGTAACTTCCCCGTGAAGGAAAGCGCGGATAGTTCGATAACTAGCCACATTAGAACGCAGATGGGAGAACATTTCATTGTTAATTACAACAATTCATCAGAATACAAGAATATACAGAGTATAAATGAATATTACATAGAAATATTAGAGATTTAAATTACGTTTAAATACATCACAGTGGAAAATAATACAAAAACAACTGAAAGTAATACACGGATACAGAGCTTTCCGGGCATCGTTCCAGCTGTAAATCAGGATCCTGTGAATATAAATCTGCAAAACCAAAACTACTAGATGCCCGTGTGGAAAATAAGGGCACCTAGAGTTTAGGTTAAAACAATAAACTCCAGGTCAGTCATGTGACTGGTGTGAGAACTAAAACAATTATTAATCTTTATTTTAAAGTTAGGTAAATCAAGGGACCACGCCATATAACACGGAACGGGTTTTCTCCCAAGAACACCAATGCATAAAACAAATAGCGCCATGCTAAATAAAGAACAATGAAGCTATTATAAGACCCAGTTCCCATCACACAATGCAACGCAAGTCGGAGGATAGGGTTTTTACCTTATAATAGCCAAAGAATGCTTGATACGTTTAAAACAGATTATTTTGATAGTATTATAAGTGCATAGTGTATAAAACAACTTCAAATCATAAGTATCAATCACAGGCGACATGAGCATCCCATGCCACTATGTCGCCATATATAGGTTTACAAATAAAACCGCAAAGTCACGTATTTGGAAATTGGATTTCCATCTATGAACCGAGGCAAAAGATAGTCCTCTACCGATTCGAGACAATCTAGCCCATGTCTCAGGACCCAGACTCAGGGGGGCCCTTGGAGCGATAGGGCCGGTCCACCGATGTGGATTAAAATGCCTGAACAATACGTCTCTCCGCCCTATGGGGCGTAAACGAGTCAACGAATGACTCCACTGAACCCGGATCGTCCGATCAAACTGAGGCGCCTCGTAACACCAACAACCACATAAGTCAAACTCATCAGGGCGTGTAAAACCACTGACGCCACTTCTAGCTAGAAAGAAACGCATGCCCTCCCTGAGGTCCTCTCCCGTTTTTGGTTCATACCGGGTGTGAAACTCGCGAAGTAAACGTTACACAAAGCTACGCCACAAAGGCCGTGCTTCGATCACCAACCACAAGACTTTGCTTTTCAACAGAAGCCTTGATCATTTGCCACTTAGGCATGCCACACAGGCAATTCACTCTATGCATTTGATATCCATCAGTATATAACCCCTGAGCTCATACGTCTCAGAGAAGGGCGTTAAGCAAGAGAATAAATTCTCCACCGCCAAACAGATATATATTTAATAGAAATCAATCACACGGACTGAAATCCAATGTCAGATACACAGTCCATTTATAAGTTCGTTCTGAGTCTGAACGAAACCGGAGGCACCTAACCGTAAAGAATCAGTGTCATTTAAAACACGGTTCACGATAAACCCAAAATCACATTACATTTCAATCGGTCCCTAACCGTAAATTAGCAAGTGAGCAATTCCCTAAGTATTAACCCCGAAGGCCGAAACCAACATCAGATCAATACCCCAGAAACCATTCAACTAAACTAATCTCCAACTAGTTTCTGATTTTCTTAACTCCTTTGGGTCTAAGAACAGTATTATTGAAGAAACCGTTCACGACAACCCAAAATCACATTCCATTAATTATCGGGTTAAAGAACAAGTGTTATTTAAAACACTGTTCACGATAAACCCAAAAATCAATACCAATTCAATTCCAATTAAATATTATTTAATTGGTACACTTCATTAAATCTAAATAAAAAGATTTAATCTTTTTCTCAATTGGGTTCAAGAACATGTTAATGAAGACACCATTCACGACAAACCCGAATCACATTTGATATTAAATACAAGGCTCTGAATAGAAAATATATCGGCTTATATTCAATATCAAATTCGACGACCAACAAATATCGTATTGGAAATAACGATATATAAATATCTTTCAAATTTCCATAACAACATCTGTATAATCACGAAATCCAACATCGAAATATTCCGAAGACAATTTCGATTCAAATCCATTCCAATTCAATTACCGGAAATTCTGGTTACTTTTAAAACCCTTTTCAAATTCAATTTATTTATTTAAAAATAAATAGAATTATAATTCTAGTTCAAAACTAGTTCATTTCGATAAAAATCTATTTTTATCTTTTCAAATATGGAGTTTTTCATCCCAATTCTTCACAAATCATTTCTTATGATTTTACACAAATTATTACTATTTTTAATAATTTTATCAAGGCCCGTACAGTCGATTTCCATCAACGGCCATCGAACTGCACTTACAACGACCTTTTCCAAGTTTGATTTGGACATAATTCCAAATCCAACCGTTAGATTTCTAATTTCCAATATTCGTTACAAAGCTCTTTTCGATACGAACCCAACGGTTCTGGTTTTAGGAGAATCCGACGGTCGGATCTCCCGTAATATCCATTCGAAGTCAATGGTCGAAATTCACGAACTGCCGCAGCGTGGCGCGTTCTATTCGGGCCATTATATTATATATATATATATATATATAATATATATATAATATATACTTCGTCGATTTCCCTTTAAAACGTATTATATAAATCGTTTTAAATTCGTTTTCAAAACGATTTCAACTTCTTTTCAAATTCAAATCAAAATTAAATTTTCCCTTACAAATTCGTTTTAAATTCATTTCAAATTGATTTCAATTCAAATCGATTTTGAATTCAATTTCAGTTCGTTTTCATTTATATTCAATTTCAATTCGAATTCATTTCTAGTCAATTTCAATTCGAATTCATTTCTATTCAATTTCAATTCGAATTCATTTCTATTCAATTTCAATTCGAATTCGTTTCTATTCAATTTAATTCGAATTCATTTCTATTCAATTTAATTCAAATTTCAATTCTTTTCAAAATATCAGATTTTGAAATCACTTCCGATATTCATTATTAAATGAATAAAATCGATATAAATATCGTTCACATCAAAATGGCGTCAATCTAGTCAACATGGCTTCATATATTTCTATTTTCAAACATTCTATTTCAAATATTTCTATTTCAAATATTTCCTTTTCAAATATTTCTGTTTCAAAACTTTCTTTTTCAAATATTTCTATTTCAAAACTTTCTTTTTCAAAAATGGAATGAGGCCCAATCAATTACCATATAATGTTAATTATATGGATTTTCTACAACACATGTATACAATAACAACGATGAATAATCAACCATCATCCAAAGTGCATTCTACACTGTATAAGCATCGAATATAAATATTTAACGCTTATAATAGTCTGTCAATCAATCGATCGACATACAACTAACTATTGGGATTAGTGCATGTCATATATCACCCCAATACCCGTGTGGGGTTTTCAAACAATCAAACACAGATTTTATTTGTGCAGTTGGGCGATGTGTAAAATTTATCGTCCCAATCAATATCAGTCAAATGTGTGTATATAAACAAATCGTCCGATCTGTTTATTTTTATTTCATTTTACATACACGTTAAAAATTCTATTCTTAACTATAAAATATTTTCAACTATATAAATATTTTATTTTCATTTCACATAACATCACACAATCAACTACACAACAAAATCAAACAAACAAGCATACAAACCGTCCATGGTCTGTGGACGACGGGTGTCGGGTGCTACTAAACACCGTCTGCATCCTAGTATATATTTTAACCAGAAAATTAAATAAAAGGTGAGGAGTTCTCACAGAGAGTTCCACTCCGCCATGCTTTGTTGTTGAACTGCTGAACAACTGGATTTGTCTGAAATTCCTATGTAGTTCTTTTCACGCTGTTCAAATAAAAATTATATTTTTACTGCTTCATTCAATAAATAAAAATCGTATTTTTATTTCTACTTCGTATATTTTTACAACGCTTATTTCTATATAAAAATTATATTTTTATATTTCTATTTCTTATATAAAGATCGAGTTTTTATTTCATCGCTATAAAAATCACATTTTTATTTCAACATATATATAAGAAAGATCAGATTTTTATTTCGCTACATAAATAAAAATCAAATTTTTACTATTTATATAATACAAAAATCGTATTTCTATAATCTCTACTATATAAAAATAATATTCTTATATTCTCCATTATATAAAAATCATATTTTTACTACTTCTACTTTATAAAAATTATATTTTTAACCTTTCTATACTATAAAAATTATATTTTTAACCTTTCTATATTATAAAAATTATATTTTTATTATCGCCACTATATAAAAAAAATCATATTTTTAATATGCCACTTAGTATAAAAATTATATTTTTAATATTCTACCTAATAAAAATTATATTTTTAATGCTCAACTATAATAAAGGTTATATTTTTATATCGCCACTCATATAAAAATTCCATCTTTACTCCTTCTACATAATAAAGATCGAATTTTTAATATTTCTATAATATAAAAATAATATTTTTATCGCTAACTTCATAGTAAAAAATCTAATTTTTATCATATCCTTTCATGTATAAAAAAAAACAAATTTTTACCGTATTAAAAATTAAATCTTTATTAACATACAGATATATAAATTTCAGATTTTTACCCCATAAACAAACATGTAAAAATCGTACTCTATTCATACTTTTACAAGTTAAAGAAATCAGATTTTTTTTTTGTTGCGTTTAAAAATAAAATAAAAAAACTGAAATTAAACTTAAATAAAATGCTCACCTTCGGAGGGGGTTTCAGAATCGCCGGCGATGGATGGACAGGGCGGCGGCGGCGCTGTGGCGGTGGTGGGCCATCGGCGGACGACAAAGGGTGGGGTTAAGGGGTTTGATGCGAGGATAAGGGGGAGGAGAGGGGTCTGGTGCCTCACGAAGAGGAGGGGAGGGTTCAGCGGGATCGGCGACGGCGGAGGATGGCCAGCGCTGGGCGCGGCTGCGCCTGGAGGGCTGGGCGACGGGGAGTAGAGGGGTTCGAGCAACTCTTTCTCTCTCTCTTTTTTTTTTATCTGAACGGTTGAGATAGCGGGGGGGGGGGGGGGGGGGGGAGGTGGGGGCTAATTTATATATATTTAGTTTTTATTATTTTTCGTTTTAATCACTAAAAATGTTGACTTTTTATTCGAACTCGAATCGAGACCCAACGACTGTCGCCCCTAGTTGATTACCCCCATTCCGAACACAATGGGATATGTATCGTAAGCTGATTTGATCATTTCGATCAGTTTTCGTCAAAATCAAAATATAACTCTATATATTGAATTTGGACGCGCATTTCAATTTACTGTGGTTACATACTAACTCGAAAAATTCCAGAAAAATATTTTCTAGCTTTGTATTGACGATACGGTCCTAACAAAACTAGTTTCGTCAAATTCTGAGACCGTTTGAAAAATGGTCATTTTCTAGTCGATTAAAATCAACTTAAACTGGCCAAACGCGTTTTCCTTTACCACGCTCACATATTGATTCGAAAAATTATGAAAATTGGAATCTAGCAATAACCTGACATCACGAATCCAACAAAAGTGGTTTCGTCGGAATCCGAGGTCGTTTGCAAAATGGCTATTTTTAAGGGCCAGAACTCCATAGCGACTATTCTGAAAATTCATTTGGACATATCTTTTGATTCCCGCTATGAAATTTTGATTTTTCGGATTCGTTGGAAAGATATTCTCAATTAGATTCTATTATTTTTGGTTTCGCTAAATTCTGGTTTATTTTGAATCCTGTAAGTTCATTTGAATTTTGAAATTGAATTATCGAACTATCGCGCCATTTTCAATTCGTTTTATAATTTAAAATAAATAATTATATTCTAACGACGATCTATATTATATATACGTTTGAATTCTATTCAAAATAAATTTCTTATCGTTATTATTTAAAATAATTCATTTTAAATAATCAAAATTTGCTAAAATTGCCAAAATAAAAATTTTAAATTGGCCCATATTTCCGGGTTATTAAAATCTCCCCCACTTAAAACTTTTCGTCCCCGGAAAGGAACGAAACCGAAAGTTGTTTCACAAATCAACTCAGCTTCCAGTATTTTCACTACGGCTTAAGTTCTTCAACTTTTCAGTTTCTAAGAACTTTTCAAATTTTTCAAAAATTTGGCTAACACCCTAAATTTTCGAAAAATTTCGCCATAACCTCCCCTGCACCGGGAGCACCGGGAAAATCCCGAAATTGCCATACAGGCCCTCTGATCTCAAAAAGAAAAAGAAAAAGCCAAGCGGCTAGCCAAACGGCTCATAAAATCATCATCACCCAAACAAAACAGTAAATTATGGTAAACATGTACCTATTTTTGGGCAAACAAATTTATTCTTCTGCTCTAGCCTCTTTGCTATGACCTGTTCAATGTAAGTACATGTATATGCATGCAAATGCGACTAATTTTCAATACAACTCACTATTTGATTCAATTTGGTTAAAGGTTCAACATTTTAATTAATCAACCAATAATCAAACAACACAACCAGCAATCAATTAGTGAATTATCATTTCAAATTCATAACTTTGATATTTAGTCAAAGATCACATTTTTGATGCCAAATCACTACAATAAGCCCTATTTAATTTTGGTTCTCACACCAGTCTAATGGAAATATATAGAAATCCCACTTTCGAAACTCGAACAAAAACACTGATGATGAGATCTCAATCATCAGTATCTTCTCCGGGCGACTAGAGTGTGATTCTATATCTATCCAGTATATTAAAACTTCGAATACACGCGGATCAGACGTATACGTAAAATCTTTATATACCTGATAGTCCAAATTAATATAAATAAATATTCAAATATGTATAATTGATTAAAATTTTCAAAACAAAACTTTACATCTTTATCATATTTACGATTAGAATCTACTTCACGGTGGAGTCTAATTAAAAATCAAACGATAGATACCATAGTTTTATAAAATATTTTACATAACAAAAATAGTTGTGAGTTGACTGTACTCATGTGTTGAGATTGGTCGTGTGTTGAAAGAAATATAGATTCATGTGTTGAATAGAATAAATATTCATTTGTTGAATAGAATAACGAATTTATTGAAATATATAAAGCCTTGTTGATTAGAGTTGCGCTATTTTGACGTGAACGATATTTATATCGATTATATTCGTTTTTATAATGAATATAGAAAAGGTAGTGATTTCGAAATATAATGTTTTGAAAATATTATCATTTGTATATCGATGATGTGGAATATTCAATTTTGATTCAAAATTGAATATGAAGATGAAATCGTTTCGAAAACGAATTTAAAACGATTTATAAAATACGTTTTAAAAGGAAATAGACGATATATATATATAATATATATAATGGCCTGAATAGAGCGCGCCGCGCTGCGGCAGTTCGTGAATTTCGACCATTGACCTCGAATTGACGTTGCGGGAGATCCGACCGTCGGATTCTCCTAAAACCGGAACCATTGGGTTCGTATCGAAAAGAGCTTTCCAAAGAAGATTAGAAATTAGAAATCTAACGGTTGGATTTGGAATTATATCCAAATCAAATTTGGAAAAGGTCGCTGTAAGTGCAGTTCGATGGAATTTCGCTCGATCCGAATCAGTCGCTAAACCGATCTAGACCGTTAGAAACGCCTGATTGTTTTGAGAACACGACAAAATAGAATGCAGATGGAAGGACATTTCATTGTTTATTACAACAACTCATCAGAATACAAGAATATACAGAGTATGAATGAATATTACACAGAAATATCAGAGATTTAAATTACATTTAAATACATAGCAGCGGAAAATAATACAAACACAACTGAAGGAGATATATGGATACAAAGCTTTCCGGATATCGTTCCAGTTGTAAACCAGGATCCTGTGAATATAAATCTGCAAAACCAAAACTATTAGCTGCCCGTGTCAAAATAAGGGCACCCATAGTTTAGGTTAAAACAATAAACTCCAAGTCAGTCATGGGACTGGTGTGAGAACTAAAACAGTTGTAAATCTTTATTTTAAAGTTAGGTAAATCAAGGGACCACGCCGTATAACACGGATCGGGTTTCCTCCCAAGAATACCAGTGCATAAAACAACAGCGCAATACTAAACAAAGAAAAATGATGCTATTATAAGACCCAGGTCCTATCACACAATGCAACGCAAGCCGGGGGATAGGGTTTTCCCTTATAATAGCCAAACATGCTTAGTACGTTTAAAACAAATCATTTGATACTATTATAAGTGTATAGTGTATAAAACAACTTCAAATCATAAGTATCAATCATAGACGGCATGGGTACCATATATCATGTCGCCAATACTAGGCTTTACAAATAAAACCGCAAGGTCACGTATTTGGAAATTGGGTTATCATTTATGGTATGAACCGAGGCTAGGGATCGTCCTCTACCGATTCGAGACTCTCTAGCCCGAGCCTCAGGCAAGTACTCAGTCAAGCCTTTGGATCGTCAGGGCCGGTCCACCGATGTGGATTAAAATTCCTGAACACTGCGTTTCCCCGCCCTATGGGGCGTAGGTGATCCAACTAAATGACTCCATCGGACCCGGGTCGTTCGATCAAACCGAGGCGCCTCGCTACAGCAACAACCACATAAGTCAAACTCGTCAGGGCGTGTAAAACCACTGACGCCACTTCTAACTAGAAGAAACGCATGCCCTCCCTGAGGTCCTTCTCCCGTTTCTAGTTCATACCGGGTGTGAAACTCGCGAACTAAACGTTACACAAAGCTATGCCACAAAGGCCGTGCTTTGATCATCAACCACAAGACTTTGCTTTTCAACAGAAGCCTTGATCATTTACCACTTAGGCATGCCACACAGGCAATTCACTCCATGCGATGGATATCCATCAATATATAACCCCTGAGCTCGTACGTCTCTGAGAAGGGCGTTAAGCAAGAGAATAAATTCTCCGCCGCCAAACAGATATATATTTAATAGAAATCAATCACACAGACTAAAATCCAATGTCAGACACACAGTACATTTACAAGTTCGTTCTGGGTCTGAACGAAACCGGAGGCACCTAGTACCCCGCATATCCATCAATCTCCAAGTACGTCTGGACGATCACCAACTGTTTCCATCTTCTTGGGTGTACATCCCAATCAAGATCATCAGTAATCACCCAAACGACGTGAAGACCTCCGGTCTTCGACCACCGTCTTCATCTTCGACTTATCGTCATATCAGTTATTCAGAATGGGATAAACCCGGTCTTCCCGAATAACCCGCGTATATAATAAACATGTGTTACACAAATACAACATACGCCTCATTCCAATTCATCAGTCACTAACCGTAAATTAACAAGAGAATAATTCCCCAAATATTAACCCCGAAGGCCGAAACCAACATCTGATCAATATCCAGAAAACCATTCTGCTTAGCTAACCGACAGTTACTTTCTGAATTTCACATTCATAGGGAAAGGTTCCCATTTATTTTATCAAAGATAAATCCCTTGAATTTATTCTTTAATCTTCTTTTGAATTTCGATTCAACTAGTCGGGATTAACGAACCTTACCGAAGTAATCATTTGTTTTAATTTCCCAATCCCAACCTATTCATCCCATGAAGTAAAACTGGTTATACTTCATATCTCACACCACGGTGTTATCGGTAAATTCAATTACCATTTCACGTTCAAATCTAATTAAAGATTTAACTAACGCCTGGAGCAAAACTGGTGATACTCCATCCTCGATCATTTCAATCTAATTAAAGATTCATTAAAACTCCACTTAGTTTTAATCTGTGACTGGGTTACAGAATCAGTGTCATTTAAAACACGGTTCACGATAAACCCAAAATCACATCACATTTCAATCAGTCCCTAACCGTAAATTAGCAAGTGAGCAGTTCCCTAAGTATTAACCCCGAAGGCCGAAACCAACATCAGATCAATACCTCAGAAACCATTCTACTTAACTAACCTCCAGTTAGTTTCTGATTTTCTTAACTCCTTTGGGTCTAAGAACAGTATTATTAAAGATACCGTTCAAGACAACCCAAAATCACATTTCATTAATTATCGGGTTAAAGAACAGGTGTTATATAAAACACTGTTCACGATAAACCCAAGAATCAATTCGAATTCAATTCCAATTAAATATTATTTAATTGGTACACTTCATTAAATCTAACTAAAAAGATTTAATCATTTTCTCAACTGGGCTTAAGAACAGTGTTAATGAAGACACCATTCACGACAAACCCAAATCACATTTGATATTAAATACAAGGCTCTGAATAGAAAATATATCGGCTTATATTCAATATCAAATTCTACGACCAACAAATATCGTATTGGAAATAACGATATAAATATATCTTTCAAATTTCCGTAACAATATCTGTGTAATCACGAAATCCAACATCAAAATAATCCAAAGACAATTTCGATTCAAATCCATTCCAATTCAATTCTTGGAAATTCTGGTTATTTTTAAAACCCTTTTCAAATTCAATTTATTTATTTAAAAATAAATAAAATTTTAATTCTAGTTCAAAACTATTTCATTTCGCTAAAAATCTATTTTTATCTTTTCAAATATGGAGTTTTTCATCCCAATTCTTCCCAAATCATTTCTTATGATTTTACACAAATTATTACTATTTTTAATAATTTTATCAAGGCCCGTACAGTCGATTTCCATCAACGGCCATCGAACTGCACTTACAGCGACCTTTTTCAAATTTGATTTGGACATAATTCCAAATCCAACTGTTAGATTTCTAATATCTAATAATCGTTAGAAAGCTCTTCTCGATAAGAACCCAACGGTTCCAGTTTTAGGAGAATCCGGCGGTCGGATCTCCCGTAATATCCGTTCGAAGTCAATGGTCGAAATTCGCGAATTGCCGCGACGCGGCGCGTTCTATTCAGGCCATTATAATATATATATATATATACTTCGTCAATTTCAATTCAAAACGTTCTTTATAAATCGTTATAAATTCATTTTCAAAACGGTTTCAACTTCATATTCAATTTCAAATCAAAATTGAATATTCCAATATAAATTCATTTTAAATTCGTTTCAAATCGATTTCAATTCAATTTCAATTTAATTCGAATTTCAATTCATTTCAATTTAATTCGAATTTATTTCTATAAAAAATATCAGATTTTGAAATCACTTTCGATGTTCATTATAAAATGAATAAAATCGATATAAATATCGTTCACGTCAAAATGGCCTAAATCTAATCGACACGGCCTCATATATTTCTATTTTCAAATATTCTATTTCAAATATTTCCTTTTCAAATATTTCTATTCAAATATTTCTATTCAAATATTTCTTTTTCAAAACTGGAATGAGGCCCAAAATTATTTACCATATAATGTTATTTATATGGATTTTCTACAACACATGTATACAATAACAACGATGAATAATCAACCATCATCCAAAGTGCATTCTACACTGTATAAGCATCAAATACAAATATTCAACGCTTATAACAGTCTGTCCATCAATCGATCGACATACAATTAAACAATCGGGATTAGTGTACGTCAAATATCATCCCAATACCCGTGTGGCGTTTCAAACAATCAAACACAGATTTTATTTGTGCAGTTGGGCGATGTGTAAAATTTATCGTCCCAATCAATATCAATCAAATGTGTGTACACAAACAAATCTTCCGATTTGTTTATTTTTGTTTCATCTCATATACACGTTAAAATTCTATTTTTAACTATAAAATATTTTTAACTACATAAATATTTTATTTTATTTCACATCACATCACACAATCAACTACACATCAAAATCAAACAACCAAGCATACAAGCCGTCCATGGTCTGTGGACGACGGGTGTCTGGTGCTACTAAACACCGTATGCATCCTAGTATATATTTTAACTAGAAAATTAAATTTAAAAGTGAGAAGTTCTCACCGATTAGCTAATCCAAACGCCACGACTCTTCTTATGTAGAAATCTTCGTCGTGCTCGCCTCTTGTCACTTTCACCGTCCGTGTTCGCTACATATATAAAAAAATCACAATTTTATTTTCATTCCTTCATGATAAAAATAAAGTTCACATTTTTGTTTAACTTCATATATTTACAACGCTTCTTTCTATATAAAAATTATAATTTTACATTTCTACTTTAATAGAAACCATATTTTTAAAACTCTACCTAAGTAAAAATCATATTTTTATTATGCCACTAGTATAAAAATTATATTTTTATCGTTACTTCATATATATAAAAAACATATTTTTATAACGCCACTATCTATATAAAGATTGTATTTTTATCACTTCGCTATATTTATAAAAATTAGATTTTTATAGCGACGTTCATATCATAAAAATCAAATCTTTATAGCGCTAAAAATCCTATCTTTACACAAATAAAAATCGTATCTTTAAACTTCTACTTCATATGTAAAAATTGAATTTTTATAGTGTTATCCCCATAATAAAAATCATATCTTTTCCCGTATAAAAATATAAGCGTTTCATATATATATATATATAAATTGATTTTGAAACACGGTTATATAGAGTAAAAATCAGATCTTTATAGACCCGCTATATATATTGAAACTGAAAATTAAATTGATGTACATAAATAAATAAAACTCACCGAAAACAGTCGTTCTTCATCGTCTTTCACTGCTTTTCCTACGGCCGACATCAGAGAAGCACGCGGCCTAGGGTTCGAGCTCGCTGATGATCTACAACGCCGGAGTTTGGTGGTCACGGGGGGAGGAAGGAGCTGCTGCGCGAGGCTGGTGGAGCATTGGGTCGGAGAGGGGTGCAGGGGGGGTGCCAGACCGGCGGTGGTGACTTGAGGCTGTGGCGGCGCCGGAGACTAGGGTTTCAGGGGGGGGAGGGGTTTCAGGGTGCTGTTCGATTTGGGTGGCTATGGGGAGAAAGGAGGGGCGGAGCAGGTGGAAAGGAGGGCGCTGGTCCCCCCCCACCCGGC
The DNA here is from genome assembly GCA_030737875.1 of Allium sativum. Classification (NCBI taxonomy): domain Eukaryota; kingdom Viridiplantae; phylum Streptophyta; class Magnoliopsida; order Asparagales; family Amaryllidaceae; genus Allium; species Allium sativum. Next base: position 861,171,263 of record CM060909.1, read on the forward strand.
GGCGGCGGAAATCCCCCCTCCCCTCAGTCGCATTTTTTTCTTCTTTCCAGATAACCGAAGGGGATTGGGGAAGATAAGGGCTCCACGGGTTGACTTTTCATTTAATTAATTTATTTAATTTATTTATCCCCAAAAAGCAACTTTTATTTTCGAACTCGAAATCAAACCCACCGACTGTAGCCCCTAGCTAATTACCCCCATTCCGAACACAATGGGATATGCTGTGAAGGCCAATTCGATCGTTACAATCAGTTTCCGTTGAATTTACATTTAAATAATTATACTGAATTTTAAATGTACATTTCAAATTACCGGGGTCACATACGGACTTGAAAAATTCCAAAAAAATATTTTCTAGCTTTGTATTGACGATACGGTCCTAACAAAACTAATTTCGTCGAATTCTGAGACCGTTTGAAAAATGGCCATTTTCCAGTCGATTAAAATCAACTGAAACTGGTCAAAAGCGTTTTCCTTTACCACGCTCACATATTGATTCGAAAAATTATGAAATTTGGAATCTAGCAATAACCTGACATCACGGATCCAACAAAAGTGGTTTCGTCAAAATCCGAGGTCGTTTGCAAAATTTCCATTTTTAAGGGCCTGAATTCCATAGCGACTATTCAGAATTTTCAACTGGACATATCTTTTGATTCCCGCTATGAAATTTCTATTTTTTGGATTCGTTGGAAAGATATTCTCTATTAGATTCTATTATTTTTGGTTTCACTAAAATCCGGTTTATTTTGCACCCAGTACATCCATTTGAAGTTTGAAATCGAATTATCGAACTACCGCGCCATTTTCAATTCTATTTATAATTATATATAATTAATTATATTCTAACGACGATCTATATAATATATACGTTCGAATTCTATTCAAAATAAATTTCTCGTCGATATTATTTAAAATAATTCATTTTAAATAATCAAAATTCGCTAAAATTGCCAAAATAAAAAATTTAAATTGGCCCAGATTTCCGGGTTATTACACCTACCGTAGTAAATGTCTTTTGGTTCCTTGGACTCACAAAATTTGATGAATTTTTGAGAAGTGAATTCACCACCATTATCTGAACAAAGAACATAACTTTCTTTCCAGTTTGGTTCTCAACAAGAGATTTCCAACTTTGAAACCTATCAAAAGTTTCATCTTTGGACTTCATAAAGTAAACCCATACCTTTCTAGAAAAATCACCAATAAATGAAACAAAATACCTGGATCTTCCAAAAGATAAGCATGGTGCGGGGCCTCAAACATCAGTGTGAACATACTCTAAAACATCTTTAGACTTATGCTCCACAGTACTAAAAGAAACCTTCATCTGCTTTCCAAGTACACATCCTTCACAAAAGCTAAGTTTTGAACGATGAACACGTTCAATCAAACCTTGCTTTCTCAGTACCTCCAAACTGTACTCTCCAATGTGACCCATACAAAAATGCCACAATCTGGTAGAATCAGAATCAACAACCAATGCAAACTCCGCAACAACAGTTGTACCCTTTAGCAAATATAGATTTCTAGGTTTTAACCCTTTCATTACTATCAATGAGTCATTTGTTATTTTTAATGAATCTTTTTATATTACACTGTTTAAGCCAAAATTGCACAATGCTCCAATGGAGATCAAACTATGCCTCAAATCAGGCACATGCCTGACATCACATAAAGTGCGAACAATACCATCAAACATCTTGATTTTTATCGTTTCAATCGCAACCATGCGACAAGAAGCATTATTTTCTATGAGAACCTCTCCTCCATCAAACTGATAATAAGTGGAAAAAGAGGGCCTATCGAGTGTCATGTAATAGGATGCTCCTAAGTCAATAATCCACATAGTACTCTTTATAGAAGAGGCATAAGTTGTAAAAATGCCAGGATCACTCTCTGAATCTGATGTCTCCTCAGTAGATGCTGAAGCCTTTTGGGGAATAACTTTGTTTTTATTCTCCAACTTGGGACAACTTGCAAAATAATGTCCAGGTTTCCTACAATAATGACAAGCTCCCTTCCGAGCACCCCTTGACTGAGATCTGAACTTAGCCCTATCTCCACTATAGTTGGGTCTACCATTACTTCTTCCCCTTTGTGTAATAAGGCTTTCATAATCATTCTCTGTGCTTATGCTGGCTAACTTTCCTCTCAACATCTCGTTATGTATATTTTTATTCACATCCTCAAGCAAATAAATAAACGCCTATAGATCATAGAGTTAACAAATGTGTTATACTCTGCAGGCAAAGATCATAACAGAATAACAGCTTGTGCCTCATCCTCAATATTTACATCACCCGCTCGAAGATTCATGACAAATGTGTTAAGGGAATCCATGTGGAAAAAATACATCGGTTTCAGGCTTCATCTTGAATGAATAAAGTTGTTGTTGTAGGATGATGCGGTTGGTGAGAGACTTATCATAGAACTTTCTTTGAAGAGCATCACATGGTTCTTTAGCAGTTTTCACATGAGAAAACTCTCTAAGTACTTCTTAGAAAGGCCAAGTTTGATGGTAGTAAGAGCATCCTCTTCCAATTTTTCTATCTCTTTAGGTGATAAATTCTTTAATATCTCTGGATCTAAGACAAACTTAAATGTCCTCTCTTTCTTCAACACCGCTTCCATCTTTATCTTCCATGTACGAAAATCCATCAAATCTAGCATCTCCATAATTTGTAGTGCTTCTACCACCGTTATTTTTTGTGGAATTAGACATAGCTAAAATAGTCTTTGAATAGAACAACAAGCTCTGATACCAAACTATAGTGAAAAATCAGTGGTTTGGACAGCGAAAGCAGAACACCCAATAATCTAGCCTATCGACAATCTTAACAATGCCAATCCAACAAAGATGATAAAGAAAAAACAAATGGCTCAAATTATAGAGAAAAAAAATAGAAAAGGGAAAGAACGCACCAATATAACGAGGTTCGACTATGCCTACGTCCTCGGACCCAACATCCTTTTATTTCTTCACTTCAAGAGGAGGTACAATATAAGAAAAAATACACAACTCAACACAACTTTCCTAGCTTATAGTAGATACAAAAATAAGGATCATATTGAAGATAATATACAGAGAGAGCTTTTTTCTTATGTGTTGAAAATATGAGAAAATGTCTGCATATATATACACTACACTAAATAAGTAAAATTAGAAACACATGTTATTTTTAATTTGAAACGGTTTTTAAATGTTGCTAACATTGCAATTGTTATTTAGTGTTTCATTACTTAAGAAAGGGTTTCAATATTATTTGTATTATTATTTATAAATTAAACAAATGTGAATTCTAACTCAAAACGCATACTTCGCTTGCTCAACGTTTGCTAACCCAGACTAAAACAATAAGCATTCTCAGAAAACAAGCCACCTCTTTTTCAATTATTTATCTAATGTCAAGCTTTCCTTAAGCTATCATTTCTTTACGTCAATCCTCCTACTTATCTTGCTTTGTAAATCTTCCCTAGAAATCCTAAATCACGACATCTTTGTAAATCTCAACATCCTTGTCATATCTAATTCATATATAAATAAATAGTTGTAGCTGCTAATGCTTCTCCTATGGATCTACTTTAGGATATGAAGGAATATATTCGAATTGATAGGAAGCATTTTCTTTGAATGGGCTAAATGTTGTTATGATAGAGTTGTGAGAAGCCCGGATCTGGCTTATTTGATTTTTTAAAGAGAAATTGGTATAAACCATCTCGTGTTGACCTTGTTCGCGAATTTGAGCGCCAGCTTTTGGAATCGGTAGCATGTCTGTGAATCAAATTTTGTTCCTCTTTTATTTAATCCAATTAATATTCAAAACCTATGATCCAAACGTTTATGTGTAGCATAGTGATGCTTGTCTTTTTTCTATTTACCATAGGCATGCACGATTTGTGACTTATTCACATTGATCTGAAGCCTAAGAATATTCCTATGGTGTCTTTTGAGTATGTGAAGGTTCCATTTGACAAGGTATGTTTTGTATCTGCAATTTTAGAAATCTTGGGGTTTTTCCATCAAGTATGTATGGATTCAGTGGTGTTATATCTTGAATGAACACTTGAAATGATACAGAGAAAATTAGAAGATGGGATGTAGTTCAGGTGTTTGCCCAAATTTCTGTGAGTATTTTTTCGGATGAAGGTTTTCCAAGTACCTAATAATTGTTAGTTTTTTTATTAATCCCCTTATTATCACAAAACCAATTGGCTATGTGATGAGGAACATCTTAGTTTATATCAAGGATCTTAGTTCGGTATTTCCCGATATGGGACAACTTTGAAGCACCATTCAACACACCCCCTTGCTTCAAAGTTGTTGAGATCGAAGCACTTTCTCTTCGATTTTGTGATGCACTTTCTCATCACCTTCAATTGTTGAAGCACTTTTTCGTCAACTCTCTCTGATACCATGTTAGTTTTTTTATTAATCCCCTTATTATCACAAAACCAATTGGCTATGTGATGGGAAACATCTTAGTTTATATCAAGGATCTTTGTTCAGTATTTCCCGATGTGGGACAACTTTGAAGCACCATTCAACAATAATGACGATTTATTTTGGTAATATATCCTAAATTTTGATTATACCATATGAACTGTTAATATCATGTTTTCTATACATGAAAATATTTTCAGTATTTAAGATTATTTTTGTGTTTGGTTAATTTTTTTTGGGCTTTGTAGTTTCGAAATACTATTGCAACCTTGAGTAATAGATCTTTTCTTAATCTATAGAAGTATTTCTTGCATGGGTTATGGACATGAATGGGACATCAAGCAAGCAAGACTGCAAGAGCTAAAGGAGTAGGAAGATGGCACACTTATAGAAATATTCGTTGAAAGGGTATCTATTTATTTGTGAACTTTTATTATTTTCTTTTAATGAAAAGTGAAAGATTTGCTGAATAAGTGATTTTAATAGCTTATTGTACTGCAACAATATGGTGATGAACTATGTTTAGCAGACATCTCAAACGTTGAGTTGGTTGGCCATTACAATCCATCACATGATGATGACTTCACTTAATCCAGTCGTACACCCATGTGGAGGTTTAGCAGTTGGGTATACAGCACATAAGATCATCCTTAATGATTATTTACTTTCAAACTGGTCTTTATTATTTATTCATTTGTTAAACTTAAAGATGTTACAATAATATGCTTTGTTAATATAGTATGTGCATCTCGGTTATGAGAAGTTGGAATGCATGCTGTGAGTAGGCTAGTGCACAAGGTTTATAACGACTGCTGTTATGAACTGAGGTTTCAATATGGCTTCATGAACGAAACTGGTGACATGGATATGTAACGAAACTGGCAATTTGATACAATATTGTATACTAGCAACTCTATATATTATATGATAAAAACGTAAAAAGTAGCTTACAATATTGAACATCAAGTAGGTTTTAAATTCCACCACGAGCTACATAATGCAAATACTGATATTTTAAAATATATGTGTGTGTGGATCTCATCTAGCACTTAAATAAATAGCCCTTTCTAATCAGCATAATAAAAGTGTTAACCAATTCGTACACGGAATCAGATTCTTTTTGCTTTCCATCTATCTAATTAAAGGTACACAAATTCAACACTGCTAATAAATACACATAAACAAACTGCTAATGTCTTGCATATAAGTGATGGTCGATGTATTAAATTAAAATAATCTATATAGCTAACTTTGTCAGGTTCCTGCTTTCTATCCATGGAACTACTATTAACTCTATTATAATGAGTTTATACATGAATGGCAGGATTTTATTACCACGAGAAGTAGGGGGAAAGTTTATTTTCTTGTAAGTTTATATAAAATAGCTTACAATATTGTTACTGGCTTGAGTCATTTGATATTGTTTACTGCATGTTTCTTTTGTTTACAATCCCTCCCATTCTTTCTTCTTTGAACCTATGAATGTTATCATATGCTTTGCTATCAAAATTTTCCTGGTAACTGCAGTTGCATATAGCTGGGCAGGAGCTTAACCATGCTTATTAGGTATTTATATAGTAACGTCTGTAAATAAGATATCTTTCCACATCTTTACAATGTTATGCTTTGTAAGAGAAATGTATTAAATTTGTTTGTCATTGAGTTGTTATGCGTCAATTATATTATGTTAGGGAAAGTTTGAAGAACGTAAAACATATTCACTACACCAAAACAGGTGATTGCCAACGAGTATAACCGTCGCAAACAATTTCAGCAACGCTTATTAGTGTTGCTGCGGGGGCGTGGCAATCCAGTACCAACGCTTATAAGCGTTGGTAGATTTTCTCTCCCGACGCTTATAAGCGTTGGTATATTTTCATTCGCAACGCTTATAAGCGTTGGTAGTTTTTTGTTTGCAAGGCTTATACATGTTGCAAGATTTTTGTTTGCAACGCTTATACATGTTGCATGATTTTCATTCACAATAACTAACATAATCATAATATAGACGATATTTAATATGAATCCAAAATAGATATTATTCTCAATTTAAAAAGTATAATTCAATGAATACCAATAGACAACATTCATAATTAAGTAACGACATAGAATTAATATCAGTTAACAATATACAAGTATAATACATAACTAAGTTGCTAAATTCGATACATAATTAAGTCGCAAAATTCAATAGATAAATGAAATTATACAAATACCGAATACAAAACATGGTAGTACTTCTCTCGAATTTCTTTTATGTCGTTCGTGAAATATTTGCTTTTGGATTTGCTAAAGCCTACAAGAAAGATCAAAGTTGACAACAATAATTAATATAACATTCTATAAACAATTTACAAAAGATAATTTTAATACCAATTATTTGGCTTGGCATTTATTTGTGTTTTTGTTAGGTAAGCTAACTAAATTCTTTTAAGGCATTGAACTATAATGCATCTATCAATGTGACCACATCAAAACTGAGTTTATCTCAGTTAGAAACTGAGTTTGCAAACTCAGTTTCGAACTGAGTTTGCAAACTCAGTTTCTAACTGAGTTTACAAACTCAGTTAAACTGAGCCTGGCTCGGTTTCGATTCGAAACCAAGCCTGAAAGGCTGAGCTAAAAACTGAGCCTTGCTCGGTTTCTAAACTGAGCCAGGCTCAGTTTAACTGAGCCTTTCCAGCTCGGTTTCGGCTATTTGAAGCTCCCATAAAAGAAAGACCAAATACACTGATTATAACCCATAAATGTGAAGAAATGGAAACAATGAATTAATTAACTTGGTTTTCATGTCGTTTTCCTACAATACTTCAGGACTTCCAATATTCTTAGGAGCAGATAACAAAGGAGATGATAATAATAATTAAGTACCTTTTCATTTATCTCCACCTTGGTCAGCGAGCAGATTGGGCAATGCTGCTTATTGATTTGTACAGGTATTCCAACCATGATTTCTCCTCTGCATCCTTCATATTTTCGTGCACATGTAGCATACCACCTTTAGCTCTACAATTAAGCACATGATAAGAAGAATCAATCAATGTCATTTACATGCTATAAACAGTTTTATTCTATGAATCAATGTTTATATAACGGCAAAACGGTTTTGAATAACATTTGATGGAATGAAAAAAGAAATTATAATAACATGATATCATCTTTAAAACCAAAAAAATGCTCTGACAATAATTTTTCTTCTTCTTTCGGGCCTGTTGTCGTAGCAAAACTCAATGTGCCAATGAATATGTCCAAATTCTCAAAAAAGAAATTCGGTTTTGCTGGGCCATAAGGCTCCGAAAAACTGAGCCACAGGCTCAGCAAAGACGAGCCTTACGGCTGCAACAAATTTTAACAATCGAATTGTTTATAACCTGAGAAAAAAATAAGACATGTGCATGTCATATATCTTGGCATAATAATAATAGAGCTAGGAGCAAAGCCAATAGGAACAATATGATTACATAATGAATCAATATGGCAGCCCCAAGACTGGTATTGTCAATTCTCAAATCATGCAGCAATAGGCGTTCAGGCCCATGAAAATGTAAAGCACTTTCTGTGTTGCATTATAACTGACTTTTGTCAAGTATTCCAATGGGATGTAACCATTGGGATTGTAATTATGTTAATACCAAAGTTATGACCTCACTGATTCTAAAATAATGCATGGTAAATTACACTATCATAATTATCAGAAACCAAACCATTCTTGAATCAAAGATAAACAAGAATTTACAATTCTGTGGCTCCAGTAACCACCAATTTTCACGCATTTTTAGCATCAAAATTTACAACTTTGTGCATAACTTGGGCAGTTAAGTATTAGAATGTTTAGCAGAAAACAATATAGAAGCTGTTTGTGAATTAGCACATCCAACAATGTACAGACAACAATGAAATGTTGGTTTCAACTTGTATCATTTAATATTAATTCAAAAAAAATAAATTCCTTCTTTATAAATTATGAATCTGAAGACAAAATTGTGATAAAGAGGCAAGCATGAATCATGATGCCATTGCAGGAAAATAATTGGTATTTCATTGTAATCCGCAGGTTCAAGTTCAGTGTATTCTACTGTCAAAGTAGTTAGAAATTAATACGTGTGATCAACAAATATTGCTTTTTGTGTATTTTATAGTATATTTAGTTTTGTCTACTCAAAAATCAACAAAATAAGTTAAAAGGTTTCCACACAAACATGAAGCATGAAATAAAACCTGTTTTCTAACTGTCACGATGAGGCCCTTTTTCAGTTAGCTACGCCATCCAATAAAGTAACAATAGCATAATTGCCTCGACCTTTAACCTGAAATCAAGGTCCAATATTACATGACAACTCTAAATTTTGAGAGACGTTACCATTAATAAACAATGAACATAATAGTTTTTTTTAACCTCATTTTCAATACCAAAAATAGCAGCTACTACATACTGAGGATGAGAAACTAGTCCAGATTCGACTTTTGTCATCCTAATATGGTATCCACTATAACTGTTTAAAAAATAAATTATAATCAGCTGTTAATGGTTTGACTTGTAGTATAAGTTTTTTTAAACAGCTGATGAAAAATAATAAAAAGATAATAATAATAAATCATCTTTTCACTGACCTATCAAACTAAGTAATCCTTTCCAAGTTGGTTCGAAGTCTCTAAATTTTTCATGAACCCACTGCACTCCATGCCATATCCTGAAAATTTCAAGGAAAAATTACAAGGGGAACAGGGGGTGGAAAATAAATAAGAAAGGTGCAACGTCAAACATGAAGAAATAACGAGGTTGTTTCTACAAATATGTCAAGTACCATGGGAAAGAAAGGCAAGAGCCTTTGGTGAAGATGATAGAGGAAGCCATCTGCATGTGAAGAGCCGCACTCCTCTTGCATTTCTTGTATACTCCTAAATATCAACATCAAAAGCCATCCATTGCAGGCTATTAAGCTTGGAGTTTACAAACATAAAAATCACTTAAAAGATTACATAGGAAAAGGTAACAAATTACCTCTTGATATTCAACCTCCATTGCAGTATCAGTTGCTTTGCCGGCTAAAACTATGTAGCTAAAAAATGTTTGTTTAGAGGAAAGAGGAGAGTTCAAATGTGTTGCAATTGCTGTTGGAAAAGGGAGAGGAAAGAGTAGACCATGTTCAAGGACTACACATGAACATGTAATAAAGCAGTTTTTACCAGTGTTCCTTGAACCACTCTGATATAAGAGCTATATCTTCAGCTCGACGCATACGGCCACACCACATACTAAAAGGTCTTGGAGCAAATAATAACGAGATACCGGTAGCTGTAGTATCAGCTGTAGTATCAGTGCAACCTGTCACATGCGACATGCAACATTTTCATATCTAACTCGAAAGGATAATTGCAAAAAGAATAAACAAAATTTACAATCAAATGTGTAAACATAAAAAGCTAATCAAAATGAATTAGAGCATCTTGAAGCCAAAAAACTACTGAACAATGAGGAGATATTTTTCTCTTGTCCTCCTCAGTATAATGAGCTAACCAAAAAACTACTGCTCAGTATAATGAGCCTATATTGGCTTGGTATTACTGGTATTACTGAGCCGTAAGGCTCGGTATACTGAGCCTATATCGGCTCAGTAATACTGAGCAGATATCAGTCGTAAGGCTCGGTATACTGAGCCTATGTCGGCTCGGTAATACTGAGCAGATATAAGCTTAGTAATACTGTGCCGTAAGGCTCAGTATACTGTGCCTATATCGGCTCTACTGAGCCGTAAGGCTCAGTATTTAAAAAGAAAAGAAATAGGTAGAATGGAAAACCATCATGCACATACAGTAACCATCATAAGCCAAAAGACATATTTAAGTGTTATAACATACAGTAACTTATATATGTTTCCGCGGCACACGGCAGTACTTATCCCGCTGAAAATACAAGTTAAAAGAAGTTTCAAATAATACATGCATCTAGCATCCCGCTAGCATCCCGCTGAAGCACATATGCATATCTCACATGGCTAAATAAAATAATAAAGCAGCAATATTTGCATGTTGTACTATTTACAATAACTTCCTAATTTGGTCAAGGATAGTAAAAAAAGAAAGATGGTTATGAAGAGATTACTTGAAATGATAAAAGCAATTTAGTATGTTATTTAATAGTGCAAACAAAAATTGTTAAAAATTAATTAGTCGGTGCAGTGCATTTAGCAGCATAATAAAAGAGCAAACATACAGAGAAGAGATTACGTGAAGTCCTAAAAGCAATTTCAGATCAGTTTTTGTGTCAAGCATTGAAAAAAATATTAAGAATTCATGGCCATATATTAATAGAGGAAAGAGACCTAAAAATGTTAAGGTCAACAGAACTTGTGATAAAACTGAAAATAGTCCATTATTAAAGGTGGTGTTTTTTCCCTGGACAAAAAAATAGCGAGGATGTGTAACTGCTAATTCACAATTTTCAAACCCGTTAACCTGTTTTAGTAAAAAAAATAGACGTTATCATTTATAATAATTTAAGGATATTCTTCATTAAATAAAGCAATTCATCTATATATTATTAGTGTTAAATAAATTATATTTAATTTGTATTTCTCTACATTTGCACATTTTCTCCTTGCTGCAAGTTTTACTCAAATAGCATTTCACACAATTTACGAGGTACCTGAAGCCTGAAGCCAAATCCAAGATCTGAACGGAAATAAGAGAAGTTAATCACCTGAAGCCAAATCCAAGATCTAAAATAAATTCCTCTTACGAGGTGCCTGAGTTATCAGTGGCCATTAGAACCGGAACCACCCAAAACCTTAAGAAGTCTAAACTAATTCTGCAAAACTAATTCTACAAAATAGACAACGATAAATGCGACAAAGCACAAATCGAACAAAATTTCTTATAAAATCAATAAAGACCAGATAAATGAAATTTATACGTGAAATCGACAAAGCAAAAATCAAACAAAATTTATACCTGAAGGAGTGAACGCGAGTTAAATGAGAGCAAAAGTCGAGTAAAGATCCCCAAATTTCGTTTTCTTCTGAAATCGGAAGATCCCCAAAATTTATACCCAAAGGAATGAACGAATTTGAAGTTTTTAATCCTCAACATGCTGCGTTTTCTTTTTCGTTTTCTTTTGAAATCAGAATATAAATTATTGATTTTGGCGGCCGCTGTTTGCAAAAGCGTTGGCCAAACGTATGAGAAAGGGAAAATAGGGTTAAGGACGCTAGTTTACGTTTTTACCCTTAGAAATTAACCCTACCAACACAAATAAGCGTTGACAATAAAAAAATTATTATTATGTATTTTCGGTAACACTTTTTTAGCATAACAACGCTTATTATTGTTACTACTCGGCAACACAAATAAGTGTTGGCAATTGAAAAAATAAAGGGTTGCCAAATGGCCATTATGGTGTAGTGATTGTTAGAATCCATTAGAAGAATTTATGGAGAGAATTTTGAGATTTTAGTGCAAAAAAAAAAAAAAAAAAAAGGAGAGACGATGAAAAATTCAAACAAAACAATGGTACATCTGCGGGCTGTGGCACTTGGAAACATAAGAGCTTTTTTACTTGATCCAGATAGGTTTATTCTTCCTTTTAAACATCGTTAACTTTTAATACATAACACAATTATGATATAGACATTTCATCTTTCTCTATTTCTTTATCCATAAGCTTTTCATTGGTAAACAACCATATAAACCATAAAGTAGTGGTAAATTCAAATTAAAGTAAAAGTTCCTAGTATTTACCTGGTTGTCACATGCTAACCGATGAAATTCATTTCCAGCATTATCTGTGGGCTTAGAAACACGCTTGAGAGATTGTTATAGTGTGAAGGCCAGGTCCTTACAGTAAGCTGTAAACTAAGTTTGTGCATTTTGATTAAAAAAGGTTATGCCTCAGAATTTCTTATATATCTTTTAATCTTGCAGCCATAGAAGATGAGCTTGACCATGATGGAAAGAAAATCCATTATGGTATAAATATAGCCATAATTGGTGAACATACAAAGTGTAGTGCAACACTTCCTGGATAGCATAATGCAGGTATAACTTGTAAGTACCAGTACTGGCAAGATTAGATAGGTGTCCATATATATATATATATATATATATATATATATATATATATATATATTGGTTCACTCTTGTGCAAAAAGTATACTCCTAACATTTAAATCTATATTATATTTAATGTATGAATATTGCCTATGCATTACTGAGAATATCTTTTTCGTTATATCCTTGTTTTTCCTACAAACAATTTTGTGAGCCATGTCTCATTTTCCATAATTTTCTATCATGAATCATACCATTTGTTGTTATTCCCTTTAAATTGTTTTAAACCTTCCTAACTATGTTAGAATGAGTAATTTTGAGTGCTAACGGAAGAGGTTCAGATATTTGATGTCAGATGGATCTGGTTAGAGTATATGGTTCACAATCAGAGGGTCACATTCTATATAAAATAGAAGATTGCATTCAAGTTGCTTGATTCAGGAGGTGCCTTATGGTTACTCTAAGACCTAAGGTAACTCCCTGTTATTACTTCTAATTAACTTTGTGTTGTATATAACAGTGTTGTATACACAATTATATGATTTTTGTTTGATGATAACAACCAAATATATTTTATTATTGAATGTGTTTGTAACTGTACTGGAATACTACACAACAGATTGCAATATAATATTTCTATTTGAATAAAATACAACTATACAAAAATTTAAATATTCACACAGTATTTTATTTGAACAAGAATATTTTATTTCAATATTTAAACAGTACAGATTTACAACTTCACTATTTTTATATACATCACTGATATACATTTCAAAATTTTCAATTTTCATACTCAGCTCCTCCCAACAACACTTACACTTTCATATACACTACACTCACTACAGTTCACTCAACAGTCGTTTACATTTCTATACAGTTCACTCACAAATACAAACACACTAACGTTGTTCTTGTCTTCATCTTCAGTCTTCTGTCTTCACAACTTTCAGTCAGTCATCTTCATACCTGTTCATACAGAAGAACACACACAGTAGACTGCAACAAAAAAATTTAAATAAAAGCAAATAAAAATTTATTTTTAAATTTTATTTGCCTCAGATTTGCGGTGTGTTTCTCATCATTTTTCTAGACTTTGTCTGATATGCAGGGACAGAAAAACTCGTCTGGATGGCTGCATATACACACGTGTATACACGTGTGCACTGCCACGCCAATCAGTAAGCAACTGAGGAGTAGCCACGAGGACCATCTCAACTCAGTGCATGTGAATTAGACCAAGCAAAGTTCAAATCAAAATGGTCAAGAAAAAAGCAGAGCATGCAAATGAAAGTGATTAACATACTAATGCAGGTGGTGTTTCGTGCTATTAGTTCAAGTATGTAAATGGTGCAACCCAAAATTCAAAGATGGTCAAAGCAATTGGATATGTAAGCACAATGCTAAGCATCAGCATATAGGATTTCATTCAAGTTCAGTCTACATGAAATCAAAGTAGCATAGTACAAATGACACAGGCATCATGGGCAAATGGTCGAGCACAAGTCAATATGATAGCAAAAGTTGTTTACAAGTTCAAGCAGATTCAACTATGTTCATGGACAAAGGCAAGTGTAGACAAGATAGCTCAAGTGGGTCAGGTTAAAAACAAGGCAGTGAACAACATGATGAAGTTTATGCAGTGTTGAAATTCATATATACATGTAATGTACACAGCATGTTCTAAGGGGAAGTGACATGCAATACATATGAAATATAAGTCCAAATAAAAAGCATTGATCAGACAAGAAAAAGGAACAGTACAACGTAAAAAAAAAAAAAAAAAACAAGCTAAATGGTTCAGCCCAGTATTTCAGGCTCAAATGGCCAGATCAACATTGATCAGCATCAAGTTAGTATACATGTACCAAGTCAGGAGCAACATAGATGTACAAGTCAGGCATGCAAGGGTGTGGTGCATTATACAAGTGGTAAACAAGAATGATCGAGCTCATATAAACAAAGCAAATACTATGATGCATGCAATCAGTAATGAAGCCATAATAAAGCCAGCTTTTATTAAAATCAAGTTTTCAGGAATTACATGAATTTAAGTTTTTTTTAGATCAGCAATGGTTCAAAACAACTGCAGTTAAAACAGGTTCATGGAAACATGGTGTAAGCAATTGAAAATATGACAGAGCCAAGCCTAATTCAAGTCAAATGGCCACAGGTGCATAAGCACTCAAATTCAGGGAAGTTAAACTGAAATAGCATAACAAGTTCGAGCATAGTTTCTGTTCTTATCAAAGATAAGCATCAGTTTAAATATGTTGAAAATCAGAGTATACTACCAGTTTTGAATAACTAGAAATCAAGGCAGCAATTCAAGGTCGAGGCAAAAGTATCTGTCCAGTTTTTTTTTTCAAAAGAAGCAACTGTTCATATCAGATTTAAAGACAGGAAAAATGGTTTTGCGTTGAAAAGAATAATTTTTTAAAATTTTTCCAGAAATCAGGATTTAAATTTATTTCAAGACCAATTCAAAGTTCCAGAAGCATACGAGGCAAGGAAGAATTCATTAAGCAAAATATATATATTAATCACAAGTTCAAATCAAGGAATTCGAAGTCAAGGAAGACTCAATCAAAGTTCCAGATCAGTCGCAAGAAAGCTATTTTAAAAAGCCCCAAATATTTTCGTATATATCAATGACCAATTCCAATACGAAATCAGAGCAAATATCGGATTTTTAATCCTATATAAACACCAATCATCATCGGCATAAAATCATCCAAGTTCGAATAAGCAAAAAGCAAAAAAAATCCGAATTAAATTCATACCAGTAAAAAGGAGATTACTTGGATTCACTTCTACACTCATCAACGTTCGATCAAAGAAGAGAATACCCACTGAATAACTCGAAATCATCACACGAGAAAGTGGCGACCTCAAGTTGAATAGAATCGAAACCCTAGATCGCAAGAAGGAAACCGTAGGAATTTCTCAAGAGCCGCCGCCATTTTTAAGGAAAGAGATCGAGCAAAATAAAGTGGTAAAGCAATAACAAGAGTGGCCGGCCAAGTTATACAAAAGGGCTAAGAGAGTTTTAAAGGGATGACCCATTTATTTTAAGTCCTAAAAGCTTTTTAAATTATTTTTTTGTTTTGTTTTGTCTTTCATTTCAATTTGTAATCAGTCTACAGTTTTCTAGTTTATCTCTAAAACTAGGGAGACGAATTACAGGGTTTGTAATTCGGGGAAATCTGGTTTTGGGGATAAAAACCAGTGCAGGGTTTTGAGCGTAGGGTTAAGAACAGTTGGGAGCGAGTGTCGCGAGTTTACAGGGGATTGTAAGCGTAGAGATTGTTTTAGCTCCTAGTAGAAACCTTGGGGAATGCAGCAGTAGGCAGGGTTTTGCCGAAGCTGGGTATATTTGTGTGTTATTTATTTTCTGCATTTCTTCTGATTATTATCTGTGCTGTGATTATTTAATTACTCTGTGAAAATCTGCGATAAACCCTATTCACCCCCCCTCTAGGGTTAATTTAGATCCTACACTTTGAACGTAATATACTTCATAATATTGAGCTGTAGCAATATCAGGTGTACTTTTATTAGTTGTTGTATTTTAGTGCATGTCACCCACTTCTCAGGACCCAACAAAATGCATGCGTTAATCTTCACGTTTCCAACATGCACCTGTACACTTTGTTTTTGCACATTTCCCTCTTCTTTGCTTCGTGCTCATGTTTCGACGCCTCCATCCTATAGCCATTTCAACCCGTTACACCATCTGAACAACTTCACCACCAAGTCAGTTCGCCTCTACATCCTGCACCTTTCCTAATAATCATTGTTCAAACTAATAAAAAACCAAAGCGCTCATCGTGTTTCCATCCGTGAACACACACAAGGCATAGCAATCATAGTCACCCTTATAGTGTAAAAGGAGATGGTAATAAGAAGAGTTGCACTCCCCTTTTTCTCCTTTTCATGCGCGTATCTTGCAGATACAAATGAAATTGTGTTTTTCATTTTGTTGTTGCCCATGCATATATAGGCAGATTTACTTAAGGGCTAAGTCAAAGGAACATGGCACATTAAATAAAAATATGGTGTCCTGTAATGCATTAAATGAAGACAATGGGGATTGTTGAGTCATGCAAGGTGAGTGCAAAAGAATGGTGAAGAGTAGTGCACGTGTATTATGTATTGTTTAGATATAAGATGAAAGTTGTCCAGTTACACAGTCCTAGTCTACTTTAGCTTGTTGTGGCATTGGCTTTGTTATCACTTGCATTATTCTTATACTCTTGGTGTTTGAATTTGCACTATATATGTTCATGCAAGAAGCTACATTGGCTTTCCATTATCTTGGAACTGTTTATTTATTTATGTACACTACATACTATGTTCTTTCTTATACCAATAAAAATTTAACCATGAATGAAATAGTTCTAATATGTCCTTTTTGATATATGTTTCCTTCGAAGAACTTAGCAAAATCTGTTAGGGCATTGGAGTTGGAGACACTGTTTCATCAATATGGTGTTGTCATGATGTGTAAATTAGGTTTTTTTAGAATCTTTACAGCTAACAACTCGGATTTGTTCAAATGGACAATGTGCTTTCAGCCACTACAACAATAGCATGCCTAAACAGTCCATCAGCAATGATTTGTGAGTATTCTCTCTTTATTTTTGATTATATTGATTATTGGTCTAGTTTAGCTTGTGTTCCTAAATTGCTTGGTAGTACTAGATTACAGTACTCTGATCACCATCATATCTGTATATGTATCAGGTTATGTTGCAAGATTTAAGAATAAGTATCAAAGACAGGCATTGCCCAATAAAATAAAGTACACTAATCTCTTTATGAAGAATTTGGAACTGGATGTAACCCATGGCTTTCCTCATTCTAAGTTCTCTGAATTTGATCAAATCTTCAGTGCCGTTGTTATGAAAAACGTAGACAGAGAGTCTAAAGGCTTTGGGTTTTTCTATTTTGAATCATTTGAACAAGCAACTGGAGCAATGAAGGCCTTAGATAATACTTTATTTAGTTAGTTTTTTTTTATGTAAAATGCTCTCTTAGTACAACATCACTTTCCCTTAACTTAATTGAGTTGATCACGGTTTCAGATGTAACACAATATTCATGAGATATTCTCAGGAAAAGGTCGATCGCAAAGCCAAGCTTCGGTTAAATAAGAGTAACAAGGTTTATAACTTTTTTTTATATAACTATCAGTGTAACAGATATCAGTAGGATATGTGGTTGATATAAGCTTTGATTTATTAGGGTTTGAATGTGTTTGTGAACAATCTGGATAGAGTTGTGAATGATAAACTACTACCAGAGTTGTTCAGCAAATGTGGGCAGTTTTAAGATAGCTAAAGTGATAACGAATCATTATAGTGAGAGTAACATGTGACTGTCTTGGAGCTAACACTCTCTTGGAATTGCTAAAGAGTTATTCAAGCACCGAGGTAATAATTTTATATGGCATCCTTAACCAGAAAAAGTTGAGCACTGCCAATATGAAATTCTTAAGTATACTGTTTATTTCTATTTCATGAATATAATATTAAAATGTTAGTTTTAGCATTTGAAGTGATGGTAAAGCAACTCTAATATTTTGGAGATCCGCATTAGTCTTATTGATTTAGGCATGAGATAACTTACATACTTTCTTCCTTTAATGTGCTACATCTTTATTCTGTTATTGATCTTCTTGAATTTATTCCAGAGGTTAGGAGGGCAGTTTCAGGCTAGTGGGTAGTGAATGATAGTTTAGCTTTAAGGTCAAATCTGTTGATGTTCCTAAGCAGCTTGATATAACATGGTCTACTAGCCTAACATTCTCCTTTCTTCTTTCCTGCAACTTTTCCATATTTATGTTGTATTGTAGTACTTAGCTTATTAATTACCTCAAATGCCATAACATAATACATATATTTTCAATAATAAACCATTCTTTTTGTCAACTAGAGCTTCATCAGTACTTGTTCTATTATTATATATAGTCATGCACTTAAAAATTTCAAAGAAAAGCTAAGGATTGAGGGAACAATGCTACGTAAAGATGTATGGTTCTTTATATCACAAATTCACTTGTTTATAACTATTTAAATGAATGAATACTTGCTGAGAAATAATTCCGGATCAGTACATATTATTTTCCAACTTATATCTAGATTAAAAAAATAAAGCAGTATCAATATGAGCATGATATGCAGTTTAGAACACTGTCTTAGTATCAACTTCTCTGTTGTAAAGCATTATGATTGAATTGCTAATGGCTTATACTGACTGTTTGATTTGTAATTACTGCAGTTAAGAAGTTTTTGAAATAATTGGAATTTCAAAGAACACAGTGAACCACTTCAAGAGGTTAATTTTCTTATTTCATACAAAACCAAAAATGAATATGCCATCAGAGTAAAAGCTAACGATGTTTGATTTTTTATCTAGTACAAATTCAAGCTTCATACATATAATAAAATTCAATTTTGTTAAAATTCTCATAGATTGTGGCTTAGACGACCGATTGAGGAGTAGACCAAAGAATAGAGCACCTACGAGTATTTTAGGTTAATATATTATTGTTAGTTCTTATAGGAATATGCGATAAACTAGTTTTTGGTCATTCTAAAACAAAATAGCCTTGTTTTCTTATTCTTGTATGGTGTCATGAGTGTATGCATACGTATAATATTGTTAACATATTAATGATTTTTTTTTAATGTATTACTCATGTATTGATCATATATTATATATATATATATATATATATATATTCCTAATTTGAGACAAACAATTATTTTTTGTTTTGAATTGTAAACTTAGGACTCTTAACTAGTACTATAGGTTGTTAATTTGAAACATCCTATAATTGAATCAGTTCGTAAGTTGACTCGGGGCAATTGTTAATTGTCAATCTGAAACACCTAATAAGTATTTCAGATTTTCAATTTGAAACACTTACTACACGTCGCAGTTTATCAATGTGAAACACCTAATAAGCATTGCAATTTATCAATCTGAAACACCTAATAGGTATTTCAAATTTTCATTTTGAAACACTTATTAACTGTTGCAGTTTATCAATCTGAAACATATTATAAATTTTGTTGATTTTCAACTTGAAACACTAAATAAGAGTTTCAGTTTATTAATTTGAAACACTTAGTAAGTGTTTCAAAAATATGCAACATACAAATTTGCAACATTTAAAAAGTGTTTCTATAATTTTTAGCAACAGTGTATTACCGTTTTCAATAGCTCATTTTGGTGTAGTGATAGGAGGATGAATGAAATATTTTTAGATTGATTCCACCACAAATTTGGCACATTTATAAATTGTTTTCACCGATAACAATATTTGATTGATTCCTTAAATCAAATATATACCTTCTCCATATTAATATATTATCCTCTCGATTTGACTTGATTACGAGTATCAATTAATATCTCCTCATTAATACATTTAAAACGTCTAATTTTAATAGTTCGTTGCTCCAAACCCTAAATATTTACATTCTTCCTCCCACTTTAGAAGTTCTATCATTTCACCTTTCTAAATCGGCTTACTAATCGCCTACACGCGAACTCACTGGAATCCCTTGCCAAAATGCATTCATTTTTTGTTCTATTTTAAAAGCTAGTGCTATTCGTTTCAAATTTGGTATGTTCTGCAAATCCAAATCTTCATCTGCGAATTTTTCTATGGATTTGTTTAGATGAGAAAATTGATAGCTTGCATTATTCATGTTCCTTTTTCATTTGTTTTTGTCTGTCCAAATTGGCTTTATCGAAAAAAGATAGATTGGCTCCTCAGATTCAAACATTTATCCAACTGGAGAAAAAGAATTGTTTATGTTGTACCTTACATATCCTGTTTTTTTTATTCCTGCATGCTTATTGTTTTTACGGTGATTCAGATATATTCGAATGTGGTGGTGCTTACAAGTAAAGAAATGAATGAGACTACTTGGATCAGAGGTGAAGAATGAACGAGTCTTCTTAGATCAGAGATGAATCAATGGGTGAGACTTCTCAGATTGGTTGTAAAAAGCAATGACTTTTATGACTTTTGGAATCTTACATTTTTTTTTTCAAATTTGGTTTTGGACAATTTTTTGATGCAGTAATCTATTCGCCACATATATGGGTTCATCTCCACATCCGAAGCAAACAGCTCCCACTAGATATTTATATTAGCAATCTTGCGGCAAATGAATGGTAGACGGATGATATATCAAAAGCATTAGAAAACATAGTTGCATAAATATTTTGTTTTGTTACCTTTGTTGTATTTGTTTCCTTTACAAGTGCTTTACTATACATTCATTACTTTATGATAACGAAATTAATTATTGTTAACGAATTAAAAAGAGCAACATTTTGCACTTGCTTTGTGACTTACAAAGCATAATATTATCTGTTGTTTCCCAAAATAGGATTTATCTTTAAACTAATCAAGTAGTATCTCCAAATATGTATATTAGTGATCTTAATTTCAAGTTGGTTTATAAGAATAATAAAAATGATCAACGGTGAAAATGATATGACTGGCTAATTAACCACAACTTAAAAAGATATCAACATTAGTTATCATAAAAATGTTTATGAACCGTAATAGTTAAAACAAGGTACAACATAGAAATTTCAAATGGTAAATTGAGTCAATAATGATGAGTGATTGTTAATTTTATGGAACTCGTTCATAACTAGGTATGTATTCTCTTTTAGTTATCTGATTATTAATTTTCATTTTGTTAAGTTCACAAAAAGATGCATTGGTGAGCTTTTGCCAAAAAAGTAAATATTTGAAGATAATCAGGGTGAATTGATAAATCTAGAAAATTTATTAATTTAATTTTAATAAAAGTTTTCTTACTAATTTAAACATTGCTGATTCAATTTAGTGTTTGTATTTTTGGTTCAAGATACAGTGTAACTGTAAAAGACATAGACTTAATAAGTTCTCATGAGTAAATGATAATTTTTTTGTCCTTTTGTTCATTGATAAACTATAAATTTAATATGCAATTAAAGGTTAAGTATTCATTATATGGCTCAACATCAAAACAAGCCTCATGAATTTTCATCCATCTAAATAAATTGTGTATTGCTTGCTACTTATTGTTGCTATATAACACATATCGAGGATTTGGTGTTTAGTCCATAACTTTTTGTTAACTTATAAACACATTCTAAACTTACTATAAAATTTGTCAACTAGGTTCTTCACTAATATGCTTTTGTTTCTATAACTGTTTTGACATGTACAAATGCCATCCTTAGACATTGCATTATTGTAAGTGGATGAGTTTATACAAAATACATTAGGAAAGTATTTCTTGCATGTTTTAAGGTATAAGGATAACATTGAGAAACATATAAATGTATGCTAGTGATTCTAATTCAGATATAAACATTTTCTTTGCTTAATTGAGGATTGAACAAATTTTAACAAGTTGGCAGTAAATTTCGTAGTTCATCGTAATTACTTGGTTAGATTATGCTTATCTTCAAAAACCATTTTTCGTGCATTTAATCATCTTCAGAAACCCAAATATCTTTAATTAAACTTATTTGAGTAAAAGTCAAAGGAGAAAACATTAAGAGGAGAACCGTAAAAGCAAACAGTATGATTAAAGCCATGGCACAAATGGAGGGCCATTGATTTGTTTACATACGTGATTGTTTTTGTTTCTTAATTTTTACGTTTTATAATATACTTTTGAATTTTTTTCCCCATTCTAAGTTAATTTTTATTTATGTTATAAGAATGTGTAAGGAGAGAATGTTGTTTTTTTATTAAGCACTGATGAATGCAATAGTAAAAAAATGACATCAGTTGTATTTTTTGATATTTGTATATACGACTACAATGGAAATAAATAATTAAGGTAGTTAAAGTGCATGGATTAAATAACTAATTTGGAAATGCAATTAAAGGTTATGCATTTGTTTATATGGCTCAGCATCAAAATAAATCTCATGTAATTCATCTAAATAGAAAATGCATTGCTTGCTATTTTTCATTGCTATATCACATATATCAAAGATTTGATGTTTAGTCCATTATTTTTTGGTACATTGTAAACACATTCTAAACTTACTATTTTTATTTTATTTTTCTGTTAATAAATTTCCTGACTTACATATAGGAATGCAATCATTAGACATTGTATTTTTGCAAACTGAAAGACTTCATAGAAATACATTAGGACGAAAATACGGTATGGTGTAGATAAGCCGGAAGAGAGAAAGTATTTCTCACAAATTTTCTAAGGTACGAGATAACATTGATAAAAATATAATGGTATTTTAGTTATTTCAAATCAAACATAATTGTCTTCTTTGCTTAAATTAGAATCGAGAAAATTTTAACAAGTTGGCAGTAACTTTTATTTATCCCATTCTAATTACTTAGTTAGATTATGCTCATCTTCAAAACCATTCTACAGCATTTAATCATCTTCATAAACCTAATTTTCGTTGATTTAACTTTGATGAGCAAGGCAAAAGGAAAAAATATTAAGGGGAGAATTGTAAAAGCATTGCTTATGGCAAAAGCAAAAGCACAAATAAAGAGTTATTCATTTGTTTACGCATATGGTTTTTTTTTAACTTTTACATTTTTTAGTATATATTTTTAATATTTTTCTCCTTTTCAGGTTGTTTTTTTACTTAGGTTATAAGAGTGTGCAAGGAGAGAATTCAATTTCTTTTTTTAACATGCTATCACCAATGCTATAGGGAAAATTGACATTGGTTATATTTTTTGATATTTGGATATAAAATTGTAGTAGAAAGAAACTAACAAAATAGTTAAAGTTCTTGGAGTAAATAATTAATTCATAGAGCTCAAATAACCTGAATTGAAAAATTGAATCATTGCGGACTCAAAAAAACTTGTGGCGGATGCGATTAACAACGATTGAGGTTTCCCTCTAGACATGAGGCTAGGAAAAGAGCCTACAATGATCTTCGGGAAAGACCCAGGAAAACAACCACTACATCCGAATCGATCTACAATTTTGATCGGTGGTGTCAGGGTTTACGAAAAGAAGGTTCTCCTATGGGGCACAGACAATCTAGCTAAGGGTAGTGACGAGGATCTCGCATCCGAGAAATCCGCTACGGTAGGTCATTCTTCCAGAGTATCTGATCCGGGGGGAGTAGATGCTCGATCCAGATCAGATATTCAACTAGTCCAGCGTGTGAGGTATATATCTTCTTTCTGTGATAAAAATTGGAAACAACTTCATAATGATTTGAGGACAAGCGACACTAAATCGTGGGTTTAAGTAACGAATGGAGGAATAGAACAACAACACGATGAAATTGTTGACCTAAACTGTAACACCCTAGAATTTAAACACACTATAACCATGCTTAAATATGATAAATTGAGAATAACCTAATTAAATATTCAAAATTAGGTGAAACTGACATTACCATTGCGTTCATCTCGGAATTCTGGTTTAGATAGATCCCAAGTTTGCGTAAAACGGATAAAGTATGAAGAAGTTACGAACCTTAGAAATTTGTATACACATAAGGTTCATACATATAAATATAAATAATAAAACATATGTCCAGAAAAATCAAACGAGACGTGCGCGGGAACCAGACCCATTGGGGGACGACCCAAGCTTAGCTCGACCTATGGGTCGACCCATAGGGGGCTAGGTGACCCACCATGTATCTAGGCAGATCCATTCTGCGAACCTGGACTGTTTTACACACCATATTCGTTGCTGACTCAGCATGACTTGTACGGTTTGGATTTAAAACCTAAAATCTAAGGGTTGGTGTTGATTCTGTAAATCTATAAATATATAGCTTCCCTCATTCTCAATTCACAACTTCTTCATATCTTCTTCCTCTCTGAAACTACTCTGAAAATAATAAACATATAAATAGGGGAATGCCGCTAGAGATTGATTAAACAGAAGCAACATCAAGACTTGGACTTGGATTGGATTGGATTCTTGCGGCATAGTGTTATATTATGATGACCGCCCATAACCCCTACACTAAACAAGAGAATTTATGCGCTGAAAAGTGTGCTAGGCAGCTATGGACGATCATCGGAGTAGGTAAACACAAGGAGAACCTGTCGTAGAGCTCACAGAGCATGGATAAAATATATTAGAACTTATACAACAGGTAATAGTAATGAGACATCATATAGAAAACTTTAGAAAACTTTCTCAACATCGTGAAAGGTTACCCAACTGATACTAAAGTCTGTACATAAGTCCTCACTTCAACATTCATGGAGCACTCAAACAGCGGAAAGAAGAAATACTAGATAGTAATAAACTAGTACGCAAGCTTCCTGCTCGTCATCGCTCAGCTTTCTCGCCTCACTAAGATCCATTACCTGTAACCTGCTACTCAGTCTGCCCATCCACATCAGATGAACAAACCAAGGTAGTAAGAGGAGACATAAAACCTTGAGTCAGACAACAGTCTTAGTGAGCGATAAAACAGCTAACAAACTTCAACAATAAAGTATATGAGAACGGGTAGATTAACAAACCAATCTACCAACCATCAGAGAAGAATACAACTCATGTCTTTCCCCCACATTGGACAGTGATAGCCTTTACATTAAGCAATTCAACCATTCATCCATGGAAACTAGAACACTCATTCAATCATGGTAAAGCACTCATAACATCCAGATTATATATATCTCATGTAGACCATCCTAATCGAATTCGGCATCCCTTAAGTACAAGCCCTAAAGGCCTAAACCAATATCAGACAAGCACCCAAGAAACATCTCCTTCGACTTTGGACGACCTGTATGAGATGGTACAAACAGAATAACTAATCATCCACGATTGAGTCTGGCTATCACCACTAATCCTGCTTTGAAATCATCGTTAATAGTATGACGACCCATCATGACCGCCATATGTCAAGGGCTAATGGTAGCCCCAGTTCTAGCGCAACTCCATATGCCATCATGGCTCGTATGTTTGTCTTCTCAAGACAGCTTGGCCCTTCATAACTGCCCAACGTACGAGGCCCTTCACGACTGTCCAAAGTAACCCTACTTTGGGTTTGCCAGAACTAACGATAACGACGATCTCTCGGCCTTCGCATCTCTAGTCGTCATCACCAGCGACTAATCATAAACTCAAGTCCCACTCGAGTAACCATTATCCACAACCCAACACCTTTGAGTTGTCTGCCTATTCGTTGCTTTTCACCGATCAACGAACATATCACATCACTTCGAATATCCTCTTTTGGACTCTTGTTAAAGTTATCATCACCATCGAACCAAACAACTTCAATATAAGGTTCAATATAGTTATAGCATTATAACCCCTCTCAGGACACCTTTCAACACTTCCAAACTTCCCAGTTGAATTCACTTTGAAGTCACATCATCACCGAAAATGTCCGACCAGAAATGGCAAAAATGGTTGACCAGAAATGGGTGACCAGAATAGGCCGACACAACTTTAGTCCGACCCAACTTTATGCCGACCCAACTTCTTATGACTAGGCCGACCCGCCTCTGAATGACTAGACCGACCCACTTTTTCTGACTAAGCCAACCCACTCTTTCTGACTAGGCCGACCCACCTCTAAATGTCTAGACCGACCCACTTTTTCTGACTAGGCCAACCCACTCTTTCTGACTAGGCCGACCTAACTTATGGCCGATCCAACTTTATGGCCGATCCAACTTATGGCCGATCCAAAACCTGTATATTGCAATTCAGCTCCGATTTCGACCAAAACTTCGCTAAACGATCAAATCGACGAAACCAACTCAACCAAATCATCAAATGCAATCATAAAATTGCTAACAACATGAACATGACGATTATCACAAAAATGATGTAAATTTCACCAAAACCATTGAAATGAACATATGATCAAAACAAGAGATATAACTTGCATAAACATATGAAATGATATGGAATTAACCATTTAAACATGCTGAATTAGATCATAGGGTGATTTATATGAAAATGGACATAATATGATACAAATCTATAGTAAAACACTTGCAATTGATGAAAAACATGCACAAACACTCATATACTTCATTGCATTCATGTGAGAGATGTAAACCACTCACCGATTCTCCAATACAACCTAAAATGATTGAATTATGAATCCGAACAGCGAGCAATTCGAACTAAACTCCTCGTTCCGATGAACTCGCCCATGAAACGATGTAGATCTAGCCTCCAACGGTGTAGATCTATGATTTCCCTCTTAGATTTGGATTTTTAATGGTGGAAAGGTGTTAGAGGAAGAAGGAGCTCAATGCCACCTAGTGAGAGAATGAGAGAAGTAACCTATTCTCCATACCCCTCACCCCCTATTTATAGTTTCCACCAACCCACTAATGGGCCTTCCCAATTCAGCCCATTTTGGCTTACCAAACCTGGACAGCCAACTGAAAAACCTTAAAACAACTATTTCTCCCAAACCGCTGAGCCAAATCTTTAATGTTATCATTCTATGGAAAGACAATCATCAATTCCTTTCCAATGGCACGGGTCTCACCCTGTGATTCGACCTGAGTCCAAAGTTATGCCCTGTACAAGGCTGACAGGGGCAAAATCATCACAAACAAAATCGGTAAAAATTATGGACATGTTTCACATCCCATAAGCAACATAACAAAAGATGAGAATGATCCAACCCTCAGGGAATAAAATAAAAATATTTTACGATCCTTCGATATGTAAAATGCGGGTTGTTACATCCTCCCCCCCCCTCAAGGATTTCGCCCCCAAAATTCCAAGCAAACATAAGAAATCACAACTATTCTGCATGCATATCATCCATTAGAAGCCAGTTCTATCATCCAAACCAGCAACCATCAAGCCATGCATATATAGCCTTATCCTAGCACGCGGAATTCTACAAACAACCACAAGATACAATGATATAACGATATCAAAGGTTCCTACCGACGAAGAGTTCTGGATGAGTCTCTCTCATGCTCTCATCCGTCTCCCATGTACAATCGTTACCATCTTCACTCCTTTGTACCTACCTGACCATCTTCCTCCTAAGCTATTTCGTGTCATTCCCCACAACACGAAGCGGTTTACGAGGTTTAGTAACTACGGTCTCAACTCCCCAATCTTCATACTGCTCTGAAGTACTGCCACATTCGAATCATGCACGAGTTTCCCTAGAAACGACACATGGATCACATTATGCACACTTGACATCTTCTCGGGTAACTCCAATCTATATGCGAGCTTTCCAATTCGCTCGACTATCGGAAATGGTCCAACGAACCTTGGAGCTAACTTTCCTTTATTTTCGAATCGAACCACATGCTTTAATGGCGAAATCTTCACGAAAACCATGTCTCCAACGTCAAATTCCAAATCCTTACGATGTTTATCAGTATAGCTCTTCTGACGATCTTGGGCTGCCTTCATTCTTTGCCGAACGATCTCGATACAATCCGAGGTTTCTCTAATCATCTCTGGCCCAAGTACTAACTTGTCTCCAGTCTCTAACCAACAAGCTGGAGAATTGCACGGCCTCCCATACAACGCCCCGTATGGTGCCATCCCAATACTTGGCTGGTAACTATTATTATAAGCAAAATCAATTAGATGTAGATGATCTTCCCATGATCCTTCGAAGTCTAACACACAAGCCCTCAGGAGATCTTCCAAAACTCGATTGACCCTCTCGGTCTGACCATCGGTTTGGGGATGAGTAGCCGTACTCAAACACAACTCGGTTCCCAAAGCTTCTTGCAAACTTTTCCAAAACCCGCTCCTAAATAATGGATCTCGGTCACTCACTATACTCTTTGGAACTCCATGGAATCGAACTATCTACTTTACATAAAGTTCAGCTAATTTCGATGTCATCCTAGTCGACTTAATAGGAATGAACATTGCACTTTTGGTCAAGCGATCCACGATGACCCAAATTCCTTCATTTCCTATCCTCGTTCTAGGTAGTCCATCGATATCTGCTCCCACTTCCACGTAGGAACTTCCAATGGCCGAAGCAAAGCACTCGACTTCTTCTGTTTAGCTTTCACCAACTGAAATTTCATGCACTTGGAAATGAATTTTCCAATATCTCTCTTCATCTCCTCCCAGTGGTAAACTCGCTTCATGTCCTGATACACCTTGCTACCACCGGGATGTATTGTCAACTTCGAGTGATGACATTCTCTCAGAACCTCATCTTTCAATCCATCAATATCAGGAACAACTAACTGTCCTTGCTTTCGAAGCCAGCCTTCTCGATCGACTTCAAATTCTTTATCTTCTGGTTCTAACTTCTGGATATACTAAACAAGCTCTACATCTTGCTTTTGGCTTTCGCCAATCCTTTCGATGAGAGTAGGTCTTATAGATAAACTTGCCAACATTTCAGGTTCCAGCTCACACCTTAGCCTGAAATCAAACCTTGCCAAATACTCAAGGCTCTTCCATTCCGAGAACATCGCTCCCAAACTTGCGTGTCTTCGACTTATCGCATCTGCAACTGCGTTGCCTTTGCCCGGGGTATATGCTATATCAAAATCATATGATGCCAGAAACTCTAACCATCGTTGCTGCCGAAGATTCAAATCCTTTTGGGAGAGAAGATACTTCAACGATTTGTGATCCGTAAATAACTCAAATCGAACTCTCAATAGGTAATGTCTCCACATCTTCAGAGAAAACACAATCACTGCCAACTCCAAATCATGAGTTGGGTAATTCTTCTCATGCGGCTTTAGTTGTCGACTCGCGTAGGCCACAACCTTATCCTTCTGCATTAATACTACTCCAAGCCCAGTACCACATGCATCGGTGTATACCACCATCTCTTCATTCCCACTTGGAATGGTCAACACAAGTGCACTCATCAATCTTTCCTTTAGGACTTCGAATGCTTGTTCACACTTTGTATCCCATGTGAACACTTGGTTCTTCTTCATCAGTCATGTTAATGGTGCAACTACCTTGGAGAAATCCTTGATAAGCCATCAGTAATATCCAACCAACCCAAGGAAACTTCTCACATCCGTCGCATTCTTAGGCCTATCCCAGTCCTGGATTGCTGCTACTTTAGCGCGGTCAACCGCTATCACACTTCCAAAAACAACATGGCCTAAGAACCTCACTTCATTCTTCTAGAAGTGACACTTCGAAAACTTAGCTCTCAGCTGATGCTTTCACAAGATCTCTAACACAATTCTCAAGTGCTTCTTGTGCTCTTCCTCGTTCCGAGAGTAAACCGGAATATCATCCACGAACACAAGCATAAACTTGTTCAACTTATCTCTGAACACTCAATTCATAAGATCCACGAAATACGCTGGCGCATTAGTTAACCCGAATGGAATCACCAACCATTTGAAAAACCTGAATGTTTTCCTAAAAGCAGTCTTTGGCACACTATCCTTTGCCACCCTTAACTGATGAAATCCCATTGCCAAATCCATATGAGAAAACACTTTGGCCTCATGAAGCTGACCGAATAAGTCATTAATTGTAACACCCCGTGTATTCTCTAACTGTGAAATTAACAAATTAAAGTATAATTAATTTCAAATCAAAGAACTAAGGGAAACGGGATACGCCATTGCATTCGTCTCGGAAAAATACGCGAAATAGAGTCCGAGTTTTCGAAAAACGGAGTCCGTATGAAGAAGATATGGCCTTCGGAAGTTTCTGAATTAAGTTTAAAATTCGAACAGAATAAAACAGCTCAGAAAAACAAGTTTAAATTCCAAAATCGGGCCCAATTGGCCAGGGCGGAAAAACACCCGCCTAATGCACCCAGGTCGACTGGGCTGTCGACCTGGTCTAGCCAGGTCGACTGGGCTGTCGACCTGGTCTAGCCAGGTCGACAGGGCTGTCGACCTGGTCCAGAGCCAGGTCGAACCCAGCCCAACCTGGCTCTGATACCAAGTGAAACACCCCACCTCCGTTAGGATCACTCTCAAAGGGAATGCCCTAATTTTGGTGGAGGTTTATAAGTATAAGTCACAGATATACAAGACAGATATAAGAACACATATTTGTAAACAGCGGAAAAACAACAACTCTTATTTCATAAAAACAAATACGTGCTACAACAACATCACCATAATTGTCTTACATCTTTTCCAAAATCATAACATAACACTTCCATAATCTGTCTTGATTACATTATTTAAAGAAGCATAAATAAAACATAGATAAACTGCAAAAGCCCCATAGTGGTTGTCCAAAGCCATAGTTCAAAACGAAAAGGTCCAAGCAATACATTTCTCCTCTTCAAGCTGGATGTTAAGGCTGGTCAAGCTGCTGTGTTCCCTCCCTGTGGACCTGGGGGGGAAACGGAAGAAAAGAAGACGAAAGAAAAGTAGAGTCAGACATAAAGCCTGAGTAAGTCTAGGACTATTCTGTCTATGAATAAAGAACTGTGTATGATAAGTATAAACAAGAAGTGGGAAAGCACTATAAACTTGGTTAAGTTGTCTAGGGTCGAATATACTATCGTACCCCATGTTAATCTCTGAACCCATATAAACTAGTTTCCAACTGGCACCCCATAATCAGGGTGAAGTGATCCATTCTATGATGATCGGCTCCTACTCGCATAGTTACATGTGTCTTACGGCCCCCGATGTTGTAGTTACCTATGCTGGTCCCACCATGGGGTGTATCAAGTCCCATGGTGGCGGCCCGACACAATCCTAGAATGCACAGGTATGCTACTGGTGTCCAGTGCCTTATTTTCCTATTCATGATTCTACATGAGTGCACAATCATTCAATACAAATGCAACATCCATATGACAACACATTAGAGTTCAACCATATACGAATGCAAACATAATGGATTCATGGCACTTACATAATTCGCATTAAGGAGGTCAACTGAATCAGTAGACCGCCTGATTTTGCATTTGATAAGTACATGTACACACACACTTCGCATATGATCATGAAGCATTAGAAGTCTTTTAAGGACAATGGATGCTTGTGTTTGATGGATGAGTAGATGGATGATTGGATGTTAGGATATACATTTTCCTAAACTTGAAGATTTCAGGGACGAAATCCTTTTAAGTGGGGGAGAATGTAACACCCCGTGTATTCTCTAACTGTGAAATTAACAAATTAAAGTATAATTAATTTCAAATCAAATAACTAAGGGAAACGGGATACGCCATTGCGTTCGTCTCGGAAAAATACGCGAAATAGAGTCTGAGTTTTCGAAAAACGGAGTCCGTATGAAGAAGATATGGCCTTCGGAAGTTTCTGAATTAAGTTTAAAATTCGAACAGAATAAAACAGCTCAGAAAAACAAGTTTAAATTCCAAAATCGGGCCCAATTGGCCAGGGCGGAAAAACACCCGCCTAATGCACCCAGGTCGACTGGGCTGTCGACCTGGTCTAGCCAGGTCGACAGTGCTGTCGACAGGGCTGTCGACAGGGCTGTCGACCTGGTCCAGAGCCAGGTCGAACCCAGCCCAACCTGGCTGGCCTATTCTATGTTGGTCGATTTTCAGAAGTCTGCTTTGTCATTAGGTCTAGGTGGCAGGCTCTAATTGGTCTCTCTTTCGAATGAAAGGCTACGATCAATCCAAGCAACATCGATGGTCCTAATCAGTTCATAACCCCTATAAAAATGACCCTAGACTCAACCTAATCTATTCATTCAAAAATAAGAACAAGGCCATCATGTTGCTGAGGAACGACTAAGAGTAGCCACCAATTGGAGAGAGGATTAGGAGGCAAATTCTAAAGCATAAAGCAACTTAATCAAATCAAATCGCATCTCCAAATTCCTAAATTGGAGAATTCGCCACACAATTGTAAGTAGAGTATTATTTTGGTATGAACAAATAATTGTGTTGGTTTGTATACTTGATTTGTGGCGATAAAGTAATTCATATTTGTGCGTTACTATGATTCTTATCGATTTGGAATATTGTATACGTTTGGATATTCTCGAATTATGTTATTCATTATAAAAAAACTACATGTTTGCGGTAGTTTTATGCAAGTATACGTTTGGAATATTCGCAAATTATGTAATCCATGTTGAAGCTACATGTATGTAGTTGATTAATTGAAATTCATGCAAGTTTGGGGTTTTGCTACTATGCCATCATAATGTATATTTTTGTACAAAAATCATTTTGTACGTAATTGGAACAAATTTGGGTTATTATAGTTCATATGAAACTATGTTGAAATTTTGGCACCATGATCTATGTATTAAGCCATGCTTTTGTACTAGAAAACCTATTTGCAAACTTATGAATATGACTAGGCTATGATTGATATTTTGCATAATTGAAATCCATGTTAGGTCTATATTGTTAACAAGAATTATATGATGACATATGTGGTACATAGCTAGGTTAGATTCAAAAATCCCTTTTGCAAGTTTGCATGACTAAAGTAAAAATCATGATTTCATGTTAGAAATATTTATGCCTTGGTTATGTGAATAGATTTAAAATCATGATTAAGTTGAACTATACTTTTGTGTTAGTAAACAAAAGTAAGCACCTTTGTAAACATGTAGTAATCTTATGAACATGATTTGCTTATGTTTGACATTATGCCTGAATAAAATATAGGTTTATGTTGTAGTTAAGACTACGTATCAATAATGATATCCAATTTAGATTCTTAACTTAACTACAAGTTTACATGCTTTGATTCATGTCACTTATGCTACTATGCAAGTACACCAGTTTCTGTTTTGTAGTTCCAACGTTATGTTGCAAGTTCATGCGTTCACATTCCCCTTTTTGTGTATGTAATCACGCTTTAAGCCTCCCCTTTTTCTCATGGCTAAGTTGGGCTTAAAAGCCTAAGCCCAACATATATTATGATAAACGAACGTATTAAACGGGGGAAAATAGCGTTGGGCCAAATTAATTAATAAATGAAAATATAAAGTAGAAGGGCCCAAATTCAAGTATGGGTTGGGCCCATGATTGGTGTAACCTTTACACCATTAACTTAATAATGGGCCGCAAATATTTACATATAAGAAAATAAAGAAGAAAGACAAAATATGTAAATGTAGAACATACGATGTGTTTAACCCGAGGTTGGATTGAGTTATGATGTAAACCTGCCCGGAACCGCCCGGCTGTCCAGTAGTCACAACAATACCTATCCAATGTGGGAGGTTAAACATGGAGCCCAATAAGGACCCGAGGTTAGACTGAGTTGTGGCGTAAGACTGCCCGGAACCAACCGGCAACAGGCAGCCACAACAATACCTGTCTAATGTGAGAGGTCAAGGCTTTAATAAGACAATTAAGGCTGAGTCAGGATTGTTAGGATTAAGTGAACTAAAGACTTAATCAAAATGGAACATGCTAAACTAAACGGACTGGTGGGGGTTAGGTTAGAAAACACTTAACCAACTTAGCATGTTGGCTAGAGATAGAAAACCTAGTAACGGGGGACCCTTTTCAGCAGTAACCCTAGAAGGTGTATCATGATACCCTGAAACTAGGTAGGGTGGGGCACGATTACTGGGCTGATTGTAAGAGGTCAAATCGACGGCGGTGGTGTAGCAGTGTAGGTTCTAACGGGGTGCGGGCGTGCACACACTCCGGCGCAGAAAAATAAGGCACTGGACACCAGTAGCATACCTGTGCATTCTAGGATTGTGTCGGGCCGCCACCATGGGACTTGATACACCCCATGGTGGGACCAGCATAGGTAACTACAACATCGGGGGCCGTAAGACACATGTAACTATGCGAGTAGGAGCCGATCATCATAGAATGGATCACTTCACCCTGATTATGGGGTGCCAGTTGGAAACTAGTTTATATGGGTTCAGAGATTAACATGGGGTACGATAGTATATTCGACCCTAGACAACTTAACCAAGTTTATAGTGCTTTCCCACTTCTTGTTTATACTTATCATACACAGTTCTTTATTCATAGACAGAATAGTCCTAGACTTACTCAGGCTTTATGTCTGACTCTACTTTTCTTTCGTCTTCTTTTCTTCCGTTCCCCCCCCCCAGGTCCACAGGGAGGGAACACAGCAGCTTGACCAGCCTTAACATCCAGCTTGAAGAGGAGAAATGTATTGCTTCGACCTTTTCGTTTTGAACTATGGCTTTGGACAACCACTATGGGGCTTTTGCAGTTTATCTATGTTTTATTTATGCTTCTTTAAATAATGTAATCAAGACAGATTATGGAAGTGTTATGTTATGATTTTGGAAAAGATGTAAGACAATTATGGTGATGTTGTTGTAGCACGTATTTGTTTTTATGAAATAAGAGTTGTTGTTTTTCCGCTGTTTACAAATATGTGTTCTTATATCTGTCTTGTATATCTGTGACTTATACTTATAAACCTCCACCAAAATTAGGGCATTCCCTTTGAGAGTGATCCTAACGGAGGTGGGGTGTTTCATTAATCCTTGGCAATGGATACTTGTTCTTCTTAGTCACCTTGTTCACCTCATGATAGTCCACACACAATCATAACGAGCCATCTGCCTTGGTTGCAAATACGACCGGTGCACCCCACTTTGATACACTCCTCTGAATGAATCCTTTTCCCAAAAGGTCTCTAACTTGCACTTCTAACTCTTGCTATTCCTTAGGCGCCATCCGCCTAAGAGGAATCACGATTGGTCTAGTACCCTCGACCAAATTGATTCTAAACTCGGTCTCACGATGCGGCGACAACCCTTTGACCTCGTCAAAGATATCTATATACTCATTAGTGATCAACATTGATGACAGGTCTTCTTGTGGAATCCCAAGCGAATATATATAACTCATGAAGACCCCGTCTTCGCACTTACATTTAATCAACAACTTTCGCCCTTCCACATCCCTGACCCTCACCTCTTGCTTCTCGCAATTCACCCTTGTCGCATACCTCTTGAGCCAATCCATGCCCAAGATGATCCCATACCCAACGAAGTTAAGAACAAAGCAATCACGCACAAAAGAGCAACCATGACTCGACAACACTAGACCACGATATATCATGCACAAACTAGACGAACCCCCAACTGGATTAGTCATCATCAATGGTCTATCACAAATCTCGGGTTCCAAACCTAAGCGGCATACAAGCTCATTGCAAATGAATGAATGCGATGCTCCAGTATCAAATAACACACAGACTGAAACACCATTAAAAAAAAGAGTACCTTGCACCATGACACCCTTTTCCTCAGTAGTAGGAGATCTCGAAGAAGTTAGCATGGCTTCCAAAGCATATGCCTTCACAACCTGCTTGTCCTTAGCTGATTCTGAACAGTCCTTCTTGAGATGCCAAGGCTTGCCACAATTGTGACACTTCCTTTAAGCTTTCGAATTTTTACACTTATTAGCAAAATGGCCTTTCTATTGGCAATTGAAGCAAACCACCACACTCTTTGGCTTCTTTTGGCCATTCTTCCTTTCCGTTGTTGCTGCTTTCTCTTCTTATTATTACCACCATGTTGTGGCTTCTGTTCCTCCTTAGGTGCAAAAACTGACATCTTCTTAGGAAACAGACTTTCATGCCTCAAAGCTTTCTCGACGATCTTCTCAAAGCTATCATCGAGGTGATCTACAAGCTAATCCCCAAGATATTCATCCAACCCCAAGACAATCTTCTCGTTCTTTTGATAAGGAGTATCCATATATGAACGAGAATACTTCGATAAAGCCTCGAATTCAGAAATATAGTCACGAACTGGCCGACCATTCTGCTAAACTCCATGAATCTCTTAAACAAAATAGACTTTTGCACGGTGGAGATAAACTTTGCTTCAAACTTAGCTTGGAACAGCTCCCATGAAATATCCTCTTCAGGGGTCTCAAGTGTGACAGAGTTCCACCAGTCCATTGCTTTTCCCTCTAACCATCTTGATGCAAGTTTCCTCTTTGTTGCATCATCAATGCCCAAGTCCTTGAAGATCCTAACACATGTACCCACCACCTCTGGACTTCTTCAACTGGTTCAGTGCCCTAGAATTGTTTTCCTCCCAATGAAGAAAAGTCTTTGCATAACTTTTCAAATTCTACAGTCCTAGGCACCGGAACTCCAACATCAACCGTAGCTGCCACTAGAGCGGGGACCCTATTCATGATCGCTACCACCATGGCCTCGAACATGGCTGGGTAGTTTGGTTCACTGCCATTTCCCCCTCCAGTATTATCTCCCCTAGCAGCATGTCTTGATGGTCGTCTATTTATTTTAAATCTGTAATTTAGAATAATTAGCCACTTCCAAGAAAAACTGCTAAAGAAATATAGCCGCTACTACCACATATGCAAATATATATAGTAAGCATCCAACTGAAATCTACAAGTATGTCTCTCACGCGTGATTACATCCTTGAACTTTGGCCAAAATCATTGACCAAAGCTCTGATACCAAATGTGACGACCGCCCATAACCCCTACGCTAACTAAGAGCTTTATGCGCTGAAAAGTGTGCCAGGCAGCTATGGACGATCATCAGAGTAGGTAAACATAAGTGGAACCTGCCGTAGAACTCACAACGCGAAGATAAAATATAATAGAACTTATACAACAGGTAATAGTAATGAGACACTATATAGCGAACTTTAGAAAACTTTCTCAACATCTTGAAAGGTTACCCAACTGATACTAAAGTCTATACATAAGTCCCCACTACAACACTCATAGAGCTCTCAAACAGCGGAAAACAGAAATACTAGATAGTAATAAACTTGTACCCAAGCCTCCTTCTTGTCATCGCCCAACTTCCTCGCCTCACTAAGCTCCATTACCTGTAACTTGCTACTCAGTCCGCCCATCCACATCGGATGAACCGCCCAAGGTAATAAGAGGAGACATAAAACCTTGAGTTAGACAATAGTCTTAGTGAGTGATAAAACAACTAACAAACTTCAACAATAAAGTATATGAGAATAGGTAGATTAACAAACCAATCTACCAACTATCAGAGAAGAACACAACTCATGTCTTTCCCCCACATCGGACAGTGATAGCCTTTACATTAAGCAATTCAATCATTCATCCATGGAAACCAGAATACTCATTCAATCATGGTAAAGCACCCATAACATCCAGATTATATATATCTCATATAAACCATTCTAATCAAAATTGACATCCCTTAAGTACAAGCCCTAGAGGCCTAAACCAATATCAGAAAAGCACCCAAGAAACATCTCCTTCGACTTTGGACCTATATGAGATGGTACAAATAGAACAACTAATCATCCATGACTGACTCTAGCTATCACCGCCAATCCTTCTTTGAAACCATGGTTAATCGTATGACGGCCCATCATGACTTCCATATGTCAAGGGCTAATGGTAACTCTAGTTCTAGCATAACTCCATATGCCATCATGAATCTTATGTTTGTCTTCTCAAGACAACTAGGCCCTTCACGATTGCCCAAGGTACGAGGCCCTTCACGACTGCCCAAGGTACCCCTACTTTGAGTCTGCTAGAACTTACGATAATGACAATCTCTCGGCCTTCATATCTCTAGTCGTCATCACTGGCGACTAATCATAAACTCAAGTCCCACTCGAGTAACCATCATCCACAACCCAACACCTTTGAGTTGTCTGCTTATTCGCTGCTTTTCACAGATCAACGAACATATCACATCACTTCGAACATCCCCTTCTGGACTCTCGTCGAAGTCATCATCACCATCGAACCAAATACTTCAATATAAGGTTCAATATAGTCTATAGCATTATCTACCCTCTCAGGACACCTTTCAACACTTCCAAACTTCCCAATTGAATTAACTTTGAACTCACATCATCACCAAAAATGTCCAACCAGAAATAGCCGACCAGAAATGGTAGAAATGGCTGACCAGAATAGGCCGACCCAACTTTAGTTCGACCCAACTTTAGTTCGATCCAACCTATGGCTGACCCAAATTCTTCTGACTAGGCCGACCAACCTTTGAATGACTAGACCGACCCACTTATTCTGACTATGCCGACCCACTCTTTCTGATAGGCCGACCCAACTTATGGCCGATCCAACTTTGTGGCTGATCCAACTTATGGCCGATCCAACTTATGGCCGATCCAAAATCTGCATATTGCAATTCAGCTCCGTTTCGACCAAAACTTCGCCAAACGAACAAATCGATGAAACCAACTCAACCAAATCATCAAATGCAATCATAAACATGTCATAACATTTCTAATAACATGAACATGACGATTATCACAAAAATGATGTAAATTTCATGAAAAAGCATTGAAATGAACATATGATCAAAATAAGAGATCTAGCTTGCATAAACATATGAAATAGTATGGAATTAAATGGTTAAACATGCTAAATTAGATCATAGGGTGATTCATATGAAAATGGACATACAATGATATAGATCTATGGTAAAACACTTGCAATTGATGAAAAACATGCACAAACACTCATATACTTCATTGCATTCATGTGAGAAATGTAAATCACTCACCGATTCTCCAATACAAGCTAAAATGATAGAATTATGAATCCGGACAGCGAGCAATTCGAACTAAACTCCTCGATCCGATGAATTCGCCCTTGAAATGATGTAGATCTAGCCTCCAATGGTGTAGATCTACGATTTCCCTCCTTAGATTTGGATTTTTAATGGTGGAAAGGTGTTATAGGAAGAAGGAGCTCAAGGCTACCTAATGAGAGAATGAGAGAAGTAACCTATTCTCCATACCCCTCACCCCCTATTTATAGTTTCCACCAACCCATTAATAGGCCTTCCCAATTCAGCCTATTTTGGCTTACCAAACCTGGACAGCCAACCGAAAAACCTTAAAGCAGCGATTTCTCCCAAACTGCTGAGCCAAATATTTAATGTATCAACTCTATGGAAAGAAAATCGACAATTCCTTTCCAATGGCATAGGTCTCACCCTCTGATTCGACCTGAGTTAAAAGTTATGCTCTGTATAAGACTGACAGGGTCAAAATCATCACAAACAAAATCGGTAAAAATTATGGACATGTCTCACATCCCCATAAATAACGTACCAAAAGATGAGAATGACCCAACCCTTAGGGAATAAAATAAAATATTTTACGATCCTTCGATACGTAAAATGCAAGTTATTACATATATAATTATCTTCACCAAGATTCACTGTGATTTATAGTTATTTACAGATCTGATTTCTTAGGCCTTGAACATGACAGTTAAATTAAATTGGTAGAGATCTACAGTGTTAGTGAAATAAATAATACACATGCTTTCACTGTAAATCACCTATGCTTAGGATCAGTTATATACATGCCTGTGATTTTAATTAAACAAGTCATACATGCCTGTGATGTTATTTAAACGAGTAATACATGATTGTGATGTTAATTAGACAAGTTATACACATGTCTGTGATATTGGACAAACAACAAGTTAAATGTATCTATATTCCTTTCCCATTTTTCTATGTTTATTTCCAGTCTTGCCTATATGCCTATGTGATTCTATTCTTCTTCCTTTGTTTCCTTTTTATTTTACGTCAAGCCTAGGCCTTTAGAAGCCTAGGCTATACACGATTAGAGTGTGCGTATAATTTAGGCAATAATGAGTGACAAGAAAAGGAAGTTAGGCATATTAAGTAATTGGCACTGATTGACTATATTTTAGGAAAAAGGAAAAATGTACATAAGCTAGGCTTAGTATAAACTAATAGGAGATATAATGTGTATATGCTATAAATTGGTAGAAATATGCATAAACCTGTGTATATTATAAATTGGGAACATGATTAATGAATATTATGCATATGAATTAAACATGTTAAGTTTGACTTAAAATGTACTTTAAGTAAATTAACATGTTAAGAATAGGGTAAGTACCAAATGCAGTTTAATAACTTGAAATGTTATGGGAATTGTACACATCTGAGCAGATGTTTTGGGAAAGGGTTGTAAACATAATGACATGTATTAAGTACAATCATGCTTATTAATAAACCTAAACCTGCTAGGTTAAAACCTGAGTATTAATAAGCTAATAGGTCCCTCGTTCTTGCTGTTGTATCGGGCTTTGGGACTCTTAAAATCCTAGTTACTCGGGGGCACAAGCTTAGGGGGTTTGGTTATGTCAATATGTTGTTTGGAACCTATATCAGTGAGTATCCCTGTTGGTATCTTATTGGAAGGGGACTCAAACAGGTAGGGGTCAGGGCAAGCTTTACCAAACTAGATAGTTAGAGGTTGACATGGGGTTGGTTACAGGTGCATTCCGACGGAGTCATGAGTGTGCATGGGCCCGAATAGGGATGATAAGATGTTATAACACCTACGGATATTGCCGTGTTCTATAAGTCACTGGGTTAGGGAGTGATACACCCCACTGTCGGGGATAACACAGGGTATTCGGGTAATAGGGAGTCGATCACTTAGGTAGTAATTAGGGTACACCTAATCCTGTTGTTGTGTAATTAGGGTAACACCTAATCCTGTTATGTAATTAGGGTACGCCTAATTCTGCTGTTTATTCCTATTGTTAATCCTTTTGATATAAAATCATGTTAAACTTGTTATACTAATATTGATGCAGACACATACTAAAGACATGTATGTTCAGACATTACCCATTATAGGATATAAATGTGAAGCATTACTTGATTACAAGTTTATTTCCTGTTATTCTGCCCATCGTGCTATTCTGCTTAGTTTAGTTTACCTTTCATGACACCGTACCTTTCTCATCCAGTCCAATTTACTTGTCTTGTCATTTCTAATTTATGCATATTTGTAAATCACTGGGACTCCCAGACTATATGTCTGACTCTTTTTCTCTCGCTTCCTTCCACCCTAGGTCATCAGAGTGGAAGCACTCAACAGTGACTAGGACTTTCTGCAGAAGCTTGGACTTAGCTTGGATTTCTTGAGATGTATCTTTCTGACTTTGTTCCATCGTTTCTTGTGGTGAGTATATGGTTTTGTTTTATGGCATTATGTTAATTTGTTTTAAAAAGACAGATTAGAAGTACTTTGTAAGTATTGATGTAACTGGTTTTGAGAACTACGTTTTATTTTTTAAATAAAGTTGAAAGTTTTTCCGCTGATTATTTTGTATCTGTTCTGTAAATTTCTGTACTGTTACCATTGCACTTCATGAAACTTAATGCATTCTCTTATGAGTGACATAAATGAATGTGGGGTGTCACACTTAGTGTCATAGCTGAAGGTTACAAGATCAAAGAAAAAGTTTTAAAAACCGTTTTCAAAAAGCAAAGCATTTTCAAAGAATTATTTGTCTTTCAAAAACAACATATCCCCTCAAGCCATAGTGAAATTATCTCGATCTCTTGTTGAACCCTTTTTCTTTTCTTTTCCGCATGTCTGGGGAACCTAATCTTCCCGAATGCGTTCAAATATCATCTTGGTTCCGTAGATAACTTGAGGCTATGGGACCTGCCGGAGGTCAAGGAGATGCCCCTCCCTCAGCTGCAGCCGTTTTTCCTCCACCTCCACGAGTAGATAACTTCTCTAAGATATGCAAAGACTTTTGCGTTATGGGAGGAAAATCATTCTGTGGAATTGAACGCTTTGTTGAAGCACAGAATTGCCTACGGGAGTTGGAAAACTTGTTTGGACTTTTTGAGGTCGACGACCAAAGGAAACTACAACTGGCTGCATGGCAACTTAAAGATGAGGCTTCCTACTAGTGGGAAGTAACGCAAGCTGGATAACCAGTGGTGACAAGGGATGAATTCAGGCAAAGGTTCGAGATAAAATTCTTATCTCAGGCAGAGGAGGGACTGCAAATGGAAAGGTTCTTAGTTTTGAAACAAGGAGACATGCTGGTGAAGGAATATGTGAATAAGTTTAGCTAACTAGCGGGGTTTAGACAAGTGTTGGTGAATTAGCCCCACAAAAAGGCATTTAGATTTGCGAGAGGATTCTCCAAGGACTTGCTTTGTCTCACATACCAAATGGTGCAACTTTAGAAAGGCTAGTTGATATGGCTTTTATGCATGAAGATGGTAAGGAGGAAAAGAAAGAAAATAAGACTAAGGAGGCTCAAGCAAAGGGCGAAAAGCAGAAACAGTGGCCTAAGAAAGGAAAGAAATAAAAGAACAGTGGAAAGCCTAAAAAGGCCTAAATAAAAAAGAATCTAAAGTGTCATGGCTATAGTGTTATAGGTCATTTCGTAAAAGACTGTAGAAAGACCAAGGAAGCTTCTTTTCATTGTGGATAGATGAGACACTTCTCAAAGAAATGCCCTAACAAGCAAGGACAAGGGACATGAACTTCTGGACTGGTGCATGCTTTGGAAGCATGTAGACATGATCGAGGTAGGAAGTCATGGTTGAAGGTTTGATTTCCCCTTTTGACTATCCTGTTGGAACCTAGTTTGATTCTATCACTTTACACTCATTTATATCCAGTTCTTTAGTAGATAGTTTGTACCTAAATACTAGTTTAGTCTATGAACCTCTAATAGTCTCAAACCCCATAGGAGGTTCAGCTCCTTTATCCATGATGTGTAGGGGTTTGAGGATTTCTATCTTGGGCGTCGAATTTGAATGCAACACATATGTGCCGGGATTTATGGGCTATGGTTTGACTCTAGGCATGGATTGGCTAGACATGTATGGTGCCATCCTTAATTGCGAAAAGAGAGTGGTTAGACTTCTTTCTTGTAATGGCAGGACTCTCGAGATTTCTTGCGACCCATGGGGGTCTGTAATGCTCAGTTTTTTGCAATCACATGACACTTCTGTTGACAACTTATGATATATGCCCATAGTTAAAGACTATCCAGATGTGTTTGAGGAGGTTAAGGGACTACCTTTGAAATGTGAGTTAGACTTCCAGATTTACTTGGTAGAGGACGCAACGCTAGTTGCTCTACTAGTGTGCCACATAGCTCCTAGGGAAAGGAGCGAGCTAAGCAAGAAAGTAGGGGAGCTATTCGAGAAAGGTTTTATTAGGCGAAGCATTTAAGAGTGGGGAGCTCCAGTCATCTTCGCAACTAAGACAGACGATTCACTTCGTCTATATGTGGATTATAGGGAGTTGAATAAACTCATCAAGAAGAATAGGCACCCACTCCCAAGAATTGATGACCTGTTTGATCCGCTAGTCGGCGCATTGGTTTTCTTGCAAATGGATCTAGCCATGGGGTTTTATCAGTTAAGAGTGGCAGAGGGCAACATAGGCATCTGCGAATGGCTGGTTACGCTTTTGGGTTAACCAATGCGCCCATCTATTTTGTGGACTTGATGAGTAGGATGTTTAGGGAGTTTCTGAACAAGTTCATGGTGATCTTTGTTGATGACATTCTGATCTTATCAAAGAATGAGGAGGAACATGCCCAACACTTATGAGAGGTTCTATGCACCCTCAGGTCACACCAACTCAAGACAAAGTTTTCTATGTGTCACTTTTGGAGGAAGGAAGTAAGGTTCCTAGGGCATGTGGTCTCCAAGGACGGGATAGCAATGGACCCTGCAAAAGTCGTTGTAGTTCAAGATTGGAGGGCTCCAAAGAATGCAACAGAGGTGAAAAGTCTGCTAGGGTTGGCTGGATACTATAGAAAGTTTATCAAGGATTTTGCAAGAATATCGGCCCCACTTATCCGATTGACGAAAAAGAACTTTACTT
Organism: Allium sativum; assembly: GCA_030737875.1. NCBI lineage: Eukaryota > Viridiplantae > Streptophyta > Magnoliopsida > Asparagales > Amaryllidaceae > Allium > Allium sativum. The sequence continues at coordinate 861,215,297 of CM060909.1, forward strand.
TTTCATGGAGCGTTGATTGTGAGGATGCTTTCAGAGATTTAAGAGGGCTCTGACAACAGCCCCAGTTCCGACTCTCCCAGTCGAAAGCAAGATGGTTGTGGTTTTCACCGACGCTATGGCACAGGGCTTGGTGCCGTCTTGATGCAAGAGGGAAGGGTAGTATGCTATTTAAGCAGACAGTTGAGGGTTCACGAAAAGAACTACCTAACCCATGATTAGAGCTGACTACTATAGTGTTCACATTGAAGTCTTTGCGACATTTTCTTCTTGGAGAAAAATTTGAGCTGTATACAGATCATAAGTCACTCAAGTACTTGTTCTCACAAGAGGATCTCAACTTAAGGCATCAACGGTGGATGAAGTTCCTAGCGTCCTACAACTTCAAGATAGTTTATACCCCTGGCAAGGGTAATGTAGTGGAGAACGCATTGATTAGGCAGAGGATGACTTTGAGTCCTCTATTCGTGGAAAGGGGGAGCTTGGGGTATACCTCAACCTTTGATTTTAAGCCTTCTGTGGATTTCACAGTTGGATTGTTAGCATCTTTGGAAGTGCCACCTACTCTACTGGAGCGAGTTGGAACTATGCAACGAGAGGACCTGCAGATTTTAGACATCTTGGACAAACTCAATAAAGGAGAGATTTGTAGTCACCTTTCTAGGTATGCCGTTGATGATAAGGGGTGGCTAACGTGAGATGGAAGGCTATGTGTCCCTAAGATTGGGGAACTGCTTAGGTAAGTGCTTAAGGAAGCTCATCATCCATCCGGGCGGTGGCAAAATGAATCAAGACATGAAGAGGGTTTTCTGTTGGACGGGAATGAAAAAAGATGTGTCGAAATTTGTGGCTCGATGCATGAATTGCTAAAGAGTAAAGGCTGAACAAAAGAATACAGGCGGATTGCTTTAGCCTTTGAATATCCCACAATGGAAGTGGGAGAGCGTCTCTATGGATTTCATCGATGGATTGCCATGATTAAGGAAGGGCAATATGAGCATTTGGGTGATAGTGGATAGACGTACAAAGAGCGCTCATTTTATTTCTGTAAAGAGCAAAAGGACGACGTCTTGGCTGGCATCAATTTATCTCCGAGAGATAGTTTGTAATGTCCCGTATTTTTACGGTATAAAAATTAATTAATTAAATTATATAAGTAGTAATTTAGAGATGTAAATGGTTGTTTAATTAAATAATATTGAATATTTAATTAATATAAATAATACAATAATATATTTAATTCCGAAATATCGGAATTAAGTTGAATTCACAATATATTGTGAATTGGATTATTTACAAGATATAATTAAGCTTAGAATTTAATTATAACAATGAATAATTTAAATGAAGTTTGAACATATAATTATATTATAATTATAATCAAGCTCGAAATGGCGCGGCAGTTCGTAATTTGGCGATTCGAAATTTAAACGAATATAGAGAATCCGTTTTAAGCCGGATTTCTGTGAAACAAGAAATGTTCGGAGCTGGTGAAGTATATTTTTCTAATAGAAGAGAAAAATTGAGATTTCATCTTGTAGATTTTGAGTTATGTCCAAATCAAATTTTTGAAAAGTCGCAATGGAATTCCTTTATAATTTATAGCGATTTATTTAAATTATAAATGGATTTTTCAATATAAATTGAATATCGATTCAACCGGGATTTGAATATCAAGTTATAAAATCCAATTGGAGCTGTATGATATTCTATTATGAATATATGCGATAATGTAAATTTATTTATATTTAATTTAAATATTTTTAAATATATTAATATTTAAATTGGGTTATTTTAGAGCTTTAAAAATCGTCAGTTTTGCAAATGACCTCCGTTTTCAACAAAACTAATTTTGTTGGATCCGGAATATTAAATTATTGCTAGATTTCAATTTTCGTGATTTTTGGAGTCAATATGTGGCCATACGGATTTTTAATGTGAAAAATAATCGATAATCTGACTTTAAAAATACGTTGTGTGAGCAAACGGACTCGGAATTTGATGAAACTAATCTCTTTGGGTCCGTAATGTCAAACTGTAGCTGCATGCCCATTTTCATAATTTTTAGATAACGTGTGTGATCACACAGATTTTTAGAAGGCAAATACAAGTAGCATTGGAATAAAATCGAATATAAAAATAATATATTACTCCTATAAATACTCTATCACCAATACCCTAAACGTAATTTTCATTTCTCTGGTCAAAGTAATATGCGCCGTCATTCCTCGTTTCTCCAGTAAACTTTCATGAGCTTCAAAAATCCTTAACAATTAAATTGAAAATGTATAAATCCCCAAACATACATATTTGAATTCACCGGGAGTTCATCTTCAAGTCGATACCCTTTTCAATGGGTTCGACGTCACCTTGGTTACTCGAGTTTTCTTCCAGCATAGACTAGGGCTTGTGTTCTTGAGCCGTAGGATCATCAAGGTAAATTTATGGGCTTGGATTCACGGTCGGGGTGAGGAGGCACACTAGTGTGCAGATTTTGGGGTGTTTCGACATCAGAAGATGTCGTGAGTTGCACTGTACAGTGCGAGGATATGCCGACGACGCAAATGGAAAGAGGATACGGAGATGTGTATTTGTGGTATGGAGAGATTGAGAAGAAGAAGAGGGATTCAATGGTGGTATTATTTGGTGAATCGGTGGAGTAATGGAGGAGTGGTTGGGGTGAGAAATGGTCACAATGGTTATGCCTGGAGTCGCGAATTTCATCTGGGGAAGGAGGAATGTTCAAGCGGGTTCAATAGGAAATGGGCCAGGTTGTTAAAGGGGTGAAGCCCAGATTTAATTTGTTTTAGGTTTAAATTTAAATTAAAAAGTATATGAACTTGTAATATCAATAACTATTGCATACGATGTCAGAATCCAACGAAACAAGATCCATCGGGATCGTATGGACGGTGGTTACACCATGGAACTAACTGGGAGTGAATTGGAGCTGGTTACAATTTATAGCAAAATAAATTGTCTGATCTGAATCAACAACGGTTTTTCGTTATTTAACGATGAACTACCAAAGTGAGTAAATCTCACTAACTCTGCATAGTTATATTTTTATAATGTATTTATAGAACTGATAAATGTTGGTTGATTTCTATGTGTTGACTATTTGGTTGAACTGCAAATAATTGGTTGTAATTATAGATCTGGTTATATATATATATACATACATACAAATATATATATATAGCATTAATTTAATATTGATTCTGTTTAGCAGAATATTTCATATTGAAATGAAATTTGATGTTAATTATATCGTTTAACATATGCGGATCCAGGAAAACAGGTTGGAGGGATCCAACAGGATTCCTCAATATTTATAATACTGTTTGTTTTCATATATGGTGATATATGATGTGTTATATAATCTGTGATTGATTATGATAACACTGGTCTAGTTATTTGGTATTTGAAATACCATAAGAAATACTGGAATGTATAAAAAGGAATTTTCAAAGTGTATTTGAAAAAGGAATATTTATTTAGAAAATAAATAGAATTATAAAAGGAATATTTATTTAGAAAAAAAATAGAATTATAAAAGGAATATTCATTTAGAAAATAAATAGAATTATAAAAGGAAATATTTATAGAATGAATATAATTTTATAAAAGGAAATATGTGAAAAGTAGATATTAAATATAAATATGTTTTAACAGATAAATTAAGAAGATTAATTTATAAACGATATTTATAAATTAAGTAAAATATTTATCACTGGATAAATTAAAATATAAGTCTAGATTTATGTAGAGAAGTAGAAACCGGTTTTAACACCGATATTTCAAATGGAATTTGAACTTAGTTTTTAAAGGGAATTAAATGAGATTTTAGTGTTAGAATTATAAAATAAGTTTTTATAGAAAATTATGTAAATAGATGTATAAAAAGAAATTGGATTTGGGAATAGTGTTTTTAAATTGCGAAATCAAACTGTTTGGTTCGATAAAAGAAATATTATTCACATTCAATGTGAATAAGGGATTAAAGTAAATATTTTTCAAATAAAATATTTATAAAGGAATTTGGGTTCTGAAATAGGATTGGAAAGAGAGTTAATTGATTATAGTTAATCGAATTAGAGTTAATCGATTAGAGTTAATCGAATAAGAGTTAATCGAATAGTGTTAATCGAATTAGAGTTAATCGAATTAGAGTTAGTCGATTAGAGTTAATCGAATTAAGGTTAATCGAATAGTGTTAATCAAATAAGAGTTAATTGAACAGAGTTATTCCAAAGGAAGTTATCGAACATAAGTTACTCGAAAGAGAGTTAACCGAATAGAGGTTACTCGAAAGAGAGTTATACGTGGAATTCGATTATATCAAATTCGGGAATACTATTTACTTTACGGTTTTTAAATCAAGATTTATTTATTTATTAATAAATTATTTGTTTATTTATTTATTAAAATTAAGAAATAAAAGTTATATATTAAAGTTACTATATCTCGAAATTATGGAATTATAACACGAATGTTATAATCCAATGATTCTGTAAAAGAAATGGAATCGTAAATTGAATCTGAGAGTTACATAAGAATAGGTTGTTAAAGATTTAAGTGGTGGACTTTGTTTATTTAAAGGTTAATAATGTTGTTCAGTTAATGTCTGAGAGGTAGATATACCCCAACAAGATTGACTTCATTGTTAACTTAGGAATAATTAAAGTTCGATAGCGAAGGTTGGTTAAGTGAATTTAGTTAACGAGTGTAATGGTTTGAGTTGGCATCACGCTGTTTTATGTAAACATTTGTTTAAATCCAATAAAGGAGTTTTGGAAATGTTTTCCAAATAAGAATCAAAAATGTTTTCTAATATAGAAAATAAGAAATGAGAGTAAATATGGAAATGTTTTCTAATGATTAATAACGTATATTTTTTAAATTTAGAAAATAAGAATTTACAAATATATGAAAACGGGAATAGGGAAATGAATAATTGAAATGACAAATTAATTTAAAGAGAAAAATGTTGATTGATGATTTGCTCAGTAAGATTTCCATTTGGAAATACGATTGTTGTTTGCACACATGTTTTCCTCTGATAGTTAAATCACCGAGTATCAAAGTTTTTGACCATTTCCGTTGTCAATACGGAGAGAGCGGGATCAGATATATTATCTGCAAACCATTCCGTAAGGCATTGGCGTTGTGAATCAAATTTGATGAAGATAATTAAAGATGGAGTTATGCAAGGGTCGTTCTGGCAAATCCTAGGTAGAAATTTCCTAAGATGGATTTACAGAATAGTGCATTCGGGTTGTCCAGTCCCAAGACAACTTGAATGGACGAATGTTTGACAGAGTATATCTGGCAGATCGCGTAAGTTAATCGTTTCAAACGTATTTACATTGGTGGCGGAGGAATTCGTTTCTCTCATCTTATACCCTTGGTATTTTTAGGGAAATCAATTTGTGATTTGACGGGTATGACGATGTGGCATTCAAATTAATTAAAAGAGTGATCTGTTAAAAGATACGTTATGACCTCAAGCCTCATCAACTGGGAAATGACAGAAATCGGGCAGGCAGCATAGCAAAGTGGGCCGCACCCAATTAGGGTATATTGTCACCATCTAGAGAATATTCATATTTGTTACTTCTTTCAATTCTGTATCTCCCGGGAATGGTTATGTTGGTATACCAACCGTAAGGTGACAATATATTCGTAACATTCAAGCGAAATGAATGGTTGGCCATGTGTGGCCGAGTAGCAAGATGTTCTTGTTGAACTCCAGTGTATCACTTCTAGAGTACACTGATCGGAAGGTGGTTCCATACCTTGTCATAGTTGGAAATCCATTACCCAATAAGCGCCCGCGGTGTTTGATTGTATATAATATATGTAGAACATGAGATGAAAGCGTTTCCACTAGATTGCTATTTATTTGATTTAGACATTATTATAATATCATAAGATATTGATTTTTAAGAAATGTTTTGGGTTATCGTAAGGTAAAAACTATCCGTGTTTATGTTTGGATCAGTCTTATGATTATCATTTCTTTAGAAAGGATTTTAAAAGTTAAACAAATGATTAGAGTTTATAGTGGTATCAGAGCTGAAGGTTAAGTAATTACCTTGGCTCTGTGGCGTAACTCAGTAGAGATGGGATTAGTAATATCCTAGATTGAATTTGAGTATATATATACGAGTGAACGTATTTGTAGATTTTATAAAAATTGTTTATATTTTGGATATTTATTGGTTGAGTTATTTATGGATTCTGGTCGATCGGTTTGATCCACTGTATCGGTAGGAGTTTCTGAACACTCGAATACGATGAACGGACACAGTATGTTTTGAAAAGAGGGTAAATGAAATAATTTTGCCCAAATTATATTTTGATATGAAAGATTGATACTGAAATGATTATAATGTATTGGATATATTGGTTGTTATTATAATCGAGTAAGATAATAAAAAGTGAAACGGTTATGTAAATAATCAATCAGAATTCATATAAGTGAAATATATGAAATTGAAATGAATTAAATATGAAATTAAATCAGGATTGGAATTAAAACTCTGGAAACTAGAATAAGTGTTGTAAATAGATTTGGATTAAATATATAGGAATTTTAAAATCCTGGGAGATTTTAATTTGTTTTACAAGCATTGTGAAGGATATTTCGAAATAATTTCAAAATAGAAGTGTTTAAAAAAATGGTCTTGAAAGGGATATAGTATTGAACTCACTTCAATCGCTGGAAAATAATTCCGATAATGACTGCGCAGCATCATCGGTGTTCATTTTCTAGTTGCAAGTGACGGATTACTACTAAAAATATGTTTTGGAAATGTTTTGAGAAAACAAGTTGTTTTGATTCCGAAAGGGAATATTTGGTCTTTGAAAAGCAAAGTTGTTTAAAATTTCCAGGAAGAGACTGTTGAATTAAAAATAGATTAAAGTAGAATTTGTGAAAGCAAATTGGAATTAAAATAAAGCTAAAAGTGGAAATTGAATAGAAGATATCAAGTAAGTTGGATTGATAAGAGTTTGGAATCAAGAATGAAACTTGAGTTCGAAATGAAATTTGCTTGGATAGAACCAAATGATTGAATTTGAGGATGAATCGGTTGGAGATTGATTGGGATGATATCAGTATATGCTGAATTGGTAGCAGATGGAAATGGCATAATGAAATGCCCGACAAAAAGGTACAAGTTTATATTTTATACGAGCATGAGATTTTTGCGAGCCTGTTTGGCAAGCCGTTTGGTTGTTTTATTTTCTTTTGGGTTGGAGAAGGCCCAGGGAGGCAAGTTGTAGTTGTACCGATTGAGCATTACAAAGGAGGTGCCGGCGAAATTTTTCAGAAATTTCGGGTGTTAGAAAATTTTCAATTTTTTTTGAAAATTTTGCTTATTCGAAATGAATTAATATTTTAATTGAAATTAATTGGTTCAGTAAAACAGGAGTTAAGAAATAAACAAATACTTTTTTAACCCAGTTAATAGGGCTTGTTTCCTACCTTAGCAATTTCGAGGACGAAATTATTTTAATGGGGGAAGAATGTAATGTCCCGTATTTTTACGGTATACAAATTAATTAATTTAATTATATAAATAGTAATTTAGAGATTTAAATGGTTGTTTAATTAAATAATATTGAATATTTAATTAACATAAATAATATATTTAATTCCGAAATAATCGGAATTAAGTTGAATTCATAATATAGTGTGAATTGGATTATTTATAAGATATAATTCAGTTTAGAATTTAATTATAACAATGAATATATTATTTAAACGAAGTTTGAACGTATAATTATATTATAATTATAATCGAGCTCAAAATGGCGTGGCAGTTCGTAATTTGGCGATTCAAAGTTTAAATGAATATACAGAATCTGTTTTAAGCCGGATTTCTGTGAAACAAGAAACATTCGGAGCAGGTAAAGTATATTTTTCTAATGGAAGAGAAAAATCGAGATTTCGTCGTGTAGATTTTGAGTTATGTCCAAATCAAATTTTCGAAAAGTTGATATGGAATTCCTTTATAATTTATAGCGATTTATTTATATTATAAATGGATTTTTCAATATAAATTGGATATTGATTCAAGCTGGATTTGAATATCGAGTTATAAATCCAATTGGAGCTGTATGATATTCTATTGTGAATATATACGATAATGTAAATTAATTTATATTTAATTTAAATATTTTTAAATATATTAATATTTAAATTGGGTTATTTTAGAGCTTTAAAAATAGCCAGTTTTGCAAACGACCTCCGTTTTCAACGAAACAAACTTTTTTGGATCCGGAATATTAAAAAATTGCTAGATTTCAATTTTCGTGATTTTTGGAGTCAATATGTGGCCGTACGGATTTTTAATGTGAAAAATAGTCGATAATCTGACTTTAAAAATACGCTGTGTGAGTAAACGTACTCGGAATTTGACGAAACCAGTCTCGTTGGGTCTGTAATGTCGAACTGTAGCTGCATGCCCACTTTAATAATTTTTGGATTTCTTGTGTGATCACACGGATTTTTAGAAGGCAAATACAAGCAGCATTGGAATAAAATCGAATATAAAAATAATATATTACTCCTATAAATACTCTACCACCAATACCCTAAACCTAATTTTTCATTTCTCTGGTCAAAGTAATATGCGCCATCGTTCCTCATTTCTCTAGTAAACCTTCATGAACTTCAAAAATCCTCAACAATTAAATTAAAAATGTATAAATCCCCAAACATACATATTTGAATTCACCGGGAGTTCATCTTCAAGTCGATACCCTTTTCAATGGTTTCAACGTCACCCTGGTTACTCGAATTTTCTTCCAGCATAGACTAGGGCTTGTGTTCTTGAGCCACAGGATCATCAAGGTAAATTTCTGGGTTTGGATTCACGGTCGGGGTGAGGAGGCACACTAGTGTGCAGATTTTGGGGTGTTTCGACATCAGAAAATGTCGTGAGTGGCACTGTATAGTGCGAGGATGTGCCGACGACGCAAATGGAAAGGGGATACGGAGATGTATATTTGTGGTATGGAGAGATCGAGAAGAAGAAGAGGGATTCAATGGTGGTATTAGTTGGTGAATCGGTGGAGTAATAGAGGAGCGGTTGGGGTGAGAAATGGTCATAATGGTTGTGCCTGGAGTCGCAAATTTCATCTGGGGAAGGAGAATTGTTCAAGCGGATTCAATAGGAAATGGGCTGGGTTGTTAAAGGGGTGAGGCCCGGATTTAATTTGTTTTAGGTTTAAATTTAAATTAAAAATTATATGAACTTGTAATATCAATAACTATTGCATACGATGTCAGAATCCAACGAAACAAGATCCACCGGGATCGTATGGATGGTGGCTACACCATGGAACTAACCGGGAGTGAATTGGAGCTGGTTACAATTTATGGCAAAATAAATTGTCTGATCTGAATCAACAAAAGTTTATTGTTATTTAGCGATGAACTGCCAAAGTGCGTAAATCTCACTAACTCTACACAGTTATATTTTTATAACGTATTTTTAGAACTAATAAATGTTGGTTGATTTCTTTATGTTGACTGTTTGGTTGAACTGCTAAGTAATTGGTTGTAATTATAGATCTGGTTATATATATACACGCACAAATATGTATATATATAGCGTTAATTGAATATTAATTCTGTTTAGTAGAATATTTCATATTGAAATGAAATTTGATGTTAATTATATCGTTTAACATCTTTGGATGCAGGAAAACAGGTTGGAGGGATTCAACAGGATTCCTCAATATTTATAACACTGTTTGTTTTCATATATGGTGATATATGATGTGATATATAATCTGTGATTGATTACAATAACACTGGTCTGGTTATTTTGTATTTGAAATACCATAAGAAATACTAGAATGTATAAAAAGGAATTTTCAAAGTGTATTTGAAAAAGGAATATTTATTTAGAAAATAAATAGAATTATAAAAGGAAATATTTATTGAATGAATAGAATTTTATAAAAGGAAATATGTGAAAAGTAGATACTAAATAGAAATCTGGTTTAATAAATAAACTAAGAAGATTAATTTATAAAAGATATTTATTAATTAAGTAAAATATTTATCATTGGATAAATTATAATATATGTCTAGATTTATGTAGAGAAGTAGAAACCGGTTTTAACACCGATATTTCAAATGGAATTTGGGCTTAGTTTTTAAAGGGGATTAAATGAGATTTTAGTGTTAGAAGTATAAAATAATTTTTTATAGAAAATTATATAAATAGAAGTATAAAAAGAATTTGGAATTGGGAATAGTGTTTTTAAATTGCGAAATCAAACTGTTTTGATTCGATAAAAGAAATATTATTCACATTCATGTGTAAGGTATTGAAGTAAATATTTTTCAACTAAAATATTTAAAAAGGGATTTGGGTTCTGAAATAGGATTGGAAAGAGAGTTAATCGAATTAAAGTGAATCGATTAGAGTTAATCGAATAAGAGTTAATCGAATTAGGGTTAATCGAATTAGAGTTAGCCGATTAGAGTTAATCGAATTAGGGTTAATCGATCAGTGTTAATCAAATAATTGTTAATCAAATAGAGTTATTCCAAAGGAAGTTATCGAACATAAGTTATATGAAAGAGAGTTAATCAAATAGAGATTACTCGAAAGAGAGTTATATGTGGAATTCGATTATATCGAATTCAGGAAAGTACTACTTGCTTTTCGGTTTTTAAATCAAGATTTATTTATTTATTAATAAATTAGTTGTTTGTTTATTTATTCAAATTAAGAAATAAAAGTTATATTAAAGTTATTATATCTTATAACACAAATGTTATAATCCAATGATTCTGTAAAAGAAATGGAATCTGAGAGTTACGTAAGAATAGGTTGTTAAAGATTTAAGTGGTGGCTTTGTTTATTTCAAGGTTAACAATGTTGTTCAGTTAAGGTCTGAGAGGTAGATATACCCCAACTTGATTGACTTCATTATTAACTTAGGAATAGTTAAAGTCCGACAGCGAAGGTTGGTTAAGTGAATTTAGTTAATGAGTGTAACGGTTTGAGTTGGCATCGCGATGTTTTATGTAAACATCTATTTAAATCCAATAAAAGAGTTTTGGAAATGTTTTCCAAATAAGAATCAGAAATGTTTTCTAATATAGAAAATAAGAAATGAGAGTAAATATGAAAATGTTTTCCAATGATTAATAATGTATATTTTCTAAATTTAGAAAATAAGAATTTACAAATATATGAAAACGGGATTAGGGAAAAGAATAATTGAAATGAAAAATTTATTTAAAGAGAAAAATGTTGATTGATGATTTGCTCAGTAAGATTTCCATCTGGAAATACGATCGTTGTTTGTACACATGTTTTCCTTTGATAGTTAAATCACCGATCATCAAAGTTTTTTACCATTTCCGCTGTCAATACGGAGAGACCGGGATCAGATATATTATCTGAAAACCACTCCATATGGCATTAGCATTGCGAATCAAATATGATGAAGATAATTGAAGACAGAGTTATGAAAGGGTCGTTCTGGAAAATCCTAGGTAGAAATTTCCTGAGTTGTATTTACATAATAGTGCCTTCGGGTTGTCCAGTCCCAGGACAACTTGAATGGACAAATGTCTGACAGAGTATATCTGGCAGATCGCGTAAGTTGATCGTTTCAAACGTACTTACGTTAGGAATTCGTTTCTCTTATCTTATACCCATGGTATTTTTGGGGAAATGAATTTGTGATTTGATGGGTATGACGATGTGGCATTCAAAGTAATTAAAGAGTGATCTGTTAAAAGATACGTTATGACCTCAAGCCTCATCAACTGGGAAATGACAGAAATCGGGCAGGCAGCATGGCTAAGTGGGCCGCACCCAATTAGGGTATATTGTAACCATCTATAGAATATTCATATTTGTTACTTCTTTTAGTTCTGTATCTCCCGGGAACGGTAATGTTGGTATACCAACGGTAAGGTGACAATATATTCGGAACATTCAGGCGAAATGAATGGCCGGTCATGTGTGGCCGAGTTGCACGATGTTCTTGTTGAACTCTAGTATATCGCTTCTAGAGTACACTGATCGGAAGGTGGTTCCATACTTTATCATAGTTGGAAATCCATTACCCAATAAGCGCCCGCGGTGTTTGATTGTATATAATATATGTGGAACCTGAGATGAAAGCGTTTCCACTAGATTGCTATTTGATTTAGTCATTATTATAATATCAGAAGAGCATTGATTTTTAAGAAATGTTTTGGGTTATTATAAGGTAAAACCCATTTGTGTTTATGTGTAGATCGGTCTTACGATTATCATTTCTTTAGAAAGGATTTTAAAAGTTAAACAAATGATTGGAGTTTACTCACACCAGTCACATGACTAACACAGAGTTTATTTTGTTTTGTTTTCCCTAAACTCTTGGGTGCCCAATTTTGTACGGGCAGTCAAGTAGTCGGGATTTTACAGATACTTGAAGAGCTGGAGCAGGAGGCTTCAGGCTTATATAGCTATTGTTATTTCCGTTGTGTTGCAAGTGTTATACTATAATAATGGTATTGTATACAGATACTGTTTTATTTCAAAGTTATGTTATCCACTGTGAGATTCGTGTTACTCTGATATTGTATGTTCTTCTTCTTCTATTCTGATTTTCTATCTTATCTATCCTCACCCTCTAACTTCTTTCATTAACTTTCCGGTATTTCTGATGCTTGGATAGTCGGCATTGAGTTTATGTCGATAACCAGGATCGTGAAAACTCGGGTCGTTACATAGTTCGATTGCATGGGGTATCTTCTAGTATAGTGAGCGTCCACGACCCCAAATTTACTAGTGAGTTTTGGAAAAGCTTGCAATAAGCATTAGGTACACAGCTACGCTTAAGCACGACATACCACTCTCAGACAGATGGACAAACTGAAAGGGTGAATAGAGTTCTTGAGGATCTTCTAAGACTGTGTATCCTAGGCTTTGAAGTGACTTGGGAAGAGCATTTTCCTTTGGTAGAGTTCGCCTACAACAACAGTTATTAATCCAGCATAGGCATGGCGCCTTTTAAAGCATAATATGGACGACCTTATAGATCATCGACTTGTTGGTGGGAGTCTACGGGCAGACTGCTACTTGGACCAGAAATGATTCGAGATACCTCTGAGAAGATTGATCTTATCCGTCGAAGGATGAAGGTTGCTCAAGGTAGACAGAAATCTTATGCCGACAAAAGGAGGACCGACTTGGAATTTGAAGTGGGAGATATGGTCTTCATCAAAGTGTCACCGTTAAGGAATGTAGTTCGCTTTGGCTCAGTAGGGAAGCTGACACCAAGATTTGTAGGGCCATTCCCTATCATAGAGGGTTTGGGCAGATGGCGTACATGATCAAGCTACCGGATAGACTGGCAGGCATACACGATGTATTTCATGTTTCCCATTTGAGGAAGTGTCACCATGATACGGTAGGGATAGTAGAGCGGAGCACTCTTCAGGACGTAGAAATTGAGAAGGAAGCATCAATTAGACGAGTTCCAACTCATATCCTTAGATCAGAAATTAAGAAGTTTCATAATAAGGAGATCAAATTGGTAAAAGTGCAATGGGGAGAAGACCGCGAAGATGCGACATGGGAAGCCGACAATACGCCAGAAAAGCCCTTTCGTAGCATTGAAAAAATGCTGCTAATTCTTGTAGTAGCATTTTAGTAAACGTTACGACACGACATGTAACTAATAGTCTGAAAGTTTTAGTTGCACTGTAGAAAACGCTACCAAAAATAAACATATTGTAGCATTTCTGAAACCCTAGAAAATTTTTTGGTAGCGTCTTAAAAATGCAACTAAATTGGTACTTGCATCCTTTTTTTTTTTTTGCTGTAATGTTTTTTCTATGCTACTATAATATTTTTTTTTGTAAATTGCATTTTCTCTTGTAGCACTTTTAAAACACTACTAAAACTTACTGATTGATGTGCAACACATTTGACTCATAGCTATTTAATATTAATGGCTTGTACCATTTCCAACAACCATTTATATATAATAGACATATTAAAACAAATAATCAATCATATAATTATCATTTTCAAACCAACATCGTTATTCACTATATTCAAATAATTAAAAAACACATTTATTGCATAATCAAGTATAATATCCATAATCATTTCAATAATAGTATTTCGACAAAATAAGTGAATCCACCCACTATATACAAACAAGTCTACACAACTACTGCAAACAAAATATTATAATGCGTAATAATTAAAGTCTTGTTCATGACTTAATTACCGATAATTTTTTGATGCGGCTGCTCATGGAAGACCATATGAGCTCTGAAGTAACGTGCTTCTCTAGTATATGGACTAGAAACTGAAGCTATGTTTAAATCCTGACACCATGCACACAATAATGAGAAGCACGAAAATTAAGGCAACATGCTAACATGGAATAGTAATAGTCCGTAGTCCTAAAGTATGAGTAAGAAACAATATATCCCAGTGTAAAGATGGTACAAATTATCACACATGGAAAAAAATTGAAATTATTTCAAACAATACATTAATTAAAGCAATACTTATAAAAGGATACTGGCTAAACCAATAACCAATATGTAAACAAACCATATATCTCAAATACTGTGTAACATTTGAGATGAAAATAATTATTCCAAAAATGGTAGCTGTCAAGTTTTCGTATAGCAGCATATGATAAAATAGTTGGATATCTGATCAAAAAAAGAAAAAAAAATCAAACAAAAAAAAACATTAGAAGGACAAATGAAAATTACAGTCTGCTTGACATTGGAACATAAAATAGCCACAAAATTATGTTTGCATACCTGATTTCTAAGCTACCACTCCCCCGCACTGACTAACCCACCATACTCACTGCCTCGCTTATCATTCTTTGTAGACTATTTCATAAATCATTCGCCTTTGCTGTAAATTTTGGCCATCATGGATGGATTCATTTCAGAAACAACGACTTTCACTTTTTCTACTGACTCACTGCACCATCAAGCTCAAAATTTACGTAACCACTTCCACTTATATATCTCTGCCTTCAAACGTAAGCTTGCCACTAGGTGCATTCTTTTCCGCCGCAAGTCATACTTCATGCAAGACTTCTTCCTCGTTACTTAATGTTCAATGGCCTATTTTCACCTTCGGTATCTTCAGTCATGTTCTCTCTTCATGTTTGACTGCGTGCTTCATACATAGTCTAGCTTAGATCTGTTATCCTTGGTCTTTTTTGTTGCACCTAATTCTGGTCTAAGACACCTTTCGCAACAACACGTTTATGTAATGTAAACTGAGCTAGAGCCCCATTAGCGACTTGGATTGTATGATACAGATAATGTCATGGAATTTATTAGATTTTCAATTCAAATTACGCTCATAATAATACAGTAATATCTTAGTAAGCCTTGGATTCAATTCACTTAAAAATTGAGTAACGGTGTCAACCACATATAGTGATATCTTGTACGTGGAATTGTATGCAAGTATCAGCCAAAATTAATGTTTAACACTTGCCTTGCAAAGAGGACCAATGAATACTGACTCCGTTTTATCAGGAAGCAGTAGAGGTTAAGAAAAATTGAATGGCCTGAAAAGCAACATCTGTATAAACCAAAAGCAAATGGAATGCCACAACAATTAATTAGCTTGCCACCTTCATTTTTAAAACCAATATCATCTATAATTTCAACCCAGCATAGTGTCGATGCCACTATTACACTTGCATTTATGATGTAGATCAATGAAGCCAAAATGTTTTTGTTGTTCATAGCTACATATCTGTGTAATTTTGCAATGATAGTTATCCAACTGTAATTGTACCTGAAATGTAACTGAGAAGGCTAAGGTCACGAAGCCAGGTAGTTGGAAGAACAGTTAGAGTAGTAGCAATTGCAAATACCACACTAGAGTTGATTTGCAATCCAGCTATATTTTAATGAGCATTAGAAAAGAGTGATGATAATGTATCGCAGTATAATATTATGTATTCAATGCAGCTGACCTGCAAATTTTATACAAAATTATAAGGGAAATATAAACATTCATTTGAATAGAGAGTGCCTGATACTTACATACAGTAATGTCTTAGTAATATCCTCCGGCCTAGCTGCATTGCATCTCTCCGCTCTGTTGAACTCGAATCTGCAACATGTAGCCTCCTTTGCCTTCCCACTACCAAAAACTGTTATTTAATCTGTATTCTCAACACAGAACTTGCAACAGATTACAAGCGTTTCTAATTTGTAACAGAATTAAGTGTTTCAAATCAGAAGCAGCACACTATCCGTTCAATAAACTTTGAAACGATTTGCACACAAATCAACACAGCAACAGAATTATTATCTGTGCTAAACAACGTTACTATATTATAGTAAACAGAAAGTTAAACAACAGAAAATTGATGTCTAACCGAGTTTTCGTCTGAGGCCTGTATTCACAGTTTCCTTAAAACTTTCAGTCGAAGCCTCCCATGATACAACAGACAAGACTGCTCGAGATTGTAGCGATAATGTCAGGCAGCGATAATCAGCAGTGGAAAAAGAAGAGAGCAAACGACAGAGGAAAGGGAAATAAAAACTGCGTATCGATTTGATCAGAATCGCGTAGTTTATATAACCTATTCTGCATCTTTTCGAAACATACGCGTCCGTCTGTTTCCTACCCGTTTGAAATATACCCGCTACCGTTTGGATTTGAATGGTAACGGGCTGCATCCATTGCTCTATACGGGTCACACCCGTTTGTCTCTAACGGGTCGCACCCGTTTAAAAATGCTGAGTTTTTCAGTGCAAAAATAAGGCCTAAGCCCGGTCGGTCGAACGGGCGGCGCACGCGCGTGTGTTTATCAAATATAGGTCCTCCCTCTCGCACAAAATTACCTGACCCTAAGGGCCAATTAAGAGAATGAGGATCCTATATACATACACAACATTAACCCATTATTTGCTAATGTGGGACTAAATGTATTTCATTCAACTCTCTTTAGGAATTTCAACAAAAACTACACCTGCTTCTCTACCTCCCGTCAACATCCTTCGCCCAGAACCCGATCCACCTGCCTGCCTCTGTATCACCACTAGACAATCAACAATTTACACTCAACTGCCACTGGCCGCTCCAGCTCCAGAGCAACCAGCTTGGCTGCATGCATAAATAACTTGTCGCCATTTTTCAGAACCCAACTAGTTATCTCGCATGCATCTCTCCACCATATGTTCGCCTCTCGCTTGTTTGATTTGTTTGATTCCGAATTTGAAGTATGTCGGTTAGGTTTAGTAGCTTAACAAACTCGAAATTGTCTCCCTTCATCATTTATGTTCACGTATGCGCTGCTTTTATTACATGTGTATCCATATGTAAGTATGACTCACTTCTAGGCTTCTGTTCCATGAATGATACAATACGTCATAAGCTAATTAAAATACATAAAGACCTAGAGTGAAATTTATTAACTCTAAACCAGAAAATATAATCATTTAATTATATTCAGTATCTTATCTCTTAATTCGCCGGTTTAACCAATCCAAATTCACAATTATGGATTCACATTCTCAGCTTATTATATATACTCAAAATCAATATATCAACTAAAAGACAGACAAATTCATTCCGTCATATTTTATCTAAAAGATCCAACATTGAATAACATAAACATAAACAATTTTAATTAGCTCAACCTATTATACATCCTATTTGGTTAATAGGATGTCAAAAAATATTTACACCTAGATATCATGTGTTATAGAAGTATTCAAAATCCATCAACAACTATTAAGAGAAAAAGTAAGAATATAATATAGTAGACTGTTTAGTATGTCATGTTCCGACTCTTTTTAGTTTCACCATAATAAGAGAGTAGCATTTTCAGCTTTGGATAGTGCTAATGCAAATCATTGCAAAATGATGACTTGGCTTTTCTTAACGAATGCCTAATCCTTAGTGTGTGTGTGTGTGTTTATAGAACTTGCAAAAGATATGGATTATGGTATGTACAAAAGGTGCAGAGTTTCACTATTTAAGTCATTATTAAAATTTTGAAGTTCAAGATTTCGATAAATCTCAAACTAATTAGTACTAACAAATATTAATTATGACTGTTTACTTTTATATAATTGGTTACTTAGTTTGTAAAGTGAGACTGAATTTGTAACGTATCCTTTCTAAATTATGTGCGGCTGCTTTTGCATTTTTTTAGGACAAAATAAGAGATTACAAAATAGTCACCGTTATTGTCTAAACGCACTATTACAGCTTCTGGCTTGGATATCAGTCAAGCTAAACATGTCTATAGTCTAAAATACAATAATTTGATAATCATTCTTAAATAAGAAAAAAAAATCTTTAATTAAGGCTGTTAGCATAGAAATGAACATCAAAAAATACATGTTGAACAGTATTGATGCTAGTCAACCTGCAGCTCGATAAAACTCCTCCAAACCTGGCTGATTTCATTCTTTAATTAAGGCTGTTTTTGCTTTGCTGTAAAATAAACATGCTTTTATATATAGCTGATTTCATTGAGTCTTTTTAGATCTACTTTCGCAATACTTAACACTAAACAAACCTTGCTTGCATACAAATAAAACAATGTCTGGCCAACATGGAGAGTAGACCACCCATTTTAGCTTTAACTTTTTTCGGCCTCCTCGTTACAAGATCAGCTTACTGTTCCTCTAAACTACAGTGAGAAGCTACAGCTATGCAAAACTTAGAGTAGACAACTTCTGCTAACCCTCAAAACACTACTGCACTTTAAAACAAGTGCACCATGCTGAAACAAAGTAAGTCAAGAGTTAAATCACCAGTAAAATAACCAAACATAAGATTCATGTGGTTTCTATTACCTATAAGTAACCATTGCGAAAGCGTTCGAAAAGGGCTACTTCAGAACAAGTCAACGAGTAAGTTTCTGACGTAAATAATTGAATATATATATATATATATATGTATATATATATATATATATGTATATATATATATATATATATATATATATATATATATATATATATATATATGTATATGTATATATGTATGTATACCATTGCGAGCGTGATAAATGATCAACACATATCAAAATATACTAAGGTTAGAATCCATCATCTTACAACAATCGCTTCCTAAGAAAATTGCCTCATAGGTCCACATAGTAAAGGACGATGCCATGGTTTTTCAAACTGCAACCTGGCCGTTGGGAAGTTGAATCCCGTTTAAACTTCAATCCCGTTAAAATGTTTCGTTACCGCTTAAAGTATATATGTTTGTCTTAGAAACCTTGGATATTATATATTCGAAGTAAAAAAACATTTATGTATGATTACCGTACTGGTTAAGGTATGTTCTGCCTTTGTTTAATTTCATTTTAGGATCTTTTTTTATTTTAAACCCAAATTATCGTGTTTTATGGCAGAGACTCAACAAATGTACGAAAATCTAATATTAGATGTCTCTAGAAAATTATGCAGATTCTCTATCATAATTGGTGATGGTTGTAACAGTGCTCTCTAGGCTAGACTCTAAAAGCTCATGAGCCTTACGTCCACTATCATGCATTGTTTACACCTTTTTTCCTCAAATTTTACAGTTCCTTTTCAGAGAATCATATTTTCTATCATCCAACATGTCTCCTCAGCAGGATGAAATCACATGTATGTATGTTATTATCCTAAGTTATAAAAGGTAACATATGCTAAATTATATATATATTATTGTCTAATCTTTGTATTATTATTTTTTTAAGAAAAAAAGAAAATCACTAACTCAATTAAGTAATGCGCAAAGAACTGTTAAATAATTTGCTGCTTCGTTTATAAACCAGGAAGGATTCCTTATCATGCAAATAAGCAGATGACTGCTATACATTGAACAGAGATTGATGATCAACACATATCAAAATATTACTAAGGTTAGAATATATCGTCTTACAGCAGTCTCTTCCTAAGAAAATTGCCTCAACAATAGCTCCGACTCTAAGTCCTACAGCGAACTCCGACCTCCTCAATAATGCAGAGTTGCAGACCAAAACTGCACCTTGATCAACCATTATCACAACAAGACCCTAACTTTCACCACAACAAAATGCATCGACCGGAAACCAAGACCTGAATCCAATAGCCACCACTTCAAAACAAATAACCTACAACAATCGCTGCTTTTGTTTCACCCAGATCCACAACCAAACAAGATAGAAATTGCGTAAAAAGATGATTGAAAGAGCAGAAAAGTACAGAGGAGATTTGCAATAGTAAAAAATGTTTATTTTGTTTCAGAATCATACTTTGTACAGGAAACTATTAAATATAAATAGATGTAACGTGGGCTTTATAATACAAAGCCCATCTGGCTAAAAGCCTGCACACACTAAATGATATGTTATGTGTAACATATGTCGGTATGTCGGCAACGCATTATATTACTCTCTGATGTTTTTATTTCCCCCTTTCAAATTAGGGTTAGGGATGGCGAACCCTAATTTGCTTGCGAAATAAGATGTTGTCACTCTCTGATATCTTCGCAATTCAAGAAACTTTGATGGCGAATTTCTGCCTCAGATCTGCTCATGTTGAAGTGTTTATGAGCCCTAACTTGATTGAGAAAAGAAGACGATGACTTCCTGACATTCTTCAGAGTTCTGGAAGCTTCAATTGCACGGTTGAGGTTCAGATCTACTTAGATCGAAACATGTACGAACCCTATCTTGCTTATAAGGAAGGAGATGAAAACTTCCTGATGACTTTGATAGTTTGGAGCTCCCAATGGCGAGTGCGATTTTCAGATTTACTCATACTTGGAGCGATTGCCAACAACCGTACCTCAGGTCGTATTAATCCTTGATTTTTAATTCGTCTCTAAAACGCTTGAAGTTTTTGGCTGATAATGACTTAGTAAATATGTCTGCTTTCTGATAAAACGTTGGTATATGATTGATTTGTAAGTTTTCCTTCTGAACTTGCTCACGAACAAAGTAAATATCGATCTCGATATGCTTAGTCCTAGCATGTTGAATTGGGTTAGCAGACATGTAAATTGCACTCTGGTTATCACACCACACAGTAGGTTTTCTTTCAGCTACTATCTTTAGTTCTTTGAGCATAGATTGTAGCCATAGTATTTCAGCAGTCGTATTAGCTAGACTCCTGTACTCTGCCTCTGCACTTGACCTTGAAATGGTTGCTTGCTTCTTTGAGCACCATGAAATTAAGTTATCACCTATGCAGACATAGTAGCCTGTAATAGATCTTTTATCATCAATGTCCGATGCCCAATCAGATTCTGAATATGCTGTGATATTGAAGTGTTTGTTGTTCTTTAGGGTCAAGCCATAGTTAATTGTGCCTTTTAAGTATCTGAGAATTCTCTTCACTGTTTTCCAGTGTTCGTCAAGTGAATTCTGCATAAATTGTGAAACTTTGTTAACATTGAATGATATATCTGGACGTGTTATAGTTGCATATTGCAATGCACCTATAACACTCCTGTACTGTTTAACATTAGCTATGGCTTCTCCCCTGTTTTTAGAGTAATGTTGGTTAGACACCATAGGTGTAGGTTGTGGATTAGCATTGTCCATGTTTGTTTTGATGAGCAGTTCTGAAATATATTTCTTTTGAGAAAGATGTATTTCAGAATTTGGCCTTCTTTTGACTTCAATCCCCAGGAAATATGACACATCACCTAGATTTTTGATTGAGAATTGATTATCTAAATATGTTGTCACATGTTTGATCTCCTCTTCATTGCAACCTGTAATAATTATGTCATCAACGTATATTAGTATATATGACATTGATGAACTAGTAAATTTAGTAAAGAGTGAGGGATCAGATTTTGTTGGATGATATCCCATGTTTCCCAGAGTAGCTTTCAATTTTTCAAACCAAACTCTGGGAGCTTGTTTTAGTCCATAAATGGCCTTATTAAGCTTGCACACTTGTTCAGGATTTTGTATAAACCCCTGAGGCTGTTGCATATATATCTCCTCTTGTAATGTGCCATTCAAAAATGCATTATTGACATCCAAATGATTTATTCTCCACCCTTTTGTTAGTGCCACTGTAATAATTAACCTGATAGTTGCTGGTTTGACCACTGGTGAGAAGGTTTCATTTAAATCAAACTCATACTCTTGAGTAAATCCCTTGGCAACTAATCTAGCTTTGTATCTATTGATGGTTCCATCTGAGTTCTTTTTTAATTTGTATGTCCATTTACAGTCAATTATATTTTTGTTAGATGGAGGATTCACAAGTACCCATGTGTTGTTTTTTATCAATGCAGTGTATTCTTCAAGCACGACCTTTTTCCAGTTGTTGTCCTTGGCAGCTTGGTCATAGTTGATTGGTTCATCAGTGATGGCAATTGCTGAGTATGTTTTAGGTTTGAAAATGCCACACTTGGCTCTTGTCATCATTGGATGTCCTGGTTGAGGCTGATTGGGATTTGAAGGTGAGTTGTTGGCACTTTCTTGATGTGTGCTACTTCCAGGAGTACTCTCTTCATTTCTTTCACTTGTGTTCTGATCATGGCCTTGTTCTGACCTTTCTTGCTCACTGTTGCTCCTTGTAGGTGGATCATTGGCGTGGCTAGGTGGCTCACTGTGGCCTGGACTGGAGTGTAGATCACCTTGAGCATCAACAGCCATGGTATCATCATTCTTGTCCCAATCATTACCGAGATTTGGTATTTCAGGTATGGCTATCTTTGGATTCAACACCTTTTTTGAAGCTTTCATGCTGGATTCTTTAAATGGGAATATATTTTCGTCAAATACCACGTGTCTACTGATGTAAATTCTGCCACTGGTGTCAATACACTTATAACCTTTTTGGTTAGCACAGTAGCCAATAAATGTGCATGGTTTTGATCTAAAATTGAATTTGTTAGGGTTATAAGGTCTTAAATAGGGGAAGCACAGACATCCATACATCTTGAGTTTAGTATAGTCTGGTTTAGTATTATAGAGCTTCTCTAGTGGACTTATACCATTCAAAATCTTGGTGGGCATTCTGTTTATTAAGTAAACAGCAGAATTAAATGCCTCTGGCCAAAATTTTAATGGTAGAGAAGCTTGTGCAAGTAATGTTAAACCAGATTCAACTATATGCCTATGTTTTCTCTCGATTAGTCCATTTTGCTCAGATGTGTAAGGACAAGTTGTTCTATGATTTATACCCCTTTTTTGAAAGAAGTTAATAATTGGCTTGAATTCAGTTCCTCCATCTGATTGAAAAGTGTTAATAGTGCAGTTGAACTGATTTTCAATCATTTTAAAAAAATTGATGACTGTATTATAAGTTTCAGCCTTTGACTTTAGTAAGTACAACCATGTATATCTCGTGCATGCATCAATGAATGACAAATAGTATCTATAACCAAAATCTGAACTTATTGGAGCAGGACCCCAAAGGTCAGTTGCAATAAGTTCAAAGGGTTTATAAGTAGTAAGTGACTTTGGAAAAGGCAACTTGTGACTCTTTCCCATTTGGCAATAGGTGCATATGTGAGGTAATTTGACATCAGAAAATGGAATTTCATTATTAAGAAGAATTTGTTTTACAATGCTTAGACTAGGGTGACCTAATTTACAGTGCCAGCAATCAAGTGTCATTTTGTCATTGTGATTAGTACTATTTTCAACAATCTCAGTAGCATTGCAACATGGCAGAACTTTAACAGATTTATCACAGCCATCTAATCTAAATTTATAAAGTCCATTGACTGCATCACCCTGCAATAAAACATCTTTAGTTAGTATGTCTCTAACTAGGCAGTAATTAGGATAAAATTCAAAATAAATGTTGTTGTCCTTAGCAAATTGAGAAACGCTAACCAAATTCTTCTTGATTTTTGGAACTCTCAAAAGATTTTATAAAAATAATTGTCATTTACCTCCTACGCTACCCTTTCCAATGTGTGATATGTTAATACACTTACCATTGCCCAACTGATAGATTGTTTACCTTTATATTCCCTGCTACCAAGATTTAGATTTTCAAGATTGTTTGTGATATGATTTGTTGCACTGGAGTCAGGATACCAACTATCGTCATTAATGTGTTCAGCCCTAGCAGTTTCACATTGATTTCTTGATGACTCTGATTGACTAGTATTGTCTGGCTGAACTTGTGCAACGTTAGCACTAGCACTTGACCCCCTTTGATTACCTTGACCTTGTCCATTAGCATAATTGGGATTGTATCTAAAGTAACATTTACTTGCTGTACGGCCAAAATTCTCGCATATTTGACACTTTGGTCTGTTGCTATTATTACTCCATCTTCCTCTTCCTCGGCCACTATTAGAATAACCACCCCTTTGATTAGATTGTTCAGGTCTGTTATTAATATTCTGATTCTTGTTTTTACCTCCAGTAGCTGCATAATTGATATTCATATCATTTTCCTGTTCTCTTTTGCTTTCAATTCTGGCCTCATGTGACAGTAGCATTGAGTGTACATCGTCTATAGATGAGAATTGTCTCTGAGATGATATGATAGCTACAACAGCTTCGTATTCATCACTCAATCCATTCAGAATAATAAGAATTTGTTCTGATTCAGAAATTTTCTGCCCAGCAGCCTCTAACATATCACATAAAGATTTGATCTTACTCAAATAATCTCTCATGTTACTATCACCTTTCTTTACATTCTGCAGTTGTCTTTTATAGTGCATTACTTTGGCATATGATTAATTATTAAATCCCTTTTCAATATTCTGCCAAATGTCGAATGATGTTTTACACCCTATCACTTGTGGAAGAATTTTCTCACTTATAGAAGATAATAGCCAAGAACATATTAATCTATCTTGTCGGTGAAATTTAACATATTCTTCATTGGGAATTACCTGATTTTCTTGATTTGTTGTGAATTGAGCAGGCATTGCAACAGTGCCCATGATATACCCATCAAGACCATAGTCATCCAAAGCAGTCTCGATCTGCAACTTCCACAAAAGATAGTTATTTTCATTTAGCTGAACTGTTATCAGTTGTGACTGTGGGCTAATTACAGTCTTGATTAACTTTTCTGCAGCGGTTGCTCCTTCCTGATGACCAGACACATTAACGGATGTTGATGATGAGTTGCTACTCGCCATGAAAAAGACAATGCTAAACAGTGGGCTCAGGAATAAACTGAATTAAGAAAATTGTTCAAGAAGGAGGAGGCTTAGTTCAAAGATCAACTGTAAGCGACTAGGTTGTTCTTTTGATGAGTTTGTCTCTGATTAGGTTAACTAGACGACACAATTGAGTTTTGATTCTTTGTCTTCACTTCTTGACATTTCTTGATGCAGTCCAAGAAAGGAGATTGGCGATCTGATTTAGCAGATGCAGCCACAATTCATGTGCAGATCAGTGGATTGTCTAAATCTGATCTGTATTTTGGTTGTAGGCGCGGAACTGCTGACTAGAATGCCTCTCAACACTCTCCAATGATGAGTTTTAACTAAGGAGAGTAAAAATCACACTAACTATAGTATGATTCAATATCAGTGCAGGATCTTAATGCTGTTAAGCAAATAGGCATGCTCTGATACCAAGATAGAAATTGCGTAAAAAGATGATTGAAGGAGCAGAAAAGTACAGAGGAGATTTGCAATAGTAAAAATGTTTATTTTGTTTCAGAATCATACTTTGTACAGGAAACTATTAAATATAAATAGATGTAATGTGGGCTTTATAATACACAGCCCATCTGGCTAAAAGCCTGCACCCACTAAATGATATGCTATGTGTAACATATGTCGGTATGTCGGCAACGCATTATATTACTCTCTGATGTTTTTATTTAAACAAAATATATTCTCTACCGACTAAAGGTGATTCTACAGTCCCATCTAGAGGAATGTAATTTTTTAATGTTTTACTTGGTTTTATTTAGTACTCTTACATCATGTATGTATTTAGAACTGAGAAGAAATTGCACATATTTTTATTAAACATGATTATTTTTAAAATAAACCCGTAAACTAGAAAAATAAAATTTCAGATTGCATCAAAATAAAAAGATGACTACTAACACATTATTCTACAACTAATTTTTTATAAAAGAATATTAAGCACCTTATTTTCTAACATGCAATGTAACTCTAAAAATATCCGTAAATTCATCTAGCAGGTTTATTTTCTCCATTGTTGGCAGGCAATTATGTACATTAAATACGATGGGTAAATCCATTTTATCTTCTAATTTAGATGTCCTTGTGCTTCAAAAATATATCGCCATATAATAAATCCTTATTTCCTGTTAATTATTTTACTTGTTCAATATACAATAGTTGAACTGATATCATCTATCCTGGTTACACTATCAGAACCAAGAAATGCACCAAAAATGCTCCTTTCTAAAAATCACATTATTCATGATATCACTATCCAATACAGAAGAATTGGGGTTTCAGAGCTGATATAAAAAATGAAACTGAAAATCAAAAAAGAAACATGGGGAGGGGACCAACGACGATAAACGTATGAAGGCAACAATCATAAATAGAAAAATCCTTGAATCAACTGTTCAAAAGAATAAAACGATAAAACAATTAAACAATCGACGACAATAAATGTGCGGAGGGGGTCGATGATGGTAAACGTACAACATAGCAAATTAATTTCTAAATAATAAAACAATTTACGTACCTTGAATTAGCTGCTCAAAATAAAATCCTCAGAGCAAAGGGATCTGATTTGTCGACGATGATAAAAAGAAAAACCTACGGATCCGTGGATCTGATTTGTATGCGGAAATTTTGTTGAAAGAAATGTACGAAGCCGAAAATTTTACTGGAAAAAAATGTACGAAGGCAAAAGTTTTATTGATGCAAGAAGAAGGAAGCCGAAGTGAGGAAGGAAAATTTTTTTGGCGGCCGAAAAAGTAAGTCAGTGGAGTGAATCGCTGGAAAAATAAACGTGGCACGCGCCAAAATTTCAGAAAAATTATAATAAGAAGTAATCATGTCCCCTGAAACAAAGTTAAAAATAAAATTGGATGCATTGACCCTACAAACGCTACTAATAAATGTAACTGAATCCATGTTTTCTTGTAATGCAAAGATAGGATTCGCTCTTCTTATCCTTTTCTCTTTGAGAGTACGTTCTTGACTTCTTTTCCAAGCTTTTACTTTGCAACTATAATTCAAGTTTATCCTATTGTTCAAACCTTTCGATCCTTTGGTAGAAACCAACGATTGGAAACATGTGTTTGAAACATGTTATGTTTCATGGTTGCAAGTAGATGTAAGTTTTGGCTAGTGATTGGATGCATAACACACGTCAGACATTAGATCGGCTCAATCACTTACATATTGCATATGGATGTGTGTGCATTAGGATCTTATATGGGTGGAAATGGATGTATCACCTTATGGATGTTGCATTTTGATGAATGATTGTGCACACATATAGAGTTTACATGTTATACTAGGATTATTTGCATAATTCTGGCTACATGGCACAAACATATATTGCATTAAGGAGGTCAACTTAATTGGTTGACCGCCTGATTTTCGCATTAGCGTAGGGACATATACACACACTTTTACATATGTTCATACAAGCATTAGAAAAATCTTAAGGATAATGGATGCCCATGGAAGATGGATGAGCAGATGGTTTTGGTTGTTAGGATAGTAGCATTCTTCTTAACTTGGAGATTTTGAGGATGAAATCCTTTAAGTGGGGGAGAATGTAACACCCCAGAATTTAAACACACTATAACCACGCTAAAAGATCATAAACTGAGAATAACCTAATTAAATATTCAGAATTAGGTGAAATCGGCATTACCATTGCATTCGTCTTGGAATTCTGGTTCAAATAGACCCTAATTTTGCGTAAAACGGGTAAAGTATAAAGAAGTTATAGACCTTAGAAGTTTGTATACGCATAAGGTTCATATATATAAATTAAATAATAAAACATATGTCCCGAAAAATCAAACGAGACGTGCGTGGGAACCAGACTCATTAAGGGACGACCCAAGCTCAGCCCGAGTCGATCTATGAGTCGACCCATAGGGGGCTGTGTCGACCCATGGGTCGACCCATCGTAGATCTGGGTAGATCCATTCTATGAACCTGGACTGTTTTGTACACCATATTCATTGCTGACTGAGCATGACTTGTACGGTTTGGATTTAAAACCTAAAATCTAAGGGTTGATGTTGATTCTGTAACTCTATAAACAGATGGCTTCCTTCATTCTCAATTCACAACTTCTTCATATCTTCTTCCTCTTTGAAACTACTCCGAAAATTATAAATATATAAATGGGGGAATGCCGCTAGAGATTGGATTAAACAGAAACAACATCAAGACTTGGACTTTGATTGGACTTGGATTCTTGCAGCAGGGTGTTATGTAATTATCTTTACCAAGATTTAGTATGTGTCACAGTTATTTACAGATCTGATTTCTTAGGCCTTGAATATGTAAATAAAATTGGTAGGGATCTACAGTGCTAGTGAAATAAATATTACACCTGTTTTAACTGTAAATCACCTATGCCTAGGATCAGTTATATACATGCCTATGATGTTAATTAATCAAGTCATACATTCTTGTGATGTTATTTAAATAAATCATGCATGCTTGTGATGTTAATTAGAAAAGTTATACACGTGCCTGTGATATTGGAAAAATAATAAGTTAAATGTATCTATCTTCCTTTTCCCATTTTTCTATGTTTATTTCCAGTCTTGCCCATATGCCTATGTGATTCTAATTTTTTTCCTATGGTTCCTTTTTATTTTACGCCAAGCCTAGGCCTTTAGAAGCCTAGGCTATACCTGATTAGAGTGTGTGTATGATTGGTGCAATAATGAACGACATAAAAAGGAAATTAGGCATATTAAGTAATTGGGACGGATTGACTATATTTTAGCAAAAAGGACAAATGTACACAAGCTAAGCTTATTGTAAACTAATAAGGGGGATAATGTGTATATGCTATAACTTGGTAGAGATGTGCATAAACCTGTGTATATTATAAATTGGGAACATGATTAATGAATATTATGCATATGAATTGAACATGTTAAGTTTGACTTAAAACAGACTTTAAGTAAATTAACATGATAAGAATAGGGTAAGTACTAGACGTAGTTTAATAACTTGAAATGATATGGGAATTGTACACATCTGGGCAGGTGTTTGGGGAAAGGGTTGTACACATAATGACATGCATTAATTACAACAACGCCTATTAATGAACCTAAACCTGCTAGGTTAAAACCTGAGTATTTATAATCTAAGAGGTCCCTCATTCTTGCTGTTGTATCGGGTTTTGGGACTCTTGAAATCCTAGTAACTTGGGGGCACAAGCTTAGGGGGTTTGGCTTGCATCAATCTGTTATTTGGGGCCCATATCAGTGAGTATCCCTGTTGGTATCTTATTAGAAGGGGCCTCACACTAGGTAGGGGCCAGGGCACGCTTTACTGAACTGGATAGTACGAGTTCACACAGGGGTGGTTACGGGCGCAATCCGGCGGAGTCATGAGCGTTCATGAGTCCAACTAGGAAAGATAAGACGTTATAACACCTATGGATATTGTTGTGTTCCATAAGTCACTGGGTTAGGGAGTGATACACCCTACTGCCGGGGCTAACACATGGTATTTAGGCAATAGGGAGCCGATCACTTGGGTAGTAATTAGGGTAAACCTAATCCTGCTGTTGTGTAATTAGGGTAACACCTAATCATGTTATGTAATCAGGGTATGCCTAATTTTGCTGTTTATTTCTGCTATTAATCCTGTTGACATAAAATCATGTTGAACTTGTTATACTAGTATTGGTGCAAACTCAGATTTAAGACATGTATGTTCAAACATATATGTTCGGATATTACCTGCTATAGGATATAAATGTGAAGCATTACTTGATCAAGTTTATTTCTGTTATTCTTCCCATCATGCTTATTAGTTTTGATGTTTACAAATTGAATTGAGTCTTCTACAAAAAAAATGTTTGTGTATAAGTGTCTATATGTATATATCTATAAGTGGTTCTTATAGCAAAGTCTACTTAAGTCTTTTAGAAGTGCATTTTGATTCATACTTATATTTTAACACTCGCTAATATGATCCTTGACATAGAAGGATAGCTTTTTTGGTTTGCTACTAATTAGCAACCCACAAAAAATGAGTTATCTTGCATAAATATATAACTAGCCTGTAATAACTTTGGGAATTAATACAGGTTGAAAAAGGGGAAATCAATAAGAGGAAAAAGTTAGATGGTTAAATGAAGGTGACTAGCTAACAAATATTTTTCCAACCAACGAATTTAGTTGCATAAACCTTACAAATGTAAACAAGCACCACAATTTTGACCCTTGCACTTTAAAGGACGAAGCTATAAAACAATTTTCAAATTTTTATAATTTTAATAGTCATCAATTATTATCAATTTAGAATAAATCAATCAAGTATATTATTTCTCAGGTTTATTAATTATATAAACCATCTAACTGGATTCAAAGTTGGAGCAAATAGAAATAGAATATGAGTTGTCCGAAAAGGTAGTGCCAAAAATTAGCAAAAGAAAATAAATTGCTCAAAAACCCAAGATATCTCACTTCAGTAACATCACACCCATGTGCTTTTCACTTTATTTTCTACCTTATTATTTTTCTTTTAACTTTCTGACTAAGAGTAGGGTAAATAAATTTATCATTAGGATTAATCAACATGAGAACAAAACTAAAAATGAATCATAACAATTCATTTTCGACTATGCCTACATTCAAATTTGATTGGTTTTTGAATAAAAACGCCATAATGTTATGATCTTTCTACTGCAAAGAAAATAATTTTGGGTGCTCACCTTGTCAGGTATGGACAAATATTTGTCCTAGTTTAACCAATTCTGCAATTGTTATTACTTCACTTAAAGTTTACCAAAAATGAAGTTTCAGTTAAAGTATTGCAAATGAAATTTCAAATCTTGAACAAGTAAAATTTTCAGGAGGTAGAAAGTGGCTTTCTTTTTTAATTTTAAAAATGGATCTCATTTTCCTCAACTCCTTTTTGGACCCGCTCCCATAAACTGATAGAGAAGATTGTAAGTTTTGAAGTCCCTTACAAAAAGTGATTTAACCTCAATTATCAGCTAAAAACAATGTAAACGACTCATTTACAGAGCAAGCAAGTGTGTTCCACAGAGGTTCAAAGCAAATGTTTTATAATCCATGTATGTGATTAAACTTAGGATATTAATTGTACCAAATGTATGTGTATACATTATTTCTGTTTATTGTTGTTTCCGTCTAAACAGTTTCTATAACAAACCGGTCGATTTTCGACCTCGAAAATCGACATGAATACGTCCTTTGTATAACATGTCGACTATTCAAGTATAGAAAATAATTGATCATTAATAGAAAGAAGTTAGAGGGTGAGAAATAGAAAGAAATAAAGTTAGAATAGAAGAAAAGAAGATAAAAGATAGAACTGAAAAACAATACAGAATTTCACAATCGCAGCGGAATATAATATAATATATAATGTTAGATCAAAAAGTGGTTCTAACACCCAATTGAATGATAATTCTAAAAAAATGAATAGAAAGACGACAAGAACACACGATTTATAGTGGTTCGGCGTTAAAGAGCCTATGTCCACTTTATACTTCTTTAATTGATGATTTGAATACAAATACAATGTTGATTCTCACTCAATATCACTTATGCAATTGATAATCTCTCCTAATTTTGTAGAATTACACTCCAAAAGTTTGGGTATAATCTGAATAAAGCAATGAAATTCGCTGGTCTAGAACTTAGAGTGACTAATCTGCTAGAAGATCCTTCAAATGAAGCGTTTTGGGGCATTTACAGACCCATCCAGTTCGGGTGCCACGTGGGGACCATATCGTGACTTTCAGATCCGCTTGTTTAAGGATGGTGACAGCGCATTGTAAATCATGGGATAGTGGGGGTTACCCGCTTTGATTTTGATGGAATCGTGGGATGTAACTGTTATGACATTGGCCTCCCGTTCGGATCGGCCGTCCAAATCATATTCCGATCGGATATACACACTAAACCGATCCAAATAAGTCACTTGGGGTTAGTCCTCTTAGTTTGCACGTTGCATGCAGAAGGGCTCGGTTAAGAGAAGGACCGATCCGATTTGGATACCTGTCATGCATTTTTCTCTTGAACACATCCATCGATTAGTTCTTTAGCTTTGTGTAGCCTAACCACAAAGTAGCTAACATTTTGCCCCCTCGAAGTACGCGTTTATCGATGATAAAGCGTGCTTTGAAATGGTCAACTAACTCGTTTCTAAATCAGTTGCTTCCATCTGTTCATAAAGTCGCGATGCTTCGTGAAGTCGTATCTTTTAGTATTTGTAGGATCTATAAATACATCACGAGGTCTGGAATCTCTTCTGTTATTTCCAAAAATTCAAGGATTTCACTTGAGACTCAGGCACTTGTCCCAGACTCCCAGGTAAACTTTGCAATTTTTAAGGTACTCTGTTTGGTGTGTTTATGCATAAGTTATAATACCTTTTTATATTTCCTTGCTTTTCCTCCATATATTGAGTTGCGCTGTCATATTAATGATTTTGTCTTAGTTCGGATTAGATTTATATTTGAACCGCTTCACATCTGATCCGTCACTACACTATCGGGCTGGAAGACTATGAAATGGCTTGGGTTATTTGCTGATCGGATTGAGTTGGAGCGTCTAATCCATCAGAATTCGAAATGACTTCCTCTTCACATATAAATTCATGCTCTCTCCTTCCATTCTTCACATTTTGTCGTCGCCTTTCTCGTTTATCAAGAACACTAATTTCCGAATCACGAAGAAAACTTTCTAATTCTCGAAATAAACTTATAGGTGGCGCTTTGATCCTTGCATTGTTTAGTTTTTTGCCAACCTAAACTTGAATTTACAGTAAATTCAGGCATTACTTGATTTAATGCCTAAGTCGACATTGATGTCTTTCTTCTCGCTGCCATCGTCATTGGTGGTTTTGCCACCTCGAGGCTCTGTTGGAGGCAGCCTAAGTTGACGCCGAGTTCATTTATTCATAAACACCCCACCCAAAACGAGTGTATGAGAGCATTGGGTTCGTTGTTCTTGGATGATTGGGATAGAGGAAGAAAGAGACACACTTGGGAGATAGGATCGGTCTGGGGCAGAGCGGATGATCTCAGAGTGATTGGGATAAAGTATGCGACCTCGGTTCGGATCGGTGGAGACGATATCTATTAGAGTCTTAAGTTACTTAAGTGGAGAAACTGGGGTTTTAGACATTGGTGTGGTTCGGTTCTATGTCAACCGACCCGAACGGAATTTTCCTATGAAAATTCTACCCAAGTTGTTTCCATTTTCCATTCACTTTCGAACCGACCCTAGGCTCTAATGCCCAAGTCTTCGAACCGATCTGGCACTTTAGTATACATATCGTCAAATCAATCCTGTTAGCTTGTCCAGATTACCGGTCCGATCCTAATTTCTATAGCTTCACAAGAACCAATCCGAATCGGACGTGTTTCTCTTTTCCTCCGAATCGTACCGATAAGCCTACATATAAACTTCTAAACTGAACCCTTGTTGTAACAACGGATTAAAGAATACTTAATTTTTAAAGTAAGAATTAAGGGAAACGGGTTACGCCATTGCGTTCGTCTCGAAATTCTGCTTGGAATAGAGTTCAAGTTTTCGTAAATCGGACTTTGTATGAGGAAGTTATGGCCCTCAAAAGTTTCAGGAATTTAAATAAATTAAAACAGCTCAGATTTAAATTCAAATTTTCAAATGAAAACAAAGAAGCAGGCTAGGTGGGATTCCACCCCCCCTCCACCCGGCCAGGTCGACCAGGGGGTCGACCTCCCCTATACAGGTCGACCTGGGGGTCGACCTACCCCCTTGGGCAGAACCGAACTGTGACAATTTCTGACTTATGGTTGAGTCATTAGGGCACAGATGGCTGTTTCTGGATAACTCTATCTGGTCTGGATGGTCTTGATTGCTCCTAGGTTTATCTAACGGCTTACATTAGTTTAAACTTCTATATGAACAACTGATGCCCTCAACCCGAAATCACGTAAAAATTCATTCCATGAGCCATCATGCTGTCCATAGTCAACCCAGAGTAGCCGCCACTCATCTCCAATTAGAAAGAAAATTAGAAGCTACGAATCGAATCAAATCAAATCTAAATTGGAGAATCGATAGTCTACTTTAAGGGAGAGCTATTTAGTTTCAGAAAACAGATTCCAGAAATACAAGAATCATTCTCTTTTTCTAAGTTCAAGTTACTTTCAGATGTGAATTCTTAATTGAAATTCTTGGCATGTAAAATCTAGATCTAAGCTATATTTGATTATGAGATAATCCTTTCAGATTTATCAAATCTATCTATTAGATTTATGCCTGCGATGTTATTCAAATCTAATTCATTAGATTTATGCCTGATGTTAGTATTCCTTTCAATTGAATCTGTGCTTGTATATGCCTTTGGGAACCATTGTTGACTATGGAATTGGTCCAATCATATCTATCCTTGCTGTTTATCAGAATCGTAATCCTGTTTAAGTTCATAATATAACTCTTGTCAAACCTATATGTCTGTGACGGTTCACGATGATATTCATATCATATGCATATGCCTGCAATGTATTCAATGCAAAACTTGTCAATTTGGCATATCAAATTTATTGGACCAATAGTTTTTATCATCATATGCCTATTCTTATGCCTCTTATGTTCCATATTGTTTCTCCGCTTATTTTATGAATCTTGAGTTGAATCTCAAAATATGTACGTTATGAATGCGGGGGTAATTGGGTAAAATATAAAATTTACATTATTTGGCATAATTTGGAACTTGTATTATGGCATGACTGTTAAGATGCAAATTGGGGTAATTTGACATGAATTATGGAATATGTAATTTGACATATTGAATCTAGAGTTGGCATGAACGACAAAGTATGTAATTTAGCATGAAAAATCTAGTTTTGGGCATAAGCTGTAAAATAGAATATTAAATCCAGATTGGGCATAACTGTTAGTTGGAACGCCAAGCATAGTGTATATTGTGATTTTGGAGCATGACTATTATTGTAAATTTAGGGAAGATTGGGTATAGCCAATTTTGATTAATAACTTGAAATTGGAAATTTGCTGGGCATAACTTGGGAATTGGAACACGACTAGTTTTGGGGAATTTGGTAATTAGGATGTAAAATCTAGATTTGGGTATATATGGTAAATGTGTAAAATAAAGATGAACATGCCTAACCCGAGGTTAGATTGAGTTGTGGTGTAAAACTGCTCGGAACTCCCCGACACATCCAGTAACCACAACAATACTTATCTAATGTGAGAGGTTAGTGCATCATGCCCAAGAAAAACCCGAGTTTAGATTGAGTTGTGGTGCAAAATTATCCGAAACCGCCCGGCACATCCAGTAACCGCAACAACACATATCTAATGTGAGAGGTTGGTGAATTAATAAATAAATTAATGCTAATGAACAAGACATGCTAAGAAATGACTAGGGTTAAGTTAATAGGAAACACTTAACCAGTATAGCATGATAAATAGGTAGGGTTAAGTTAACAAGAAACACTTAACCAATATAACATGATGAATGACTTGGGTTAAGTTAATAGGAAACACTTAACCGGTATAGCATGATAAATGAGTAGGGTTAAGTTAATAAGAAACACTTAACCAATATAACTTGATTTGTGGTAAGGTTAAGTTAAAACAAGAGGGAAACACTTAACCAATCCAACATGATAAGTAAGGAGGGTTAAGTTAATAAGAAACACTTAACCAACATGACACGATGAATGAGAAAGATTAAGTTAACACGAGAGGGAAACACTTAACCAATATATCTTGATTTGTGGTAGGGTTAAGTTAACAAAGAAAGCAACACTTAACCAAAGTAACATGACAAGTAGGTGGGTTAAGTTAACTTGAATTGATTGATGACACTTAACCAATACAACATGATGAACACGTGGGGTTAAGTTGACAAGAAACACTTAACCAATCCAACACGATAAGTGAGGAGGGTTAAGTCAATAAGAAACACTTAACCAACATGACATGATGAATGGGTGGGTCAAGTTAACGTGAATGGACAACACTTAACCAATATGACATAATGTGTAGGAGGGTTAAGTACATATCGGGTTGGTGCGTAATATTAGTAAATATAGTCCCACAAAACTTAACCGTTAAATAAACATGCTTGAATCGGTGGGAGGGTTAAGTACATCTCGTGTAGGTGGGTAATATTAGTATATATAGGCCCACAAACTTAACCATTAAATAAACATGCTTGAATCAGTGGGAGGGTTAAGTACATATCGTGTAGATGGGTAATATTTGTATATATAGGCCCACGAACTTAACTAGTATGAAACCCTAGTAACGGGGACCCATTTCAGCAGTAACCCACATAGATGTATCATGGTACCCTGAACTAGGCAGGGTGGGGCACGATTACCGGACTGGTTATAAGTGGTCAAAACAGCGGCAGGGGGTACGTCAGTGTATGTTCTGACGGTTTATGGGCGTGCACGTACTCCAGAGTGGAAAAAGCAGGCACTGCGTACCAGTAGTTGTACACTGTGCATCTTGAATCGTGTCGGATTGCTATCATAAGGATTGATACACCTTATGGTGGGACCAGCACAGGGTATCTACATGCAAGAGAGGGCCAATTGACATAGACACGAGAGAAATTAATACAAGTAGGGAGCCGATCGATATGGTAGTAAGGGTACATCTAACACATTCATTGCAATAAGGCAGATTGAGGTGGAATCCTCATAATAGATGTACACTTGAAGGATACCACAATTGCGGGGATTGGGATCACGTTATCATATGATCATTTTATATAGATTACTAGTTGGGACACTAGTTGGGTGGTGCAGAGGTATAAAAAACAGAATAATAAGGTAGCAGCGAAGCAGAGAAAAAGTAGAAGCGCATTCAGTTTATATTGCCTTATCATACCTATACTAATCGTATGTTATCTTGGTCTCACGGTATTGTCTTATATTCACTTTATTCATGTCATGATGCTTGGCCTGTTTATATGTTGAAAGTCACTGGACTTACCAGACTTATGTCTGACCTAGTTTTATTTCGCCTCTTTTCTTCTGTCCCCCCTGGTTTTCTGGGTGGAAATGTTACCACTTAGCTCAGTTTTCTTTCCAAGCTCGAAGATAGTCGATGTATTGCTTTGGACCCTCTCTTCCACTGCTATGGCTGGTTCATGCTTTATTGGGGAATATCATTGTTATTTTTATTCTTCTTTTATATATGGAAGTTTTTAAATCAAGACAGAAGTTCTATGTATTACTTTTAAGTATGATTGAGACAACTATTGTAAAGCTTGACTGAACCACATTGTTTATAAAATGACTTTATTTTCCACTGCTTTATTTGTCTGTCTTGTAATTTATCTACATATTTTGCTTAAAATGCTCCACCTTAGTTAAGACATTCCCTTTATGGGTGACCTTAACGGAGATGGGGTGTTTCACTTGGTATCAGATCTGAAGGTTACCTGATCAAATAAAAGATTTGAAAAATTGTTATCTAAACGGTTTTAAAAGAAGCATTTTCAAAAGAAAGGTTTTGTTTAAAGGCATATTCCCCAAAGCCATATGCACTATCTTTTGATCCTCTGTTTGAATCCTTGTTTCCTTGTTTCCTTAGTCTTCGGGGCTCCTGGCTTTCTGGGAGGTAGCCTCATCGCGACATGGCTCC
Organism: Allium sativum; assembly: GCA_030737875.1. Lineage (NCBI taxonomy): Eukaryota > Viridiplantae > Streptophyta > Magnoliopsida > Asparagales > Amaryllidaceae > Allium > Allium sativum. Next base: position 861,253,053 of record CM060909.1, read on the forward strand.
GTAGGCTCGATGAGACTACAACACCTGTCAAAGGGCGAAGAAGTCCCAACCTCCATCCATAGACGTAGTAGTTTCACTTGCGGCTAATTCTCTTCCAAGCTTTGTAGGGTTTCCCGTGTGATGGAGGCAATGTTCGAGAGACTTGTCAACATGATTCACAAAGGAGGTAAAGAGAAAGAGGCCAAAGGGGAAGAATCAAAAACAAGGGATTGGAATATAAGAAGGGTGGAGGAAATAATAGATCCCGCAACAAGAGGAAGTATCTTTTCTATGGTATAGAGGTTCATTTAGTTGTAGGAAGTAAAAGACAAGTGGTTGTTTTCAGCATGGTGAGGCAGGGCATCTTATCAAGGATTTCCCGGAGGACAAGGACAAGGACAAAGGACATGATTTTCAGGAAGGCAAGTGCATGCTTTCACCGCTAGTGTACTTGAGAGAAAGATAGTAAAGTTTAGTTTTTCTTTTTGATCATCCTGTTAGTACTCTTTTTGATTTTAGCGCTTCACATTCGTATATCTGCTTCTGTAGTTGAGTCTCTACACCTTAGTACTAGTATAATAGAAGATCCCATTATTGTCTCAAATCCAGTTGGTGGTTCGGCTCATTTATCTTTGGTTTGTAAGGATTTGAGGATAGCTATGTTAAGTATTGAGTTTAAGTGTAACGCTTATGTTTTTGGTTTCATAGGCTATGGGTTAATTCTAGGCATGGATTGGTTAGCTAGTAATTGTGAAAGGAGGGTAGTTAGACTTTTGACTTGCCTCGGGAATACCCTCGAGATTTCATGCGTTCCTAAGGGATCAGTTTGGCTTAGCTCCCTAGAATCACTTGATGCATCTATCAATGATTTGCGATTCGTTAGAGTAGTCCATGAGTACGCAGATGTTTTTGATTAGGTTAGGGGTTTCCCCCCTAAAACTCGAGACCGGCCTCCGCATATATCTAGTTGACAATGCAAAGCCAGTTATGCGAACAATGATAGTTTTGGAGCAAGATTGGCGCGGATAGCCAGAGTCAGTTAAGTGCTCAATTGATTGGTTGTTCTGCTAGTATTATCTCACATAGATCATCCAAATTCGGAGGAGTTATTCCCTGGGTGCTGTCTGGTATTGGTTTAGGCATTTGGGGCTTGTACTTGAGGGATGTCGAGTTCAACTAGGATGGTTTGTGTAAGAAATAAATGGTTGTGGCAGGCGCCCTAAGTAAGATGACCTTAAGAGAGGTAAAAAGTACATAGCAACCTTTAGCTTTACACCCTCAGATTTGTGACATGATGGATAAGCTAAGTAGTAGAGAGATCTCTAATCATCTTAGTATATACACTTGGTACCATGGTTAACACCTGTTTATCTTGGAGTTCGACTACATTGGGTACCCTCTAGCATAGTAAGTGATCGAGGTCCTATCTTTACTAGTAGGTTTTGGAAATGGAGGTCAAGAAGCTACGCAATCGTGAAGTTAAATTAGTTAAGGTACAGTGGAGTAAAGCTCAAGAAGATGAGATATAAAAGACTGAAGAATAAATACACGTAGCCTACCCTTTTATTTTTGAGGGTACATCCTTGATCTCTCTTTCCTTAAGTTTATGCATGCTTGTATCTACCTTTTAAGTATATCTCCTCGATCCTATTCCTTTTCCTTAGGTTGAAGCCAATGGATGTAAACATGTGTTTGAAACATGTTATGATTGGTGGTTGCAAGTGGTTGCTAGTGGTTGCTCGTGGATGCATATACACACATTTGGCACTATATCGGCTCAGTCACTTTCATATTGCATATGCATGAGTGAATTTTTATATATATGAACTGAAACTTAATGTGTTATCATATGGATGTTGCATTTGTATGAATGATTGTGGACTCATGTAGAAGTTATAAAGTATGATTAGGAATAATTGCATACATGATGGACTCATGGCACTGACATAATTCACATTGAAGAGGTCAACTGAATCAGTAAACCGCCGATTTTGCATTAGATAAGGACATGTACACACTATGCATATGATCATGAAAGCATTAGAAATCTTTTTAAGGACAATGGACGCCTGTGATTGAATGGTTTACTAGATGGATGTTGGATGTTAGGATATGCATTCTTCTTAACTTAGAGATTTCGGGGACGAAATCCTTTAAGGAGGGGAGAATGTAACACCCCGTATTTTCTAAGAATATTAAAAGAACGAATTTAAGAATACTTAATTTTAAAAGTGAGAATTAAGGGAAATGGGTTACGCCATTGCATTTGTCTCGAAATTCTGCTTGGAATAGAGTCCAAGTTTCCGTAAATCGGACTTCGTATGAGGAAGTTATGGCCCTCAGAAGTTTCAGGAAGTTAAATAAATTAAAACAGCTCAGATTCAAATTCAAAATTTCAAATGAAAACAAAGAAGCGGTCTGGGCGGGATTTTTCCCGCCCCAGGCCAGGTCGACCAGGGGGTCGACCTCCCTTATACAGGTGGACCTGGGGGTCGAACTGGGGGTCGACCTACCCCCTCGGCCAGATCCGAATGTGACGATTTCTGACTTACGGATGAGTCACTAGGGCATAGGTGGCTGTTTCTGGATAACTCTATCTGGTCTGGATGGTCTTGATTGCTCCTAGGTTGATCTAACAGCTTACATTAGTTTAAACTTCTATATAAACAACTGATGCCCTCAACCCTAAATCACACAAAAATTCATTCCATGAGCCATCATGCTATCCATGGCCAACCTAGAGTAGCCGCCATTCTTCTCCAATCAGAAAGCAATTTAGAAGTTACGAATCAAATCAAATCAAATCTAAATTAGAGAATCGATAGTCTACTTCAAGGGAGAGCTATTCAGTTTCAGAAAACAGATTCCGGAAATACAAGAATCATTCTCTTTTTGTAAGTTCAAGTTACTTTTAGATGTGGGTTCTTAATTGAAATTCTTGGCATGTAATAATCTGGATCTTATCTATACTTTATTATGAGATAATCCTTTCAGATTTATCAAATCAAATCTATTAGATTTATGTCTACGATGTTATTCAAATCTAATCCAGTAGATTTATGCCTAATGCAAGTAATCCTTTCAATTGAATATGTGCTTGTATATGCCTTTGGGAACCATTGTTGACTATGGAATTGGTCCAATCATATCTATCCTTGCTGTTTAATGGAATCGTAATCCTGTTTAAGTTTATGATATAACTCTTGTCAAACCTATATGTCAGTGACGGTTCATGATGATATTAATATCATATCTATATGCCTGCAATGTATTCAATGCAAAACTTGTCAATTGTGCATATCAAATTTATTGGATCAATAGTTTTTATCGTCATATGCCTATTCTTATGCCTTTTATGTTCCATATTGTTTCCCCACTTATTTTATGAATCTTGAGTTGAATCTCAAAATATGTATGTTATGTATGCGGGGGTAATTGGGTATAATATAAAATTTACATTATTTGGCATAATTTGGAACTTGTATTATGGCATGACTGTTAAGATGCAAATTGGGGTAATTTGACATGAATTATGGAATATGTAATTTGACATATTGAATCTAGAGTTGGCATGAACGACAAAGTATGTAATTTGGCATGAAAAATCTAGTTTTGGGCATAAGCTGTAAAATAGAATATTAAATCCAGATTGGGCATAGCTGTTAGTTGGAACGCCAAGCATAGAGTATATTGTGATTTTGGAGCATGACTATTATTGTAAATTTAGGGAAGATTGGGTATAGCCAATTTTGATTAATAACTTGAAATTGGAAATTTGCTGGGCATAACTTGGGAATTGGAACACGACTAGTTTTGGGGAAATTGGTAATTAGGATGTAAAATCTAGATTTGGGTATATATGGTAAATGTGTAAAATAAAGATGAACATGCCTAACCCGAGGTTAGATTGAGTTGTGGTGTAAAACTGCCCAGAACTCCCCGACACATCCAGTAACCACAACAATACTTATCTAATGTAAGAGGTTAGTGCATCATGCCCAAGAAAAACCCGAGTTTAGATTGAGTTGTGGTGCAAAACTGCCCGAAACCGCCCGGCACATCCAGTAACCGCAACAACACATATCTAATGTGAGAGGTTGGTGCATTAATAAATAAATTAATGCTAATGAACAAGACATGCTAAGAAATGACTAGGGTTAAGTTAATAGGAAACACTTAACAAGTATAGCATGATAAATAGGTAGGGTTATGTTAACAAGAAACACTTAACCAATATAACAAGATGAATGACTTGGGTTAAGTTAATAGGAAACACTTAACCAGTATAGCATGATAAATGGGTAGGGTTAAGTTAATAAGAAACACTTAACCAATATAACTTGATTTGTGGTAAGGTTAGGTTAAAACAAGAGGCAACACTTAACCAATCCAACATGATAAGTGAGCAGGGTTAAGTTAATATGAAACACTTAACCAACGTGGCACGATGAATGAGAAGGATTAAGTTAACACGAGAGGGAAACGCTTAACCAATATAACTTGATTTTTGGTAGGGTTAAGTTAACCCAAGAAAGCAACACTTAACCAAAGTAACATGACAAGTAGGTGGGTTAAGTTAACTTGAACCGATTGATGACACTTAACCAATACAACATGATGAACACGTGGGGTTAAGTTGACAAGAAACACTTAACCAATCCAACACGATAAGTGAGGAGGGTTAAGTTAATAAGAAACACTTAACCAACATGACATGATGAATGGGTGGGTTAAGTTAACATGAATGGACAACACTTAACCAATATGACATAATGTGTAGGAGGGTTAAGTACATATCGGGTTGGTGGGTAATATTAGTAAATATAGGCCCATAAAACTTAACCGTTAAATAAACATGCTTGAATCGGTGGGAGGGTTAAGTACATCTCGTGTAGGTGGGTAATATTAGTATATATAGGCTCACAAACTTAACCATTAAATAAACATGCTTGAATCGGTGGGAGGGTTAAGTACATCTCGTGTAGGTGGGTAATATTTGTATATATAGGCCCACAAACTTAACCAGTAGGAAACCTTAGTAACGGGGACCCATTTCAGCAGTAACCCACATAGATGTATCATGGTACCCTGAACTAGGCAGGGTGGGGCACGATTACCGGACTGATTATAAGCGGTCAAAACAGCGACAGGGGGTACGTCATTGTAGGTTCCGACGATTTACGGGCGTGCGAATACTCCGGAGTGAGAAAAAGCAGGCACTGCGTACCAGTAGTTGTACACTGTGCATCTTGAATCGTGCTGGGTTGCTATCATAAGGATTGATACACCTTATGGTGGGACCAACACAGGGTATCTACATGCAAGAGAGGGTCGATTGACACAAACACGAGAGAAATTAATACAAGTAGGGAGCCGATCGATATGGTAGTAAGTGTACATCTAACACATTTATGGCAATTAGGCAGATTGAGGTGAAATCCTCATAATAGATGTACACCTGAAGGCTACCACAATTGCGGGGATTGGGATCACGTTATCATATGATCATTTTATATAGATTTCTAGTTGGGACACTAGTTGGGTGGTGCAGAGATATAAAAATCAGAATAATAAGGTAATAGCGAAGCAGAGAAAGAGTAAAAGCGCATTCAGTTTATCTTGCCTTATCATACTTATACTAATAGTATGTTATCTTGGTCTCACGGTATTGTCTTATATTCACTTTATTCATATCATGATGCTTTTGGCTGTTTATATGCTGAAAGTCACTGGACTTACCAGAATTATGTCTGACCTAGTTTTATTTCGTCGCTTTTCTTCCATCCCCCCGGTTCATAGGGAGGAAATGTTACCACTTAGCACAGTTTTCTTTCCAAGCTCGAAGATAGTCGATGTATTGCTTTGGACCCTCTCTTCCACTGCTATGGATGGTTCATGCTTCATTAGGAATATCATTGTTATTTTTATGCTTATTTTATATTTGGAAGTTTTTAAATCAAGACAGAAGTTCTATGTATTACTTTTAAGTATGATTGAGACAACTATTGTAAAGCTTAACTGAACCACATTGTTTATAAAATGACTTTATTTTCCACTGCTTTATTTGTTTGTCTTGTAATTTATTTGCATATTTTACCTAAAATACTCCACCTTAGTTAAGAAATTCCCTTTGTGAGTGACCTTAACAGAGGTGGGGTGTTTCACTTGGTATCAGAGCTGAAGGTTACCGGATCAGATAAAAGATTTGAAAAATTGTTTTCAAAACGGTTTTAAAAGAAGCATTTTCAAAAGAAAGGTTTTGTTTAAAGGCATGTTCCCCAAAGCCATATGCACTATCTTTTGATCCTGTGTTTGAATCCTTGTTTCCTTCTTTCCTGAGTATCCGGGGCTCCTAGCTTTCTGGGAGGTAACCTCATCGCGACATGGTTCCGTAGGCTCTATGAGACTACAACACCTGTCAAAGGGCGAAGAAGTGCCCAACCTCAATCCATAGTCATAGTTGTTTCACCTACGACTAATTCTCTTCCAAGCTTTGTAGGGTTTCCCGTGTGATGGAGGCAATGTTCGAGAGACTTGTCAACATGATTCACAAAGGAGGTAAAGAGAAAGAGGCCAAAATGGAAGAATCACAAACAAGGGATTGGAATATAAGAAGAGCGGAGGAAATAATAGATCCCGCAACAAGAGGAAGTATCTTTTCTATGGTATAGCGGGTCATTTAATTGTGGGAAGTAAAAGAAAAGTGGTTGTTTTTAGCATGGTGAGGCAGGGCATCTTATCAAGGATTGCCTGGAGGACAAGGACAAGGACAAAGGACATGATTTTCAGGAAGACAAGTGCATGCTTTCACCGCTAGCGTACCTGAGAGAAAGATAGTAAAGTTCGGTTTTTCTTTTTGATCATCCTGTTAGTACTCTTTTTGATTTTAGCGCTTCACATTCGTATATCTGCTTCCATAGTTGAGTCTCTATACCTTAGTACTAGTATAATAGAAGATCCCATTATTGTCTCAAATCCGGTTGGTGGTTCAGCTCATTTATCTTTGGTTTGTAAGGATTTGAGGATAGCTATGTTAAGTATTGAGTTTAAGTGTAACACTTATGTTTTTGGTTTCATGGGCTATGGGTTAATTCTAGGCATGGATTGGTTAGCTAGTAACTGTGAAAGGAGGGTAGTTAGACTTTTGACTTGCCTCGGGAATACCCTCAAGATTTCATGCGTTCCAAAGGGATCAGTTTGGCTTAGCTACCTAGAATCACTTGACGCATCTATCAACGATTTGCGATTCGTTAGAGTAGTCCATGAGTACGCAGATGTTTTTGATTAGGTTAGGGGTTTCCCCCTAAAACTTGAGATAGACTTCCGCATATATCTAGTTGACAATGCGAAGCCAGTTATGCGATCAACGATAGTTTTGGAGCAAGATTGGCGAGGATAGACAGAATCGGTTAAGTGCTCAATTGATTGGTTGTTTTGCTAGTATCATCTCACATAGATCGTCCAAATTTGGAGGAGGTATTCCTTGGGTGCTTGTATGATATTAGTTTAGGCCTTTGGGGCTTGTACTTGAGGGATGTCGAGTTCGACTAGGATGGTTTGCGTAAGAAATAAATGGTTGTGGCAGGCGCCCTAAGTAAGACTGACCTTAAGAGAGGTAAAAAGTACATAGCAACCTTTAGCTTTAGACCCTCAGATTTATGACATGATGGATAAGCTAAGTAGAGGAGAGACCTCTAATCATCTTAGTATATACACTTGGTATCATGGTTAACACCTGTTTATCTTGGAAAGATAGTTCGACTACATTGGGTACCCTCTAGCATAGTAAGTGATCGAGGTCCTATCTTTACTAGTGGGTTTTGGAAATGGAGGTCAAGAAGCTTCACAAATGTGAAGTTAAATTAGTTATGGTACAGTGGAGTGAAGCTCAAGAAGATGCGACTTAGAAGACTGAAGACTAGATACACGCAGCCTACATTTTTCTTTTTTAGGGTACATCCTTGATCTCTCTTTCCTTAAGTTTATGCATGCTTGTATCTACCTTTTAAGTATATATCCTCGATCCTATTCCTTATCCTTAGGTAGAAGACAATGGATGTAAACATGTTATGATTGGTGGTTGCAAGTGGTTGCTAGTGGTTGCTCGTGGATGCATATACACACATTAGGCACTTGATCGGCTCAGTCACTTTCATATTGCATATGCATGAGTGAATTTTTATATATATGAACTGAAACTTAATGTGTTATCATATGGATGTTGCATTCGTATGAATGATTGTGCACTCATGTAGAAGTTATAAAGTACGTTTAGGAATAATTGCATACATGATGGACTCATGGCACTGACATAATTCACATTGAAGAGGTCAACTGAATCAGTAAACCGCCGATTTTGCATTAGATAAGGACATGTACACACACTATGCATATGATCATGAAAGCATTAGAAATCTTTTTAAGGACAATGGACGCCTATGATTGAATGGTTGAGTAGATGGATTTTGGATGTTAGGATATGCATTCTTCTTAACTTAGAGATTTCGGGGACGAAATCCTTTAAGGAGGGGAGAATGTAACACCCTGTATTTTCTAAGAATATTTAAAGAACGAATTAAAGAATACTTAATTTTTAAAATGATAATTAAGGGAAATGGGATACGCTATTGCGTTCGTCTCGAAATTCTGCTTGGAATAGAGTCCAAATTTTCATAAATCGGACTTCGTATGAGGAAGTTATGGCCCTCAGAAGTTTCAGGAATTTAAATAAATTAAAACATCTTAGATTTAAATTCAAAATTTCAAATGAAAACAAAGAAGTGGGCTGGGCGGGATTTTTCCAACCCCATGCCAGGTCGACCAGGGGGTCGACCTCCCCTATACAGGTCGACCTGGGGGTCGACCTACCCTCTCGGGCACATCCGAACTGTGACGATTTCTGACTTATGGCTGAGTCACTAGGGCATAGGTGGCTATTTCTGGATAACTCTATCTGGTCTGGATGGTCTTGATTGCTCCTAGGTTTATCTAACGGCTTACATTAGTTTAAACTTCTATATAAACAACTGATGCCCTCAACCCGAAATCACACAAAAATTCATTCCAAGAGCCATCATGTTGTCCACGGTCAACCTAGAGTAGCCGCCACTCTTCTCCAATCAGAAAGAAATTTAGAAGTTATGAATCAAATCAAATCAAATCTAAATTAGAGAATCGATAGTCTACTTCAAGGAAGAGCTATTCAGTTTCAGAAAACAGATTCCAGAAATACAAGAATCATTCTTTTTTTGTAAGTTCATGTTACTTTTAGATGTGAATTCTTAATTGAAATTCTTGGCATGCATGTAATTATCTAGATCTTATCTATACTTGATTATGAGATAATCCTTTCAGATTTATCAAATCTAATATATTAGATTTATGCCTGCGATGTTATTCAAATCTAATCTAGTAGATTTATGCCTAATGCAAGTAATCCTTTCAATTGAATCTGTGCTTGTATATGCCTTTGGGAACCATTGTTGACTATGGAATTGGTCCAATCATATCTATCCTTGTTGTTTAATGGAATCGTAATCCTGTTTAAGTTCATGATATAACTCTTGTCAAACCTATATGTTAGTGATGGTTCACGATGATATTCATATCATATCTATATGCCTGCAATGTATTCAATGCAAAACTTATCAATTTGGCATATCAAATTTATTGGATCAATAGTTTTTATCGCCATACGCCTATTCTTATGCCTCTCATGTTCCATATTGTTTCTCCGCTTATTTTATGAATCTTGAGTTGAATCTCAAAATACGTACGTTATGAATGCGGGGGTAATTATAACATAAAATTTACATTATTTGGCATAATTTGGAACTTGTATTATGGCATGACTGTTATGATGCAATTTGGGGTAATTTGACATGAATTATGGAATATGTAATTTGACATATTGAACCTAGAATTGGCATGAACGACAAAGTATGTAATTTGGCGTGAAAAATCTAGTTTTGGGCATATGCTGTAAAATGAATATTAAATCCAGATTGGGCATAACTGTTAGTTGGAACACCAAGCATAGTGTATATTGTAATTTTGGAACATGACTATTATTGTAAATTTAGGGAAGATTGGGTATAGCCAATTTTGATTAATAACTTGAAATTGGAAATTTGTTGGGCATAACTTGGGAATTGGAACATGACTAGTTTTGGTGAATTTGGTAATTAGCATGTAAAATCAAGATTTGGGTATATATAGAAATGTGTAAAATAAAGATGAACATGCCTAATCCGAGGTTAGATTGAGTTGTGGTGTAAAACTACCCGGAACCTCCCAGCACATCCAGTAATAACAACACTACCTATCTAATGTGAGAGGTTAGTGCATCATGCCCAAGAAAAACCCGAGGTTATATTGAGTTATGGTGTAAAACTGCCCGGACCGCCCGGCACATCCAGTAATCGCAACAACACATATCTAATGTGAGAGGTTTGTGCATTAATAAATAAATTAATGCTAATGAACAAGACATCCTAAGAAATGACTAGGGTTAAGTTAATAGGAAACACTTAACCAGTATAGAATGATAATGGGTAGGGTTAAGTTAACAAGAAACACTTAACCAATATAACAAGATGAATGACTTGGGTTAAGTTAATAGGAATCACTTAACCGGTATAGCATGATAAATGGGTAGGGTTAAGTTAATAAGAAACACTTAACCAATATAACTTGATTTGTGGTAAGGTTAAGTTAAAACAAGAGGGCAACACTTAACCAATCCAACATGATAAGTGAGGAGGGTTAAGTTAATAAGAAACACTTAACCAACATGACACGATGAACGGGAAGGGTTAAGTTAACACGAGAGGGCAACACTTAACCAATATAACTTGATTTGTGGTAGGGTTAAGTTAACACAAGAAGGCAACACTTAACCAAAGTAACATGACAAGTAGGTGGGTTAAGTTAACTTGAAGTGATTGATGACACTTAACCAATATAACATGTTGAACACGTGGGGTTATGTTGATAAGAAACACTTTACCAATCCAAAACGATAAGTGAGGAGGGTTAAGTTAATAAGAAACACTTAACCAACATGACATGATGAATGGGTGGGTTAAGTTAACATGAATGGACAACACTTAACAAATATGACATAATGTGTAGGAGGGTTAAGTACATATCGGGTTGGTGGGTAATATTAGTAAATATAGGCCTACAAAACTTAATCGTTAAATAACCATGCTTGAATCGGTGAGAGGGTTAAGTACATCTCGTGTAGGTGGGTAATATTAGTATATATAGGCCCACAAACTTAACCATTAAATAAACATGCTTGAATCGGTGGGAAGGTTAAGTACATCTCGTGTAGGTGGGTAATATTTGTATATATAGGCCCACAAACTTAACCAGTAGGAAACCCTAGTAACGGGGACCCATTTCAGCAGTAACCCACATAGATGTATCATGGTACCCTGAACTAGGCAGGGTGGGGCACGATTACTGGTCTGATTATAAGCGGTCAAAACAGCGGCAGAGGGTACGTCAGTGTAGGTTCCGATGATTTATGGGCGTGCACGTACTCCGGAGTGGGAAAAAGCTGGCACTGAGTACCAGTAGTTATACACTGTGCATCTTGAATCATGTCGGGTTGCTATCATAAGGATTGATACACCTTATGGAGGGACCAACACAGGGTATCTACATGCAAGAGAGGGCTGATTGACACAGACACAAGTGAAATTAATACAAGTAGGGAGCCGATCGATAGGGTAGTAAGGGTACATCTAACACATTCATGACAATTAGGCAGATTGAGGTGGAATCCTCATAATAGATGTACACCTGAAGGCTACCACAATTGCAGGGATTAAGATCACGTTATCATATGATCATTTTATATAGATTACTAGTTGGTACACTAGTTATGTGGTGCAGAGATATAAAAATTAGAATAACAAGGTAGTAGCGAAGTAGAGAAAGAGTAGAAACGCATTCAGTTTATCTTGCCTTATCATATCTATACTAATCGTATGTTATCTTGGTCTCATGGTATTGCCTTATATTCACTTTATTCATGTCACGATGCTTTTGCATGTTTATATGCTGAAGGTCACTGGTACCAGACTTATGTCTGACCTAGTTTTGTTTTCGCCTTTTTCTTCCGTTCCCCCCCCCCAGGTTCACAGGGAGGAAATGTTACCACTTAGCTCAGTTTTCTTTCCAAGCTCGAAGATAGTCGATGTATCGCTTTGGACCCTCTCTTCCACTGCTATGGCTGGTACATGTCTTATTAGGGAATATCATTGTTATATTTATGCTTCTTTTATATTTGGAAGTTTTTAAATCAAGACAGAAGTTCTATGTATTACTTTTAAGTATGATTGAGACAACTATTGTAAAAGCTTAACTGAACTACATTGTTTGTAAAATGACTTTATTTTCCACTACTTTATTTGTTTGTCTTGTAATTTATCTGCATATTTTACCTAAAATGCTCCACCGAAGTTAAAGCATTCTCTTTGTGAGTGACCTTAACGGAGGTGGGGCGTTTCGCTTGTTAAAGACTTGGACCTCATGAACCGACCCGAATATCTTTCATGCGGAACATATGCATAACCTGTAAATAACTCGACATAAATAAAGCATGAACGCGAACATGTGGACAGTTAGGATAGAGCCTTCATAACTTGATTGTCTTGACTTTAATGAACACATGGCCACTTTTCATATCACTTTATTCTCTGATAATTTTATTTTATCTGATTTTAGTATTGTACACACTTGCATAGTTTTGCACACATACACAAACGGGGGATACGGGCAACTACACTCTAATTTTTGTTATCTCATGGATAGTATAGCTATCATGGCCAGAAGACATTCAGCTAGGCTAGCGGAGAGAAAAAACACAACATGATCATCTGAAAATCCCATTATTGAAGATATACCCTCTACTTCAGATCTGGATTAGGATAGTGTGAGATTGGACTACAAAGCAGAAATACATGAAAGTGCAGCATCATCCGAAGATGTTCTCTCTTTGGATGAAGAAGAGGTGGGAGGAGTAGGAGACAGTCGTGCTCCTGATGAACTCGAGAATGCCTTTGTCTTACAGCCACCTGGCGATTCCATCGCATCGACAGTTGACAACGCCAAACTTGCACGAATATGTTTGAAGCATCAGATTCTTCGGAAGGACATCGAATTGCCCACTGAAATGGACCTGCCTCATAATCCACCCAAAGGGTATATGGCGATCAGTAGGCTAATGTGCCTTGTTGGGGAGATACTTTCGTTACCTCCATTCGTCGTCGATTTTCTAAGACGAATGCTTATCGCTCCAATGCAGCTCCAACCCAACTCCTACGCTTATCTGTACACCTTATATATTGCTTATAGGGAAATTCTGGGTATAGAGCTTACCTTCGAAGATGTCTGCTTCTTCTACAATTTCAAGCATCGAACCCTGGATACCCTGTTCTTTGTATATTTTGAATCAATGTCAAGAGGAAGATCATTAGTGCACCGTTCAGTAGCAAAATTGGTGACCCGAGACCCGAATGGTTCTATATCAAGCAACAACCAGGATGTGCCAGGAGATGGCTTAAATCAAGTAAAAATTTCAGACTTCGATTTCTAACTTCCATCACTACTGTAAATGTATTGACTATCATTGACTTTCACTTGCAGTCCCTAACCCGAAACAGGATGTACATCAGGTATATTTAGATCGTTTAAACTAATTGCTCAATGGTGATCAAAAATTCCTGACCATCAGAGACTATCTAGTGGATGAGTATCTTCACCGCCATCACTTACTTGCTATCACTCGTAGCATAGTCCACAGAGAAGGTCCCTATGTATATATACCCCTAATTTAGGGGCCAATTGAAACCTTACCTTACAGGGGATAGAGCTCGAAAGATGCAACTACGCCTCAGAAGAGTCCTTCTCCCACTTCAACTCAAGACGATATATTAGCAAACATAGCTGCCAAAGATAGAGATAAATACATCACTCCTGAGGATGCAGCTACCCTTGAAAAACAGGTTTCCCCAAGGGAGCTACCATCATTCACGCCCTCAGGCGATGATTTCACTATGGGTGATTCTATAAACCGGGGTTTGAGGTAACTTCCCCTGCCCGACACTATCGATACTTCCGGAGATTTTGGCAAAGATCCTCTCACTCTTACTTCTGAAGAAGACGTTGTCCCAGTGAAAGCCGGGGAAAATGTGCATAACGGCCTAACTCCAGGCTCTGGTCTGTAAGGGGAGAGGGATCACTTAGGATATATGCACTGCACTTGCACCGCACGTCACAGCACTTGTGCTCTATATCAATCTTGATTCTAATGTTTACTTGTATTGCTTCGCAGGACAAACAACATGTCATCGCTACTATATGAGAGATGTCCACCCGAGCATGTTCCCAATTGATTCTGATACAAGGCTCGATCAGTATGAAATTCATGGAAAAGATGATAGGAGACACTATGATTTCAGCCGCCCTTATTCCTCGTGCTCCCGCTCTTCCCGTCGGTCAGATCATGATAAACATAAGAGTCATCAATACCTCGTGAAGGAGATAAGTCGCGATTCAAAGTTCCATTTCCTCCTAAAGAGAAACATCTTCAAGAGAAGCCTCCGTCAAAGCATGTTGATCCATAAGACAAACATAAAGTTGCTGAGAAGAGGGCGAGATAAAGGCAAGACATCGATTGTCCCTGCTAAATGACAAAATGTCAACTTATCGATAGTTAAGCCCATGACACTCGATTCTGAGAATAGAGCAAAATTGGCACTTTTGGTGAAACAATTTCCAGATCACTACTTTGACCATATGCAATTTGTTCCCGCTCTCGAGCCGATGCCTTCTAAATGGGTGGATGATGTTAAAGCAAAAATAGATTTAGTAGACAAATAGTATAAGGATATGTATAAGTATTCACGCAATCTCTCCAAGATCATTCGAGACTTAATCAATAATATAGATAACATGAAGGAAATGGTCGAGTACGGTGAAACGATTTTGAAAGATATAGAGAAAGAAGCGGAGGACGCACAAGCTCAACTTGCTCTTGCTTTGCGAAATGCAGATAACTACAAAAAACAACACGAGGAG
The DNA here is from genome assembly GCA_030737875.1 of Allium sativum. Classification (NCBI taxonomy): domain Eukaryota; kingdom Viridiplantae; phylum Streptophyta; class Magnoliopsida; order Asparagales; family Amaryllidaceae; genus Allium; species Allium sativum. The sequence goes on from CM060909.1 coordinate 861,268,125, forward strand.
CTACAAATGTGTTATCACACTGTACTGGAATCTCACAGCCAGGAACGCTTAGATTTGAAAAAGCAAGTCGAGGATGCTAAGTCCGATAGTATCAAGGCAAAATTAGCTTGTGCCAGTCTTGAGCAAGAGAAAGATAAGTTGGCGAGGAAGAACGCTGAATTGGAGGCCAAGCTAATAGAGGCCGAGACAAGAGCAACCTTAGCTGAGGGAAATGCATATATTGCTTTAAAGTCTGCTGAGAGTTCCAACATACAACTTACCAAATCCCAAAAAGAATTGGATGAGGGTGCGGGAACTACGATAGGGTTCTTTGCTAAGGTGATCCGCTATCGTGATATTTCATGGATTAAAGACTACCCAACTACTCTGGTATATATGTGGGATTGGGTTGTTGAATGGGAGAAACAAGAGCTCAAGGTGGATTTGATTGACGAGGATAAGCTTATGGAGAAATATTAGAGGGGTGAGGAGACAGTACGCTTGGCTGGAGGACGTAACCTTATCGCTGCTGCCATGGAAGAGGAGAGGCGTCAACTTAAAGGAAAAACACTATTGAAACCAGATCTTCATCCACTACTATTGGATTGCTGAATTGGAGGGGCACGTTCCTGAGAATCCAGAAATTCCCAAGGCATATCTTATATCCCCGATTGTTGAAACCACCTCAGAGACTCCCACTGCTCACGTGGAAAAATCGTCAGAAGGTATCTCCACCTTTTCATCTCAATTTGTTAGAGCCATTTCAACTTTTCGTCGTATCGTTAGCCAAACAATAGGGGAGCCTGCTTTTTCTCTTGATCTAATAATTGTTACTTCTCGCCTTGTAGGTCCGGAGACAGATGGAAAGACTGATGAACAACTAGAAGAAGCCACTGAAGCAAAGTCTGCTGAAAAGGCTCAGGAGAAAAGGGATGAAGCTACAGGTTCTGAATCTATAGAGAAGATCGAGGAAAAAAAGAGAGAAGTCACAGACAAGCTCTCACGCCATCCAACACCGAGATTCCCGAAGATGGAGACATGATAGATGCTCTGAAAGAAGATGACGATGGTGATGGGAACAAGGAGGATGACGACATAGCAGTGACCGGAGGTTCCGAAAAAGCTGACAACATGACTTTGGCCGAGATGAAGGCAAACAAGGATGTTCTTATAAAATCCAAGGTCGAAAGGGAAGAACCTATCAATGTTGATCCTCTTCAGGCTATTGCTTCTAAGTCAGGATTAGTTGCCAAGCTATCTACCAGGTCAATAACTCGGAGCTTGAGTTAGCAAACTCCAATCGATCCAACGTTCCCCCAGTTGACAAAGGTTGGAGGAAGCGCATCCTCACCGAAGCTGAGAAAGAGGAGAAAGCCAGGCTCAAAGCCGCAAAGAAGTCCAAAACCTCCCCCAAGCCTAAGCAAACATAGCTTAATCTCATCTATTTTGTTTTCCGTTGGCCTGTTGTTGTAGCGAGCACGACCCTCGCATCTTTTGATTAGTTTCATTGTACATGCATGCATCTGTGTAAATAAAGTAGTTTGTTTTTCTGTGATGTGGTATATTTGCATGTTTGTCATTAATTTTGGTCAAATGCAAGAATACGCAACAAATAGTAAGTTATATAATAAACCAAACAAAACAAACAGTCCTGCCTGGGTTCCCTGCAAACAACAATACATGTAATGTCACGACATCATTATTAAGCTAAACAATTAACAACATGGAAGTGTAGTATGTATTCCCCCAATCAATCTTGGATAAAGTGTTCGGCCAGGGCTTGTTCGAAATTGATTAGGTTCGACATTAAATCGCCCCCAGCACTTTAGTGGGGCTAAGATTCTTTTTCATTGGTACTTATTCTTAACACCTTTATACTCTCCTGCCGTATGGTCAGGTTAGAGTGAATTCAGGGTGGTCTTTTGTCGTGGTGAACCTTCACGCCTTAGGGATGTCGTCTACCTGTCCTTTGTACTCTCTCTCGAATCCTGAGAGTTAGAGTTTAGGACATCATCTTCCTGTCCTTTTCATCTTGTTACGCAAATGGTTCTCCAGTTTGACTCCACACATAATTTCTTAAGGTAGATTCTCACCGGTTGAACACAATAAACTCAATTTAAATTTAACGTTTCATGTTTAGATTGCAGTAATCACAAAATATATGAAGATATTTATGCAGGAAAGGTAAATCACACAAGATATTTTTATAGTGGTTCGGCCAAGTCATGGCCTACGTCCACTTCATAATCTTTTGTTAATGTCAACCAAACATTTCTAGGAAAGTCGTGCCTTTTTACATGGTTCATAAAACAAAAGAAAACAATACAAATTTAAGTCAAGTACTGCCGCAAGTGTTTGGAATTCCAAGCTCTGGGAATCTCTTAACCATCCATGGTCTTTAACTTGAAATCTCCTATATCAAGTTTCCGCTGGACGGTATATGGTCCTTCCCACTTCGGACCCAAATGGACTGGGGGTGGAAAGAAACGCTTCAGTACTAAGTCTATAGTTTCAAAGGCCTAAGGATGAACCTTCTTGTCATAGTAACATGCCACTTGGCGCTGTGCCTCGAGGCACGCAAGTCTGCTTCGTCTCTCTTCTCTTCAACTATATTCAGGGATTCAAGGAGAAGCACTTTGTTTGTCATCAGATACTAATATGTCGCCCTGTGAGAGGGAACTTTCAACTCCACCGGAATGAGCGCTTCTGATACAAAAGAAAGTGAAAAAGGGGTATGACCAGTTGCCCTCTTGTAACTCGTTCGATAATCCCATAATACCAATGGTAATTCGTCGACCAACATGGCATTTTCCTGTTCCAATTGTTTTTTAAGGATAGACTTAATAGTTTTGTTTATCGCCTCAACTTCTCCACTTGATTACGGGTGAGCTACTGTAGTGTATCTTTTGTCAATCCTATACTTCTGGCAGAAATTTCTGAATTCTGTGCTGTCAAATTGGGTTCCATTATCAGTTTGGTATTCCAAATCGACAGATGATATTCCTGACCACAAAATTTATCACCCTCTTTGTCATGATTATAGTTAAGGGTACAGTTTTGCCCATTTTGCAAAATAATCCACGACCATGATTGCATGTTTGGCTCCTCCTTTGGTGATTGACAAGGTTCCAATGATGTCTATCCCCTACATAGCGAACGACCATAGGCCCACTGTTGATTTAAGTTGACTCGGAGTTGCCCTAGGAACTTTTGCAAATTTCTGGCACTTATTGCAGCGTCGTGAATAATCAGCTGCGTATTTATTTATGATAGGCCTGATATAGTCATACCGTAATACTTGCTAACCCCATTCTCCTATCTTAAATAAGGCCTGAACGGGGGCATAAAAGCCTTGGAACGGAAGCCGCGATGGATCGGTCCCTATTAGATCAACTTTGACTTTCGCTTCCTGCCTTCTCCTTTCATTTGTTAAGCATAAGGCATTTTGCACCTCAAGTGTCAGGGCGCTCTTTGTCAGTGTTTGGCCCCTGGTGTGGTCTCCACATTCACCTTCATGCACTTCTTTTAGTACACATTTGATGCATCATGTGCTATACACCGGAGCAGGGGCATAGAAAATCCCTGGCGGTAAAGAATTCCATCTTGTAAGACATATCTTGCGGCTTTACAAATCACAGCTCATCTCTCGCTCTTTTTAGCTGGGAGTGTTCCGCTTTTAAGCAAGTTCTTAATTGGTGTCATCCATGACTCCCTTTCCGATTCAGCTTCCAGTACTAGGTAGACTTCCTTATGATCAAAGCTTTGCTACTTCAGTACCTTTATTGGAACCATCTTTGTCTCTTCCGGATTGTCAGAACTCGCTAACTTGGCTAGTCTATCCGCTTTCTGATTTTCTATCCGTGGGATGTAAATTATACTGTAATGCTCCAAGCTATCCAATAACTCCTCTACCTTTTCAAGGAAGTAACGAGTCAAGGTCCTCTAGCTTGGAATTCCTTTTCGGACCTGGCAAACAACTATTTCGGAATTACAGAAAATGTCTAGCATGGTCACCCCTAATTCCATAGTGAGTTTTGTAACACCCCACGTCCATTAATGTCACTCGCAAAGGGAATGCATTAACTTCCATGGAGCATTTTAAGTGAATATAGAACAGAAAATCACAACAAGACAGATATAAAGCAGTACTTGAAAATTTAAAACTTTATTTATTGTAGCATAAGGTAAATATGTTCGGTTACATCATCAAAAACCATAAACCAAAGTCAAGTACATAATATCCATCTTGATAAAACAAAGTACATAATCCCACTACTACAAATAGCCATAAAGAAAATGATAGGCTGAACTTTACTTCAGCAATCCAAATCCAAGTGCTCCCAAAGAGATCCCAATCAAGCTCCACTAGTACTAGTCCCACCCTTAGAACGGGGGGAGGGGGAGGGGGGAGGAAGAAAAGAGGTGGAAACAAAGGGGGTCAGACATAAAGTCTGGCGAGTCTGATAACTCTAACAACATAATTATTAAAGCAATATGATAAGATATAAGCTGGAGAATAAGGTAATGACTGTGTGAACCACACGGGTATGGCAAGGCAATCAAGAGAAACAGAGATAACGTTAATGGCGCTTCCTAATCAGTATAGGATAATTACTATACTCTACCGTACCGTACTGTACCGTACTGTACTAACACTAACTGCACCCCTACTAGTCACTCTAGAAATTTGATCCCTCTTGGCTAAATAGAACGATGATAGCTTCGTGTACTACTAGATGTACCCACTATCCTCCATGTTTGACTGTATATCTCTAGTTGTTATCATAGGTACCCAGCGTGTACCTATCCCCCCTGGATGTACCCATTCAATAAGTAATAATGGTAATTCCATGTACTCCTAGCTGACGTCATAGGTGCCACCTGCTCCTATCTCCACTAGGTTTACCCCCATAATAATTAGTAATAATAGTGGTAGCTTCATGTACCCCTAGCTGACTACATAGATGCCATCTGCTCCTATCTCCACTAGGTGTACCCAATACCCTGCCCCATTCGATCGGCTCCCTAACTCGTAGATACCCGTGCAGGTCCCATAGTGGGGTGTATCACTCCCTAATATTGCAACCTTATACCACGCAAGGAATGCACGGCTTATAACTACACGATGCAACAACGTCTTACCTACCAGCCTGGACCCATGCACGCACGTGACCCCGTTGGACTTGCGTTGCCACCGCTAACCCGTCTTGGCCTCTAACAATCAGACCCAGTAGGAGTGTCCCGTCCTCGATTTGGGTCGAGCTCACAAAGATACTTAATGGGCTACTGGACTGAAAAGGGCCCCTGTAACAACCCGTATTTTTGAATAACATGTTATAACATAAATGGAGGCAGAATTAAACTTTAAAATCTGAATCAAGGGAAACGGGCTGTGCCATTGCGTTCGCCTCAGAAAAATACGTGAAATAGAGTCCGAGTTTTCGAAAATCGGAGTCCGTATGACCAAGATATGGCCTCGCGAAGTTTCACGGAAAATTCACAAATTAAAGTATACTTAATTAAGTGAAATGGGTTGCGCAGAGAAATATATATATATATATATTGATATATATATATATATATAATTGAAAATTTAATAAATAAATATGCAAAAATGTTCAAAACAGCGAATTGGGAGAGGGGAATAACCGAACCGGCCGATTTTTGAGGTCGACCCAAGCCCGCTGGGTTGACTAGGGGGTAATCCAGGGTGTTTGGCTGTCAACCCGTGGGTCGATTCGCTCAAATGCAGATTTTGCATTTGAATGGTTCTCATGGTTCAGCTTTAATCTAAAGGCCCTAGATGGTTCCTATACTTGACTTCTTCCCCAAGACATGCTTTGATGGCTTGGATTGAATCTAGGGTTAATCCTATGGCTAATACTATCCTAATCCTCTATAAAAAGGACCTAACACCTAGCCTAAATCATCATTATTCATTCCTACAACTAAACTATGCCAAAATTGTTCCTCTCATGGCCTCCACTCTCATGCTAAAATTTCTAAGTTAAATTATATGAGAGATTTTGAATGCATACAAGTATTTTCAAGCTTGTATGAATGTTCTTAGTTTGCATTCAAGTCAAGTGGCAACATTTCTATTTCAAAGCAAGGGTTTTTATTGATTTGGCTCAAGGGTTTTTCATTTGGAGCTTGCATATTTGGGTCTTTTTGGTGATTGCATAAGGGCTTCCTCTCAATCTTTTAATAACTATTTATTTGTGTCTTCATAGCATTGTAAGCCCTTTTCTACTTTCTTTTTATTGAACTCTAAAGTTAAATGAATGATGCAAGTTTGGTTGATCATTATATGCAAGTTTGGTTTATCATTATATGCAAGTTTGGTTGATCATTATATGCAAGTTTGGTTGATCATTATGATATGCAAGTTGGTGTAATCATTATGTATGACACATGTTGCTAAGTTATACAAGTTTGGGTTGATCATTATACACATGTTAACATGTTATGCAAGTTAAACTTGAGTTTGTGAGCATAAAGCTTCAAGCTTTATGTTAACGGTTGCATTTTGGCAACATGAAAGTTATCATATCCCTTATGATAACTTGCATGTGAGGCCAAATGCGAACTTCTAGTAACTTCTACATGTCATTTATCACCATGTATCACTCATATGCTAAGTTTGGTTTTATGCATTCTTTTGAAGCCTAATGATGCAATATGCAAGTATATGAACATATGTACACCTCATATGCCACCATGTTAAACTTGTGACTTCAACACCTTTTTGTCATGATTATGCCAAGTTCCCTATTTTATCCTTTATGCGTTGTTGCGATTATGTAAACGATGGGATTACGTTGGGGTTGGGTAACATGATGACATAAACATGGTTTTTATAACATAACGTGATATGTTAACTTGTAATTATGTTTTGGAAACATAATGGACATGACACTTAGAAAATATGAGTGTGGCCAACTCGAGGTTGGGTTGAGTTTGTAGCATAAATCTACCCGGACCCGCCCGGCTTAACTAGTGGCTACAAACAATAGGACCCAATGTGAGAAGTTGGTCATGTTGTGCTCGAACCCGAGGTTAGACCTAGTTGTGGTGTAAAGCTACCCGGACCCGCCCGGCTTAACTAGTAACCACAACAAAGTCTAATGTGAGAGGTTAAAGCGCATTAAGTTAATTAATGCCTCCTGATTAGGGTTAAGTCATGGTCCACTTAATACTTAACCAATTTGGGCTTGATGGATTAATCGAGGTTAAGTCGGGAGCCTTGGGTACCCTTAACCGATTTAATCCACGTGTGGATCGGGTTAACCACATTTAACCCGTTAAGAAACCTTAGTTGCGTGGTCCTTTTCAGCAGTAACCTTCTTGGTAGTATCATAAGACCCTAGGACTAGGCTAGGGTGGGGCACGATTACTGGGCTGATTGTAAGAGACCAAAAGAGACGGCTGAATAATGCCTCGGTTGTTCAAGCGGACCATGGTCGTGCACATCAAGTCCGGAGTTGAACACGGGCTACGGTAGGTTTGGACTGTGCATCATGGAATGGTGTCAGAGGGTTACACCATAGGGCCTGATACACCCTAGGGTGGACCTTGCACAGTCAACTACATTACATGATTAAGCCGCATGACACCGACACTTGACGAGTTAGGCTTATAGGGAGCCGATCGACTAGACCGAGTAGTTGGACCTTGATTTAGGTCACCTCATGATGTTGGGCCAAGCTTGGGCCAAGGGATCAATTCTTGTTTTTACTTGACATGTTAGAATGCTAGTACACCTGTGGTGCAAAACTTAACCTTAATTATGCGATGACACCTTTATCTATCTTGTTAGTTGATCATCATGCCAGTATGTTGTTATCCTTATGTTCATCTCAGCTTCTCATGCCAGTTAACTTTACTAGTTCATAGACAGATAGTAGTAGGGCTTACCAGTCTTTTTGACTGACCTGTTTTCTTTCGCCTCTTTTCTTCCGTTCCCCCCCCTCAGGTTCTCAGGGTGGGAACATTGGAGCTTAGCTTGGATCTTTATAGCTTGATTACTGGATTTGCTCATGTACGGTTTTGGACATTGAGCTAGCTATGGTTTATCACTTCATTTTGGGGATAGTACTTTATGTATTTCAGTTTTTCAGTTTATGCTTTTATCTAGACTTTGTTTGTTGGAAAATAATGACTAAGTACTTTATTGTAACTTAACTATGGTTTTGGAAATGCAAGTTTTATCCACTGCTTTACTACTCTGTTTTTACTTATATGTTTTGTCTTGTGATATCTGCATGCATGTTTACCTCGTTTAACGCCCCTCCAAAGCTAGTGTCCTTGCAAGAGTGGCACTGGCGGAGGTGGGGTGTTACATTTGGTATCAGAGCATAAGGTTTACAAGATTTGAGCAAAAGTGTTTTTGAAACTTACCTTTTGAAAAACTATTTTCAAAACCAATTAAGTATTTTCCAAGAAAAGTCTAGTTATTTTAAAAAAAAAAGGGGGCTATTCCCCAAAAGCCATAGCACTATCCTTCGTTTCTTCGTTCTGAATCTATCTTTTTCTTCATTTCAGTATGGCCGATAATTTTTCCATTCTGGAGGGCGTACCAGTACCTATTTGGTTTAGAAGGTACATGGAGGCAAGGGCGAACGAAGTTGGCCCCGCGAACATTCCTCCTCCTCTCCCCATCACTAACATTTCTCCCTCTCCCGTAGCTGAGGTTCCTCCTCCCCCTCAGCATCCGCAAGAGGATTTCGCAAAGCTTTGCAAAGACTTTAAGGCGATGGGTTGCAAGAATTTTGTCGGAACGGAGACTCCCGTGGAGGCAAGAAACTGGTTAAAGGAAACTGAAGACCTCTTTGCTATCTTTGATGTGGAAGATCGTAGGAAAGTTCTATTGGCAGTATGGCTATTGAAAGGGGAAGCTGCTTATTGGTGGGTAGTCACCATCACTACTAGACCCATCGAGACTTGGGATGACTTTAGGAGAAGGTTTGGACTAAAGTTTCTATCATCGACAGAAGAGAACCTTCAGCTAGAGAGGTTCCTATCACTAAGGCAAGGGGACATGACAGTTAGGGAATACATGGATAAGTTTAATCAACTTGCTCGGTTCGGTCTAGAATTGGTAAACACAGCTCGGAAGAAGGCCCTACACTTTACTCTAGGATTGAACGAGCCATTGCGCGGTTTGGCCGTGTCTCATATACCCATGGGGGCGACTTTCGAGAGTTTGGCGAATATGGCCCTACTCCAAGAGGAAGATAAGAGTGGCAAGAAGGAGGTCAAGGCAAATGAGTCCCAAGGCAAGAAGGAAGATACCGAGAAAAGAGATAAGAACAACAACAAGCCAAGAAAGACAAGAAAGTGCAACTTCTGTGGGATCGTTGGGCACATAGTCAAGGATTGCAGGAAGAAGAAGAGGAAGTTAGGCAAGTGTTTTCATTGCGAAAAATCTGGACATTTTAGCAAGGATTGTCCCAAGAAGCATGGACAAGGGCAAGGACAAACTCGGCAAGTAGGACCCTCTGGAGGGAAATTGCAGGCTCTCCTCGCTCTTCCAGCTTTTGATCGAGGTAGAGTTTTTATAGAAATTCATGTTTACATTTTCTGATTTTCCTGTTCGCACATTATTTGATTCTGGTGCATCGCATAGTTTTATCTCTTCTGATATTGTTGAAAGTTTGCACCTAAGTACTAGCCAAGTTGAGGATCCCGTTTGTGTTTCAAATCCAATTGGGGGTTCGGCCCATCTGTCTATGATTTGTGTGGATTTGAAAATTTCTATCTTGGCCGTAGAATTCGCATGTAGTGCTTATGTTCTCGGGTTCACGGGATATGGGTTGATCTTGGGCATGGATTGGTTGTCCCGTTATGGAGCCATTCTCGATTGTGAACATAGGGTGGTGAGGCACATGACTCGCCTCGGTAATACCCTAGAAATTTCTTGTAACCCTCGAGGTCCCGTCATGTTATGTTATCTTGAATCTCTCGACTCGTCCATCGATGATCTGCAAGCTGTAAGGGTGGTCCGAGACTATCCCGATGTCTTTGAAGAAGTTAAGGGGTTGCCCCCTAAATGAGAGATAGATTTCCGCATTCATCTAGTCGATAATGCCAAACCAGTATCATTTCCCGTTAGGCACATGGCTCCACGTGAGAGAAGGGAGCTCAGTAAGCAAATCAAGGAGTTGCTTGAGAAGAATTTTATTAGACGAAGCATTTCTGAATGGGGTGCTCCGGTGGTATTCGCTACTAAGGCAGATGGTTCGCTTCGTCTATGTGTTGATTATTGAGAGTTGAACAAGCTGACAAAGAAGAATAGGCACCCGTTACCGAGGATTGATGATCTCTTTGATCAGCTGGATGGTGCTTCCGTTTTCTCTCAGCTCGATCTAGCCACCGGATTCCATCAGCTTAGAGTGGCCGAGGATAGTATCGATAAGACTGCGTTTAGGACTCCAGATGGATTCTTTGAATGGCTTGTCATGCCATTCGGTTTGACTAATGCACCCGCATACTTCGTGGACTTGATGAGTAGGGTGTTCAGGGAATTCCTTAACAAGTTTGTTGTTGTCTTCGTGGATGATATTCTGATCTTCTCAAAGGATGAGGAAGATCATGCTAGGCATCTCAAGGAAGTGATGGATACGCTTAGAGCGCATCAGTTGAAAGCCAAGTTCTCCAAATGTCATTTTTGGAGAAGGGAAGTTCGGTTTCTTGGACATATAGTTTCTAAGCAAGGCATAGCGGTGGATCCTGCGAAAGTGGTTGTGATTCAAGACTGGAAGACACCTAGGAATGCAACCGAAGTAAGAAGCTTTTTTGGTCTGGCGGGCTACTATAGGAAGTTCATCAGGGACTTCGCTAAGATTTCAGCCCCTCTCACTAAGTTGACGAAGAAGAACTTAGTCTTTGCATGGGACTTGGAGTGTGAGCTTGCTTTTCAAAGGCTCAAGAGAGCCCTTACCTCAGGTCCAGTTTGGCAACGTGGATTGGCACTGTTTTCAAGAGATAGTTTTCTGCGTGGGACCCCGTATAGTATGTAAATGAGATCCAAGATTCACTAATGAATCTTGGAAAGCTTGCATGAACCATGAGCACGCAGTTATGTTTAAGCCAAGTATTTTAGGCAAAGAATAAGTGGAAGTGGAACAAGAAGCAACGGTGAAATGAGTTCTAACTCATATTTTGGGAACAAGAATTAAGAACTACGGAATTGCGAAGATAAAAGACGGTCAGGGCACGATGGGATTAAGCACAAGAAAATGCGGCTTAGAAGACTGAAGTCTAGATACGTGCATTTAATCTCTTTCTAAGAGTATATCCTTGATCCCTATTGTTCCGTAGAGCTTACTCGCATGCTACCTTTTAAGTATATCCTCTCAGTCCTATCCTCAATCTTAGTTCTGTTACAAACCCCCTAAGGAGTATGACTAGCCTATTTGTGATATATGGTTGGGGTGAAGATGTTCGTCACCGAACTATTTGGGCTTTATGGGATATGGGTAATAATTGATAGACTTACAAAGAAAGCCCATTTTATTCCAGTGAAAAGCAAGAGAACCGTATCGCGGCTAGCATCTGTTTATCTTCAAAAGATAGTGCGGTTGCATGGAGTTCCTTCTAGCATAGTTAGCGATCATGACCCAATTTTCACTAGCCAGTTCTGGAACAGTTTGCAAGAAGCAATGGGTACGCGATTGAATCTGAGTACAGCCTATCACCCCCAGACGGATGGCCAAACCGAAAGGGTGAATAGAGTGCTAGAAGATCTTTTGAGGTTTTGTGTTCTCGACTTCGGTGGTACTTGGGAAGACCACCTTCCTCTTGTAGAGTTTGCTTATAATAATAACTATCAAGCCAGCATAGGGATGGCACCATTTGAAGCTTCGTATGGGAGGCCGTGCAAGCCACCAACATGTTGGTGGGAAGACGACGGATAAGCTTATAATTGAACCCGACATGATAAGGGACACATCCGAGAGGGTTGAATTGATTCGAAGACGGATAAGAACGGCCCAAGACAGACAGAAATCCTATGCAGACAAGCGAAGGACAGACTTGGAATTTAAAATTGGAGATATGGTCTTTGTGAAGATTTCTCCTTTGCGAAATATGGTTCGCTGACACCAAGGATCGTAGGACCCTTCCCTACTATAGAAAGAATCGGGAACATGACTTACAAGGTGGAATTGCCGAGAAGCTGGCCGGAGTGCATAATGTCTTTCATGTCTCGCATCTCCGGAAGTGTTTGCACAGACCCGCCAAAGTGGTTGAACCAAGTATTCTTGAAGACATGGAGGTAGAGGATGAAGCAACCCTGAGACGAGCTCCGATTCGTATCATGGAAATGAAGACAAAGAAGCAAAGAAGCAAAGAAGTTAAGCTTGTTAAGGCGCAATGGAGTGAAACAGAGGGAGACGCAACTTGGGAAACCAAGGAGAAGAGGCGCGTGCTTTATCCATTTCTCTTGGAGGATACATTTTCAATCTCTTTTCCTAGATTGGTATATCTTCCCTTTGCTATCCATGCTTATCTAGTTTATCTTGTTTCGTAAATCTTGTCATGAGAACCTTAGGTAGAAACCCTTGGTTGAAACATGTATTTGAAACATGTTATGTTTGATGTTTGCAAGTGGTTGCAAGTGTTTGCAAGTGGATACTCGTGGATGCATAATACACGTTAGGCACTAAGATCGGCTCACACACTTTCATACCGCATATGCATGAGTGTTTATGCTTATTCATGGATGAAAACTTGTTATGCTATCACGTGGATGTTGCATATGGATGAATGTTATGTGCACTCATGTAGAGTTTATAAATTATGTTAGGAATTTGCATACATATGGACTAATTTCACTAACATATTTTGCATTAAGGGGGTTTACTGAATCAGTAACCTCCTGATTTTCGCATTAGATAAGTACATATACACACACCTTTGCATATGATCATACATCATTTAGAACCTTTTAAGGACAATGATTGCTCGTGGATGATGTTTTGAGTAGATGGATGATGGATGGTAGGATACGTTCTTCCTAACTTGGAGATTTCGGGGACGAAATCCTTTAAGGAGGGGAGAATGTAACAACCCGTATTTTTGAATAACATGTTATAACATAAATGGAGGCAGAATTAAACTGTAAAATCTGAATCAAGGGAAACGGGTTGTGCCATTGCGTTCGTCTCGGAAAAATACGCGAAATAGAGTCCGAGTTTTCGAAAATCGGAGTCCGTATGACCAATATATGGCCTCGCGAAGTTTCACGGAAAATTCACAAATTAAAGTATACTTAATTAAGTGAAATGGGTTGCGCAGAGAAATATATATATATATATATATATTGATATATATATATATATAATTGAAAATTTAATAAATAAATATGCAAAAATGTTCAAAACAGCGAATTGGGAGAGGGGAATAACCGAACCGGCCGATTTTTGAGGTCGACCCAAGCCCGCTGGGTCGACTAGGGGTTAATCCAGGGTGTTTGGCTGTCAACCCGTGGGCCGATTCGCTCAAATGCAGATTTTGCATTTGAATGGTTCTCATGGTTCAGCTTTAATCTAAAGGCCCTAGATGGTTCCTACACTTGACTTCTTCCCCAAGACATGCTTTGATGGCTTGGATTGAATCTAGGGTTAATCCTATGGCTAATACTATCCTAATCCTCTATAAAAAGGACCTAACACCTAGCCTAAATCATCATTATTCATTCCTACAACTAAACTATGCCAAAATTGTTCCTCTCATGGCCTCCACTCTCATGCTAAAATTTCTAAGTTAAATTATATGAGAGATTTTGAATGCATACAAGTATTTTCAAGCTTGTATGAATGTTCTTAGTTTGCATTCAAGTCAAGTGGTAACATTTCTATTTCAAAGCAAGGGTTTTTATTGATTTGGCTCAAGGGTTTTTCATTTGGAGCTTGCATATTTGGGTCTTTTTGGTGATTGCATAAGGGCTTCATCTCAATCTTTTAATAACTATTTATTTGTGTCTTTATAGCATTGTAAGCCCTTTTCTACTTTCTTTTTATTGAACTTTAAAGTTAAATGAATGATGCAAGTTTGGTTGATCATTATATACAAGTTTGGTTTATCATTATATGCAAGTTTGGTTGATCATTATATGCAAGTTTGGTTGATCATTATATGCAAGTTTGGTTGATCATTATGATATGCAAGTTGGTGTAATCATTATGTATGACACATGTTGCTAAGTTATACAAGTTTGGGTTGATCATTATACACATGTTAACATGTTATGCAAGTTAAACTTGAGTTTGTGAGCATAAAGCTTCAAGCTTTATGTTAAAGGTTGCATTTTGGCAACATGAAAGTTATCATATCCCTTATGATAACTTGCATGTGAGGCCAAATGTGAACTTCTAGTAACTTCTACATGTCATTTATCACCATGTATCACTCATATGCTAAGTTTGGTTTTATGCATTCTTTTGAAGCCTAATGATGCAATATGCAAGTATATGAACATATGTACACCTCATATGCGACCATGTTAAACTTGTGACTTCAACACCTTTTTGTCATGAGTATGCCAAGTTCCCTATTTTATCCTTTATGCGTTGTTGCGATTATGTAAACGATGGGATTACGTTGGGGTTGGGTAACATGATGACATAAACATGGTTTTTATAACATAACGTGATATGTTAACTTGTAATTATGTTTTGGAAACATAATGGACATGACACTTAGAAAATATGAGTGTGGCCAACTCGAGGTTGGGTTGAGTTTGTAGCATAAATCTACCCGGACCCGCCCGGCTTAACTAGTGGCTACAAACAATAGGACCCAATGTGAGAAGTTGGTCATGTTGTGCTCGAACCCGAGGTTAGACCTAGTTGTGGTGTAAAGCTACCCAGACCCGCCCGGCTTAACTAGTAACCACAACAAAGTCTAATGCGAGAGGTTAAAGCGCATTAAGTTAATTAATGCCTCCTGATTAGGGTTAAGTCATGGTCCACTTAATACTTAACCAATTTGGGCTTGATGGATTAATCGAGGTTAAGTCGGGAGCCTTGGGTACCCTTAACCGATTTAATCCACGTGTGGATCGGGTTAACCACATTTAACCCGTTAAGAAACCCTAGTTGCCTGGTCCTTTTCAGCAGTAACCTTCTTGGTAGTATCATAAGACCCTAGGACTAGGCTAGGGTGGGGCACGATTACTGGGTTGATTGTAAGAGACCAAAAGAGACGGCTGAATAATGCCCCGGTTGTTCAGGCGGACCATGGCCGTGCACATCAAGTCCGGAGTTGAACACGGGCTACGGTAGGTTTGGACTGTGCATCATGGAATGGTGTCAGAGGGTTACACCATAGGGCCTAATACACCCTAGGGTGGACCCTGCACAGTCAACTACATTACATGATTAAGCCCATGACACCGACACTTGACGAGTTAGGCTTATAGGGAGCCGATCGACTAGACCGAGTAGTTGGACCTTGATTTAGGTCACCTCATGATGTTGGGCCAAGCTTGGGCCAAGGGATCAATTCTTGTTTTTACTTGACATGTTAGAATGCTAGTACACCCGTGGTGCAAAACTTAACCTTAATTATGCAATGACACCTTTATCTATCTTGTTAGTTGATCATCATGCCAGTATGTTGTTATCCTTATGTTCATCTCAGCTTCTCATGCCAGTTAACTTTACTAGTTCATAGACAGATATTAGTAGGGCTTACCAGTCTTTTTGACTGGCCTGTTTTCTTTCGCCTGTTTTCTTCCGTTCCCCCCCCCCTCAGGTTCTCAGGGTGGGAACATTGGAGCTTAGCTTGGATCTTTACAGCTTGCTTACTGGATTTGCTCATGTACGGTTTTGGACATTGAGCTAGCTATGGTTTATCACTTCATTTTGGGGATAGTACTTTATGTATTTCAGTTTTTCAGTTTATGCTTTTATCTAGACTTTGTTTGTTGGAAAATAATGACTAAGTAATTTATTGTAACTTAACTATGGTTTTGGAAATGCAAGTTTTATCCGCTGCTTTACTACTCTGTTTTTACTTATAAGTTCTGTCTTGTGATATCTGCATGCATGTTTACCTCGTTTAACGCCCCTCCAAAGTTAGTGTCCTTGCAAGAGTGGCACTGGCGGAGGTGGGGTGTTACAGCCCCCCATGCTTGACACAAGCCTTCCACCTAGGCTTGGTCCCCTCTAGTACATCCCACTTAACCCCCTTCATGTCCACTTACATGTTTTTAATTTGGTTAAGGGTTTCTATTAGTAATTCCACATGCCACCCAAGGCACTCACTTAATCCCTATGTCCCACTTACATGTTTTACCTTGGTTAAGTGTTACTAATCGTATTTCCTCATGCCACCCAAGGCACCCACTTAACCCCTATGTCCCACCACATGTTTTACTTTGGTTAAGTGTTTCTTAATTTATTACTACCGTAACCCCTGTAGGACCTCTCACATTAGACTGACATTTGTGGCTGCTGGATTTGCCGGGCGGGTCCAAACAGTCTTACACCACAAACGAGCCTAACCTCGTATCCATACAATTGTTACGCATTTATTTTGGGCCTTTGACCTCTCACATTGGGCTACCATTTGTGGCTGCTGGATTTGTCGGGCGGGCCCGGGCAGTCTTACACCACAAATGAGTCCAACCTCGTGTCTTAGGCAATTAATTATACATAATTAATTTTCCCCAAATTTGAATTATTTTCCCTATTCATATTTCCATATTTATTTATGTCCATAATTTATCACCTAAATTATGCTCATCTATTTATGGTATATAAATTATACCAATTTCATCACTAATTAATTTTATTCCTTAAAATTAATTACATGCCTTTTTAAGCCATTACATGCCGAATTCACAATATGTGTTTATCCACTATTATCCCCATCGTACTCCCGTTATTCGTTCACTTAACATGACATATACATATTAGACTAGCAAATAGTCTAATGCTTAAAAAAAGGGAACAAACGTCACAAAGTCACATACACACAATAATAGATCTAATTTGCATCTAACTTGCAATTAAGAATTACAACATACTTGCATAGTCTTTGTATTATCAAGGATCCAAAAATCATAGATCTAAAAGGTGTGAACTTGCATGTATGAACATAGTTTTATACCTAACTAGTCTAGGTAATTATCACAAACTTACATAAACTATGTATGTCGTCAACCTAAACATAAAGGTGTCATCTTGCATAACTATGGATCCAATAAAAGGTGTTAACCTGAGTAAACTATGGATCCACATAAAGGTATAAACTTGCATAACTATGCATGTCATAGTTTCAACATAAAAATGTCAACTTGAATATGGATCTAAACTTTAAAGGTGTGAACTTGTATATATGTGGATCCAATTATCACTTAAACTTGCATATGAACATAATACTTATACGAACTAGCATATGTTCCACATCCATATTAGCATAAAAACTGATGTTATAAACCTAGGTGATTGGATTATAAAAAGGGATTCATTGACACAAGTTAACATCATGAACTACTAGCATATATTTTAGATCCAAACTTACATAACATCATTTAACTCGCATACAACTTGCATGATCCTATTAACTTGCATAACATCATATGTACAACTTGCATAATCATATTAACTTGCATAACATCATATATGAAACTTGCATAATCATATTAACTTGCATAACATCATATATGAAACTTGCATAATCATATTAACTTGCATAATCATATTAATCCTGCATAACATCATACATGAAACTTGCATAACATCGTATATAAAACATGCATGAATCATGTTAACATACATGATTAAACATATGAATTAGATTCATAACCCCAACTTATAATCCAACGTATACCACATCATAATTAATTTAGCAATTATTTTGTTAAAGTGATCGAACTCACAACTCAAAAGCGGTCTTGAGTTCTGAATTCTGTTTTCTGAAGTTGTATTAGCTCTCCTTTGAAGAAGATTTGTTGTTAGGGTTGAATAGAACTGATTTAATTTGCTGGTCTTCCTCTCTAATTGGTGGCGGCTGCTCTAGGGTTCAAGACGACCATAGTTTTAGTTTTAATTTTGATTTAGGGTTTGAGTCTATGGGTCTTTTTATAGAGTTTTGAATTTATTTACAGCCGTCAGATCACTCTAGAATCCATCTAGGCCTTAGAAACCAATTAATGATGTCAACAGACCAACCAGAAAACGCCACCTAAGCCCTAAAACATAAAATTTCGTCATAGACCATTTAGGGCCGACGGGACCAATTCCAAACCTCCTGAGTCGACCCTGGGGTTGACCCAGCGAGTCTCGGGTCGACCCATAAAATAGGTCGGTTTGGTGTTTTGCCTTCCCGCTTCCACTGTTTTGAATTTTTTTTCTTAAATTTTAGGTTGAATTTTATTTTATTTTTATAAATATATCTATATATATTTCTATCTTCCTAATTAACCATTTTCACACTTCCCATAAAATTTAGTTAATTCGATTATTCAAAAATCCGGGGTGTTACATTCTCCCCTCCTTAAAGGATTTCGCCCTCGAAATCTCCAAGTTAAGGAGAATGCATATCCTAACATCCAAACAACCATCTACTCAACCATCAAACACAGGCATCCATTGTTCTTATAGAATTTCTAATGCTGTATGAACATATGCAAAATGTGCGTGTATATGTTCCTTATCTAATGCAAAATCAGGCGGTCTACTGATTCAGTTGACCTCCTTAATGCAAACCATGATAGTGCCATGCATCCATTATGTATGCGAAAGAACCCTATCGATACATATTACTTCTACATGTGTGCAGAACCATTCACCAAAATGCAACATCCATATGATAACATAACCGTTATACATCCATTAGCTTAAATATGCAATATGCAATATGAAGTGACTGAGCCGATCTAGTGCCTAAAGTGTGTGTATATGCATCCACGAGCAACCACTAGCAAACACTTGCATCCACATGCATCCACCATACATAACATGTCTCAAACATATGTTTCAATCATAGGACTACCCTATCTAGAGGTCAAAGGTACTAACGAGAGGACATACTAAAGATAAGATAAGTATAAGGTAAGCGATAAAGGAGAAACTAAAAGACATACCCTTGAAAAGAAAAGGGTATAATGAACGCATCTTCTCTTCCGTCTCCCAAGTAGCGTTGCTTTCATCATCTCCCCATTGCACTTTGACTAGCTTGACCTCTCGATTCCTCAACTTCTTAACCTCCGACCCAAGAACGCATGTAGGAGCTTGCCGAATCATCGCATCACGCTCTATCTCCACCTCTCTAAGCAAGCTCGGCTCTACCACTTCCGCGGTCTTGTGCAAGCACTTCCTCAAATGTGACACATGTAATACATCGTGTACGCCACTAAGTCTCTAGGGCAACTCCACTCTATACGCCATCTGCCCAATCCTCTCCTTAATAGGAAACGACCCTACGAACCTTGGTGCTAACTTCCCAACGGACCCAAAGCGAACGACGTTCCGTAATGGAGACACCTTGAAAAAGACCATGTCCCCAATATCAAACTCAAGATCTATCCTCCTCTTGTCCGCATAAGATTTCTGCCTATCTTGCGCCGTCTTCATCCTCCTTCGAATCAAATCGATCTTTTCCAAAGTCTCTCTAATCATATCGGGCCCAAGTAAGATCTTATCTGTAGACTCCCACCAACATGTAGGCGAACGACACGGCCGTCCATAAAGAGCCTCGAACGATGCCATGCCAATGCTAGACTGAAAGCTGTTATTATATGCGAACTCCACCAACGGAAGATGTTCCTCCCATGTACCTCCAAAATCTAAGACACACAACCTCAATAGGTCCTCTAGAATACGATTCACCCTGTCGGTCTGGCCATCCGGCTGAGGATGATATGCAGTGCTCAAACATAATTGAGTCCCTACCGCCTCTTGCAAGCTCCTCCAAAATTCACTAGTAAAGATAGGATCGCGGTCGCTCACTATGCTAGAAGGAACACCGTGCAAACGAACTATTTCTCGAATGTATATGGAGGCTAACCATGAAGCAGTCCTCTTACTCTTCACGGGAATGAAATGGGCGCTCTTAGTAAGTCTGTCTACCATGACCCAAATCCCCGTGTTACCCTTCCTCGATCTCGATAATCCGTCAACAAAATCCATCGAGACGCTTTCCCACTTCCATTGTGGGACCTCCAATGGGTGTAGTAATCCACCGGGCTTCTTTTGCTCTGCTTTTACTTGTTGGCACACCAAGCATCTAGCGACAAACTCTGCCACGTCCTTCTTCATGCCGGCCCAAAAGTAAACTCGTCTCATGTCCATGTACATCTTGTCCCCGCCAGGATGGATGGTCATCTTCGAACGATGTGCATCATCAAGAATGGTCTTCCTTAGGTCCTCGTCTTTTGGTACACAAAGCCTAGCGTCCCTACGTAACCAACCCTTATCATCTAGGGTATACCTACGGAGATGGCTTGATGACTCCCCTCCTTTGAGCTTCTCTACTAACTCAACCAACTGTGGGTCTTCTCGCTGTGCCTCACCAATCCTAAGTCAATGGAAGGTTTAAAGTAGAGATGAACTCTAAGCTTCACCGCTCAACAAACAACGGACTCAAGGACAACCTTTTTCTACTTAAGGCGTCTGCCACCACGTTACCCTTGCCAGGGGTATACGCTATCTCGAAATCGTAGGATGCTAAGAATTCCATCCACCATTGCTGCCTTAAGTTCAAGTCCTTCTGAGAGAATAGGCATTTTAATGATTTGTGGTCAGTGAATAATTCGAATTTCTCACCAAGAAGGTAATGACACCAAGACTTAAGCGCAAAGACAATAGCGGCCAACTCTAGGTCATGTGTTAGGTAATTACTCTCATGGATTTTCGACTGTCTTCCACCATAACATATCACCCTTCCCTAGAGACCACATGCCCTAAAATCCTCACTTCTTTCCTCCAAAAATGGTATTTGGAGAACTTAGCTTTAAGCTGGTGCGCTTGTAGGGTCCTTAAGCTTTCCCTAAGATGTAGGGCATGCTCTTCTCTGCTTCTAGAGAAAACCAGGATATTATCTCATGCAAAATCATCACAACTATCCATCTCTCACACAGACCATCCTAGTCGAACTCGACATCCCCCAAGTGCAAGCCCCAAAGGCCTAAACCAATATCAGACAAACACCTAAGGGATACCTCCTTCAAATTCAGACGACCTACGTGAGATGATACTAGTAAGACGGCCAACCAATTGAGCACTTGACCAACTCTGGCTGTCCTTGCCAGTCTTGCTTCAAAACCACCGCTGATCACATAACTGGCTTTGCTTGATCTATTAAGCACGTACGAAAACTTATTTCGCGCCCCTGGGTAAACCCCGCACTTTACCAAAGACGTCTCCATACTCACGGACCACACAAACGGACTCCCAATCATCGTTGGATGCATCAGAAGATTCTAGGCAGCTAAGCATCACTGAACCCCTAGGGTCACAAGAAATACGAGGGTCTTTCCATAACGAATCAATAGTATAACTACCCTCCTTTCACAATCTAGGATGGCACCCCGCCTGGCTAGCCAATCCACCCCTAGAATCAAACTATAGCGCGTGAAACCAAGGACGAAGGTGTTGCATTCAAATCCAACGCCCAAGATAGACACTCTCAAATCCCGACAAACTATTGAAGGATGAGCCGAACCACCAACAGGATTTGAGACTAGAATGGGATCCTTAACTAGACTAGTATTTAGGTGCAGTGTTTCGACTAACGAAGCAAATACTAACGAGTATGAAGCACCAGAATCAAATAAAGTTCAAACAGGATGATAAAGAAAACCAAATTTCAACCTAGACGGTCCTACCCCCCTCAGGTATACTAGCCGTGAGGGAATACAACTACCCTCCAGAAGATCCTGTACTTTGTCCTTGCCTCTTTGGACAATCCTAAGGTGTCCTATTTCTCCAAAACAACTAGCCTTCTCCTTCACATTCTCCATTCGTGACCTCCCACCATGATGAGGTTTCATCCTTTGTTAACCAAACAGCTATTTGTACCTTCCTCCCATCGTCTATCTTAAAGGTGCCAACAAGCCCTCCACTTCCTTGGACTAACTTCTAGCCCGACAAACGTCTAAGTCCCTTGAAGTGGTTTTCCGTCCTTCGTATGGAAGTCCTTATTTATCCTAGAAAAAGCATCTATACGCGGAGGGGGGGGGGGGAGGGAACTCAAAAAGAGAAAGAGGAAGAGATTCAGAACAGAGAATCGAAGGAAGGATATATGGCTCTTTGGGATTATGTTCTTAAAATAAACCTTTCTTTCAAAAATACTCTTCTACAAACATATTTTTGAAAGTATTCTTTATAAAAATGCTTTTGAAAAATAGTTTTTCAAAATATCTTATCTGTTCTGGTAACCTTCAGCTCTGATACCACGTGTAACACCCCACGTCCATTAATGTCACTCGCAAAGGGAATGCATTAACTTCCATGGAGCATTTTAAGTGAATATAGAACAGAAAATCACAACAAGACAGATATAAAGCAGTACTTGAAAATTTAAAAAATTATTTATTGCAGCAGAAGGTAAATATGTTCGGTTACATCATCAAAAACCATAAACCAAAGTCAAGTACATAATATCCATCTTGATAAAACAAAGTACATAATCCCACTACTACAAATAGCCATAAAGAAAATGATAGGCTGAACTTTACTTCAGCAATCCAAATCCAAGTGCTCCCAAAGAGATCCCAATCAAGCTCCACTAGGACTAGTCCCACCCTTAGAACCGGGGGGGGGGGGGGGGAAGAAAAGAGGTGGAAACAAAGGGGGTCAGACATAAAGTTTGGCGAGTCCGATAACTCTAACAACATAATTATTAAAGCAATATGATATGATATAAGATGGAGAATAAGGTAATGACTGTGTGAACCACATGGGTATGGCAAGGCAATCAAGAGAAACAGAGATAACGTTAATGGCACTTCCTAATCAATATAGGATAATTACTATACTCTACCGTACTGTAACGTACTGCACCGTACTAACACTAACTGCACCCCTACTAGTCACTCTAGAAATTTGATCCCTCTTGGCTAAATAGAACGATGATAGCTTCGTGTACTACTAGATGTACCCACTATCCTCCATGTTTGACTGTATATCTCTAGTTGCTATCATAGGTACCCAGCGTGTACCTATCCCCCCTGGATGTACCCCTTCAATAAGCAATAATGGTAATTCCATGTACTCCTAGCTGACGTCATAGGTGCCGCCTGCTCCTATCTCCACTAGGTTTACCCCCTTAATAATTATTAATAATAGTGGTAGCTTCGTGTACCCCTAGCTGACTACATAGGTGCCGTCTGCTCCTATCTCCACTAGATGTACCCACTACCCTGCCCCATTCGATCGGCTCCCTAACTCGTAGATACTCGTGCAGGTCCCACAGTGGGGTGTATCACTCCCCAATATGGCAACCTTATACCACGCAAGGAATGCACGGCTTATAACTACACAATGCAATAACG
Organism: Allium sativum; assembly: GCA_030737875.1. Taxonomy (NCBI): domain Eukaryota; kingdom Viridiplantae; phylum Streptophyta; class Magnoliopsida; order Asparagales; family Amaryllidaceae; genus Allium; species Allium sativum. The sequence continues at coordinate 861,291,610 of CM060909.1, forward strand.
TCTTACCTACCATCCCGGACCCACGCACGCACGTGACCCCGTTGGACTTGCGTTGCCACCGCTAACCCGTTTTGGCCTCTAACAATCAGACCCAGTAGGTGTGTCCCGTCCTCGACATGGGTCGAGCTCACAAAGATACTTAATGGGCTACTGGACTGAAAAGGGCCCCCCATGCTTGACACAAGCTTTCCACCTAGGCTTGGTCCCCTCTAGTACATCCCACTTAACCCCCTTCATGTCCACTTACATGTTTTAAATTTGGTTAAGGGTTTCTATTAGTAATTCCACATGCCACCCAAGGCACCCACTTAACACCTATGTCCCACTTACATGTTTTACCTTGGTTAAGTGTTACTAATCGTATTTCCTCATGCCACCCAAGGCACCCACTTAACCCCTATGTCCCACCACATGTTTTACTTTGGTTAAGTGTTTCTTAATTTATTACTACCGTAACCCCTGTAGGACCTCTCACATTAGACTGACATTTGTGGCTGCTGGATTTGTCGGGCGGGTCCAAACAGTCTTACACCACAAACGAGCCTAACCTCGTATCCATACAATTGTTACGCATTTAGTTTGGGCCTTTGACCTCTCACATTGGGCTACCATTTGTGGCTGCTGGATTTGTCGGGCGGGTCCGGGCAGTCTTACACCACAAATGAGTCCAACCTCGTGTCTTAGGCAATTAATTATACATAATTAATTTTCCCCAAATTTGAATTATTTTCCCTATTCATATTTCCATATTTATTTATGTCCATAATTTATCACCTAAATTATGCTCATCTATTTATGGTATATAAATTATACCAATTTCATCACTAATTAATTTTATTCCTTAAAATTAATTACATGCCTTTTTAGGCCATTACATGCCAGATTCACAATATGTGTGTATCCACTATTATCCCTATCGTACCCCCGTCATTCGTTCGCTTAACATGACATATACATATTAGACTAGTAAATAGTCTAATACTTAAAAAAAAGGGAATAAACGTCACAAAGTCACATACATACAATAACAGATCTAATTTGCATCTAACTTGCAATTAAGAATTACAACATACTTGCATAGTCTTTGTATTATCAAGGATCCAAAAATCATAGATCTAAAAGGTGTGAACTTGCATGTATGAACATAGTTTTATACCCAACTAGCCTAGGTAATTATCACAAACTTACATAAACTATGTATGTTGTCAACCTAAACATAAAGGTGTCATCTTGCATAACTATGGATCCAATAAAAGGTGTTAACCTGAGTAAACTATGGATCCACATAAAGGTGTAAACTTGCATAACTATGCATGTCATAGTTTCAACATAAAAATGTCAACTTGAATATGGATCTAAACTTTAAAGGTGTGAACTTGTATAAATGTGAATCCAATTATGACTTAAATTTGCATATGAACATAATACTTATACGAACTAGCATATGTTCCACATCCATATTCGCATAAAAACTGACGTTATAAACCTAGGTGATTGGATTATAAAAAGAGATTCATTGACACAAGTTAACATCATGAACTACTAGCATATATTTTAGATCCAAACTTACATAACATCATATAACTCGCATACAACTTGCGTGATCCTATTAACTTGCATAACATCATACGTACAACTTGCATAATCATATTAACTTGCATAACATCATATATGAAACTTGCATAATCATATTAACTTGCATAACATCATATATGAAACTTGCATAACATCATATATAAAACTTGCATAATCATATTAACTTGCATAATCATATTAACTTGCATAATCATATTAATCTTGCATAACATCATACATGAAACTTGCATAACATCATATATAAAACTTGCATAACATCATATAATATGAATCAAGTTAACATACATGATTAAACATATGAATTAGATTCACAACCCCAACTTATAATCCAACGTATATTACATCATAATTAATTTAGCAATTATTTTGTTAAAGTGATCGAACTCACAACTCAAAAGCGGTCTTGAGTTCTGAATTCTGATTTCTGAAGTTGTATCAGCTCTCCTTTGAAGAAGATTCGTTGTTAGGGTTGAATAAAACTGATTTGATTTGATGTTCTTCCTCTCTAATTTGTGGCTGCTGCTCTAGGGTTCAAGACGACAGCATGACGGCCATAGTTTTAGTTTTAATTTTGATTTAGGGTTTGAATCTATGGGTCTTTTTATAGAATTTTGAATTTATTTACAGCGTTCAGATCACTCTAGAATCCATCTAGGCCTTAGAAACCAAGTAATGATGTCAACAGACTAACCAGAAATCGCCACCTAAGCCCTAAAACATAAAATTTCGTCATAGACCATCAAGGGCCGACTGGACCAATTCCAAACCTCCTGAGTCGACCCTGGGGTCGACCAACGGGTCTTGGGTCGACCCATAAAATAGGTCGGTTTGGTGTTTGGCCTTCCCGCTTCCGCTGTTTTGAATTTTTTTCTTAAATTTTAGGTTGAATATTATTTTATTTTTATAAATATATCTGTATATATTTCTATCTTCCTAATTAACCATTTTCACACTTCCCCTAAAATTTAGTTAATTCGGTTATTCAAAAATCTGGGGTGTTACAAGTTTTAGCCCGGCAATCAGGATCTCCTATTCGGAATCATTGTTGATGGCATAGAATTCCAATCGCAAAGCATAGTAAATAGATCGTCCCTTAGGAGTCGTTAAAACGACTCCAGCGCCGGATCTTCGATTATTCTTAGCCCCATCTGTATATAGTTTCCAACGGCTAAGTTCAAAACTCTGCTCCAAAAGGTTAGCCTTATCATCTAATACATCATCCTAGTGGATTGTGAATTCAGCTATGAAATCGGCTAAAGCTTTCCCCCTTATCGATCTTCTGGGCTGGAAGTTTAAATCGAACTGGCTCAACTCTACGTTCCATTTAAGTAATCTCCCAAATGCCTCAGGTCGTTATAGGACCTGTTGGGGCGGCGGATCAGTATACACAACAATTGGAGGAGCCTAAAAATAATGATGGAGTTTTTGAGATGCAATCAGGAGACTATAAGAAAGTTTTTCTATCCTTGAGTAATTGTGCTCTGATACCGCTAGCTTCTTACTTACATAATACACCACCCTTTGAGTTTTGTCCTTCTCGCGTATCCGAGCTGAGCTGATGTCATGAGATGACACCGCAAAATATACGAACAGATCCTCATGGTCTACCGGTTTAGACAAAATTGGGGGTTTCTCTAGCAGATCCAATAAGTTTTGAAAGGCCTCTACACAGTCGGGGGTCCGCTCAAAGTTTCGTTTCCATCATCTAATCAACTCAAAGAAAGGAACACACTTTTCTATGGCTTTGAAAATGAATCGGCTTAACGCCGCAACTTTTCCATCTAGGATCTAAATTAACCCTAGAGGGGGGGAGGGGGTGAATAGGGTTTATCACAGATTTTCGCAGAGTAATTAAATAACAAAAACACAGATAATAATCATAATAAATGCGGAAAATAAATAACACACAGATATACCCAGCTTCGGCAAAACCCTGCCTACTGCTGCATTCCCCGAGGTTTCTAATAGGAGTTAAAACAATCTCTACGCTTACAGTCCCCTGTAAACTCGCGACACTCGCTCCCAACTGTTCTTAACCCTATGCTCAAAACCCTGCACTGGTTTCTATCCCCGAAACCAGATTTCCCCGAATTACATATCCCGTAATCCGTCTCCCTAGTTTTAGAGACAAACAAGAAAACTTTAATCCGATTACAACTTGAAACTAAAGACGAATTAAAAGAAAAACGATAAAAAACAAATTTAAAAACAATTAGAAAACCTAGTTTTAATTAAAACCCTTTAAGCAGTTAAACCCTAGCCCTTAAAAATCTTGGCCGGCCTTCTTTGTTTTCCCTAGCCATTTTTTCTTTGACCCCGATCACTTTGTTACTCTCTAAAAAAATGGCGGCGGTGGCTTTGAATCTAGGGTTTCGTTCAGAAATTTAAGTGGCGATGGCGATCTAGGGTTCCGATTCTCTGATTCAAGACAGCTGCTCTCCTCTCTGATGTCCTTCGATTTCCAATTTCAATCTTCTCTGGTTGAATTGAAGAAACTTGATTCCGATCCAAGTAATTTCTGTTTTTGGGTATGATTTTAAATTCGAATTTCTCTTTGATTGTACTTGAACTTGGATTGTTTAAATGCCGGTGATGATTGGTGTTTATATAGGATTAAAAATCCGTAAATCTCTGATTTCATATGTTAATTTTGTTATGATATATATATATATATACGAAAATATTGGGGCTTTTTGAAATCTTTGTTTTCTTATTTGATGAACTTGAAAGTTTCGACCTTTATGTAATATTTGCGTGTGACTTGTGGACTTTGAGATATTCAACCTTGCGTGAGAATTTGTTGCTTTGAATTGGTCCTTGAATTCTGGAATTGATTCCTTATTTCTGTGGTTTGACTTCTTCAATATTTCTCTAAATAAAACTGATATAAAGCTGATAAGATCAGTTACTATACTTGATCATCTTTTGAACAGATACTTGAGTCCTTTTAAGTTGCGTCGACCTTGTCATTGTAATTGGAACTGTTTTGCACTTTGAATAAGAACTGATATAATTCTTGATCATACCTTAACTGCTTTTGAACTGTTTCTATATGATTAGATAAGAACAGATACTACATATGCTTTTGTGAATTCGATATCTTCTCACACACTTAGATAAGAACAATTACACACTTTTACTTGCGTCATCTTTGATCTGATGCTTGTTTGTGCAAATTCCCCTTTATTTCTTGTCACTTGCTCGGCCTTATTGTTGTGTTTATATATTGCTGAGCTATCTCAGCCTCGATAATTTGTCATACCATATTCGTACCATGCTTATCGCTGGGCATCCATACGTAAGCTGATTTGAACATCATTTGTTGTAGTTGTTCACTATAGCACTATGTACACATGTTTATGCACCTGACTATTCTTGTAAACTGGGTCGACACTTTGCACCTGAACTTGACATGCTCTATAATATGCACGACCATTGCTACATCGTTTATACTCTGTCACTTGCACCTGCTGTTAAACACACATAGTCTCACGCTAAATCGAATTTGAAGTTGACTGTCTCATGCTTGTTCTACTCTTTTATTATCCACTTGAAGTTTTCCCCAAAACAAGATTTTTTTTGTTTTGTCTCCTTGTCCTTTGAACTGCACCCATGTACACTTGTATATTTGTTGTGTCACCATGAGTACGTCACCTGGCTTTGTGTTTGCATGTTGTTCCTGTGTGAATTCCATTATTGTTGCCTTCGTCGAACCATGCTATCACTTGATTTGCCTTGACCAAATTGTTTTCTCTATGGCTTGACCTGTGCAATTGTACTTGGAATCATATTCTTGTTTGGTCTGCATTTGATTTCTTTTGTACTTGAATTCCATGCTCTGTTATATCTTGTTTAGCCGTGCACCTGAGTTTGTTTTCTTTACATGTCAAAAACTTGTATGCTTTGTAGTCACTGAGTTCACATTTGTTTTAGTTGTGAGCACCACTCTTGAGTTACAACACCATGATAACTGAAATGTGTATCCAATCTCATGCACCATGATGTTAGTATAGATATGCACTTGTATGAACCTTGTCTCGACCATACTTCATTAAATTATGCTGGTTTGTCTATCTCGAAACTGTTGTTGTACATAAATTTTCACCTTGTACTCGGCCATGATTATGTAAGTAGAAAAACTGTTGCCCCCATCATTTTTGACTGTCTTTGGATGTGCATTGTAAACTTTGTAACCATGAGCTATTACACATATAAATTTTCATTCTGGCACTTTAAAATATGTGTATACTTGATCCATGAAACTGTATCGAACACTTTGCATTTGTTTTGCTTGAACACTTCATGCTGCCTCGAGTATATTAGTATTGTGTTGTCTTGATTTTTTTTTTTTTGATTTTGCTTATGATTTGCTTTCATATGTGCACTGAGTCGAGATGGTCCACGTGGCTACTCCTCAGTTGCTCGCTGATTGGCGAGGCAGTGCACATGTGTATATTTATACACGTGTGTACATGCAGCCATCAGTCAATTTTTCCTGTCACTGCATATCAGACCAAGTCTAGAAAAATGATGAGAAACACACTGTAATTCTGAGGCAAATAAGATTTGAACATAATTTTTTATTTTCTTTTATTGAATTTTATTTCTGTTGCAGTCTACTATGTGTGTTCTTCTGTATGTGACAGGTATGAAGGCATGACTGACTGAAAGCTGTGTAGACAGAAGACTGAAGATGAAGACAAGAACAGTGTTAATGTTCTGTATTTGAAATGTCAACTAAGTGATAGTGTCAGTGTATAAATGTGATTGTATAAGTGTTGAATGAACTGTAGTGAGGAGCTGTAAGAGAATTGTGCTGATTGTATGTAATAAACATATTTGGTTGAAATAAAATATTATTTTATTGTGTTCAATTCAATCTGTCTGTTTTTTTATTTGAATTCTTTTAATACTACAATTTCATGTGTGATGTGTCATGTCAGAGATATTCAAACATATTTAAGTGAATTCTAAATAGTGGAGTTATAAATAGTTGTACTGTTTGAATGTTTGAAATATAATATTTAACTTAAATAAAATAGTGTATGAACATATGAATGTCTGTACAGTCGTATTCTATTTAAATATAGATATTATATTCTTGTCTGTGATGAATAAATAGAACAGTACGGTAACAAACACATTTAAAATAACATTTATTTGGTTGTTATCATCAAACAAAATCATTTAATTGTGTATATAACTATGTCATATACAACAATCTCCTCCTTTTGATGATGACAAACAAATAAAAGTTTTTGAGCACAATAAATGTGTTTGACAGTGAATATTGAACTCCACCGATTTATTAGCTCCCCCTACAACTGAACTCCCCTTATATATATGGAAAATATGAAATTCAATTGACCATTCTGCCCTTAGATATTTAATTTCCAACCTTAAAATATTTTTGGATTAAATACTCATCAATCAAAATCTTGACAATTCTCCCCTTTTGTTATCACCAAAAGGATAATAGAAATCGAAACAGTGATGAATATAAACTACAAATACAAAATTCAGATTAAGAGAGAGTATATATTGCAAATCCCATTTAATCAACAAAAAATCATAATAATCTTTAATTCAGAAGCAAATTTCACTTTCAGAATGAATGGATTTATGATGGATTTATAGAATGGGGAGAGTCCAACAACAATTAAATATTTGAATATGAATTTTGAAGATTTTTAAATATGCTCAAAATGTGTTAAGACTTGCTAACCACGCATAGCCCAAAGGTCTTTTAAATGGGGTTAGTTATAACTTAACTTTATCCTCTCTAATGAGTTCCAACCATGCACAGCCCAAAGGTCTTTTAAGTGAGAATGGAAGCACATAGAGATTAAGGTAATTCACCCACGCATAACCGCGAGGACTTTTAAACGGGAGTGAATATCAAGAATAAATTATTTATTTATTTATTTTTATTTTATTTTTAATTCCAAGAATAATTAGAACTCCCCAAATTAAACAAAACCATGATGAATGACAGAAATACGGTAGATATAGAAGATGGTCGTGAAATAGGCTCTAATTCAAAGATATTATAAAATCTGTCCAATCATCATGAGATTTAAAATAACATCTCCTCTAGTTACGAATTATACCATAGCCACAACCCATCACAAATTCATAAATCTATTAATAATTTTGATGAGTTACAAAGTGGTTCAAATCAATCAATAATTTCAATTTTTGAATAAATAATCAAAAATGATTGTAAAATTGAAAATGTTAATTTCAAGAGGAGTTTTTGAAAATATCAATGCAAGTTTGAAAATCAGTTTAAAAAAAATCAGTCAATAGAATATGAATTTATCTAATATTTCGAATGTTGATTGTTCCTAGACAATTTTAAAACAACTTATATATTTAATTCAAATTGTCTATGGAATTTAAAGATATTTAATTACAGATTTTTCAACTCATCGTCCAATCACCTAATCAAATCAATTTCCTTATCAGAGCAGCACAAGATCATTTTCAAAGCAAGAACCACAAGTGAATTTTTTAGAAATTTTTTTAAATAAGAGCAAGAAACTATCAATGATCAAATCTAAGATAATTATTTGAGATCACAAAAAAAAAATCAAATTTTTAATAATCTAGGAAATTCAACAATCAATGACGAATGATTTCAAAAACAGCCAAAACAAAAAAAAGAAATTTTCACAACTAGTCAATCATGGCTTTCAAGTAGTCTGCTATATTGAATACAGTATTTCGACATTTTTCAAAGTGAATATGAAGAAAAACTCACAACAGCAAAAATGAGTGAAATTTCTATAGTCATTCAGAACATCATAAATTTTAAAAATTCTAATTTACCGTGTTCAAGATATGTTTAAAAAATTGTGGCCTTATCAACAAAAAATCAACATGAAAAATAAAAGAAATAAAAAAACTAAAAAGGGAAATAAACTAAAAAGGAAATAAAATAAAAATACGAGTTTAGAGATCATACCTGACTTACCATAATCGATGTGATCCAATGAATCTCCAACTCTGAATCTATGGCTAAGGAACTTCAAACAATTCAACAAAATGGAACGATTTGAATTTTTATCTCTTAAACACAATTGTTCCTTAGCCTATCCCCGGTACCTAAATGTTTATAGGATCCAGTGGTCTAACAAAAATTGTTTTACCACTCTTATCTTCGTTTACATGTTTTGGTACCCGAACCCGTTTATATAACAATCCAATACTATCCACTAGCGTACCCTTTGGAAACCAAATTCATTTTATTATTTTTTGGAATACAAATTCATTTAATTGAATTGTTTCTAAACATGTTTTCATATCATTCATGATTTAAAAACCCTTTGAAATTATTAGAGTTCAAAATTTCAATTTGATCAATTTCAAAGCCATTTAAAGGATTTTTTAAAATCATTAGAATTTTGTTTTTCAACTGGATCAAATCCAAAACCAAGTCCCTTTTTATTCTGAACAAAAAAATTTATTTTTTAACAACATATTCAACGATTTCTCTCCTTTAGAAAATTTAGTCAGAGCTGACTCAAGTCGTTGAATTTTAAATTTAAGATCGCTATTTTCTTTCATTATATTTAAACAACGATTAATAGCGATTTTCCTCTTATCAGCATCAATTTGTTTTAAAATCAAAATTTTGTTTTCAAGTGCTTTGATTTTAGCATTGGACTTAGAAATTTCAATTTCAAATTGTTTTCGCTTTTCAAAATCAATTTTTTCAGATTCTTTAAACTTTTCATGCTCCTTCTCAAAATCACGATTTTCGTTTTTCAAATTCTCGTTTACACTTTTGAGTAATTCAAAATCAGTTTTGAATTTCAAAGAACCATTACTCAAAAATTGACATTTTTCGCATTTTGAAAATGGTGAGTCCTTAACTTTTTTCAAGTTTTCTTTCTAAACTGTTATTTTCTTGAACTAGTTTTGACCTATCAAATTTCAATTTCTTAACTTTTAGTTCAAGGGAATCAACAGTTTTTGTGAGGTCGTGACACATTAAAATTAATTCTTTATAGGTAAAATTCGATACCTCACTAGAATCCTCTTCACTACCTTCCGAATCAGATTGAGCCATAAGACACAAATTAGCTTCCTCTTCATCACTTTCAGAAACTTCTTCTCCTTCCTTATCATCCCATGTAGCAGCAAAAGCCTTCTTCTTTCTTCTGAACTTCTTCTTCTTTTCATTTTTGAGCTGTGGGCAATTCGGCTTGATATGTCCGGGTTTCTTGCAATTGTAGCAAAACAGTTCATTGTTTGAACTACCTAAACTTTCAGACTTGTCGTTTTTTGAATTCTTCTTTCGCGGCTTGTAATTTCCTTTGGCCCACTTTCTCAAAACCATGGCTAGCTCTTCAGCGGAATCTTCATCATCACTTTCAATAGTATTATTTAGAGCGATTATCTTTTTATTTGATTCAGAATTCTTTTTTTCTTCTCTTTCTTTTAACTCCATCTCGTAAGTGATGAGATTTCCGATCAACTCTTCCAAGCTTATTTTATTCAGATCTTTTGGTTCTTGAATCGCCGTAACTTTTGCTTCAAAATTCATCAGTAATACTCTCAGTATTTTTCTGATCAATTCCACTTCGGTATAGGTTTTGCTAAGAGCTTTTGCATTGTAGACAAGTGATGAGAAGCGTCCATACATCTCTTTTATATCTTCGTCTCTTTGCATAGAGAAATTTTCATATTCGTTACTGAGTAGAGCGTATCGAGATTCCTTCACTTGTGATGTACCTTCATGTGTGACCTCCAACGTATGCCATATTTCTTGTGCAGTTTCACAATGAGAAATTTGATTAAATTCTGTTTTATCAAGAGCACAGATTAAAGCATTCATCGCTTTGGCATTAGTTGAAAATAATTTTTTATCATTAACATCCCACCTATCTTTTGATTTAGGAATTTCAACACCACTAATAATAACAGTGGGAGATCTATAACCTGTTTCAATAATATCCCACACATCATAATTGACTGAACTCAAATAAATTTTCATCCTAGCTTTCCAATATGCATAATCAGTTCCATTAAACATTGGTGGCCTAGCTATAGACTGACCCTCAGAAAAAGCGTTATTAGACAAATTCATGACTCTAGAGTTAAAATAGAACTAAAAAAAGCTGCTCTGATACCACTTGTAGGATCTAAATTAACCCTAGAGGAGGAAGGGGGTGAATAGGGTTGATCACAGATTTTCGCAGAGTAATTAAATAACAACCGCACAGATAATAATCAGAATAAATGCAGAAAATAAATAACACATAGATATGCCCAACTTCGCAAAACCCTGCCTACTGCTACATTCCCCAAGGTTTCTACTAAGAGGTAAAACAATCTCTATGCTTACAATCCCTTGTAAACTCGCAACACTCGCTCCCAACTGTTCTTAACCCTACGCTCAAAACCCTGCATTGGTTTCTATCCCAGAAACCAGATTTCCCCGAATTACAAATCCCATAAATCGTCTCCCTAGTTTTAGAGACAAACTAGAAAACTTTAATCCGATTACAACTTGAAACTAAAGACAAATGAAAAGATAAACAATAAAAAACAAATTTAAAAACAATTAGAAACCTTAGTTTTAATTAAAACCCTTTAAGTAGTTAAACCCTAGCCCTTAAAAATCTTGGCCGGCCTTCTTTGTTTTCCCTAGCAATTTTTTCTTTGACCCCGATCACTTTGTTACTCTCTGAAAAAAATGGCGGCGATGGCTTTGAATCTAGGGTTTCCTTCAGAAATTTAAGTGGCGATGACGATCTAGGGTTCCAATTCTCTGATTCAATACAGTTTCTCTCCTCTCTAATATCCTTCAATTTCCGATTTCAATCTTCTCTGGTTGAATTGAAGAAGCTTGATTCTGATCCAAGTAATTTCTGTTTTCGGGTATGATTTTAAATTCGTATTTCTCTTTGATTATGCTTGAACTTGGATGGTTTAAATGCCGGTGATGATTGGTGTTTATATAGGATTAAAAATCCGTAAATCTCTGATTTCATATGTTGATTTGGTTATGATATATATACGAAAATATTGGGGCTTTTTGAAATCTTTGTTTTCTTATTTGATGAACTTGAAAGTTTTGACCTTTATGTAATATTTGCGTGTGACTTGTGGAATTTGAGATATTCAACCTTACGTGAGAATTTGTTGCTTTGAATTGGTCCTTGAATTTTGGAATTGATTCCTTATTTTTGTGGCTTGACTGCTTCAATATTTCTCTAAATAAAACTGATATAAAGTTTATAAGATCAGTTACTATACTTGATCATCTTTTGAACAGATACTTGAATCCTTTTGAGTTGCGTCGACCTTGTCATTGTAATTGGAACTGTTTTGCACTTTGAATAAGAATTGATATAATTCTTGATCATACCTTACCTGCTTTTGAACTATTTCTATATGATTAGATAAGAACAGATACTACATATGCTTTGGTGAATTCGATATCTTCTCACACACTTAAATAAGAACAGTTACAGACTTTTACTTGCGCCATCTTTGATCTGATGCTTGTTTGCGCAAAGTCCACTTTATTTCTTGTCACTTGCTTGGCCTTGTTGTTGTGTTTATATATTGCTAAGCTATCTCGGCCTCGATAGTTTGTCATACCATACTCGTACCATGCTTATCGCTGGGCATCCATATATAAGCTGATTTGAACATCATATGTTGTAGTTGTTCACTGCAGCACCATGCACAAATGTTTATGCACTTGATTATTCTTGTAAAATGGCTCGACACTTTGCACCTGAACTTGACATGCTCTATAATATGCTCGACCATTGCTGCACCATTTATACTCTGTCATTTGCACCTGCTGTTAAACACACACAGTTTCATGCTAAATCGAATTTGAAGTGGATTGTCTCATGCTTGTTCTACTCTTTTATTATCCACTTGAAGTTTTCCCCAAAACAAGATTTATTTGTTTTGTCTCCTTGTCCTTTGAACTGCACCCATGTACACTTGTATATTTGTGGTGTCACCATGTGTACATCACCTGGCTTTGTGTTAGCATGTTGTTCCTGTGTGAATTCCATCATTGTTGCCTTGGTCGAACCATGCTATCACTTGATTTGCCTTGACCAAATTGTTTTCTCCATGGCTTGACCTGTGCACTTGTACTTGAATCATATTCTTTTTTGGTCTGCATTTGATTTCTTTTGTACTTGAATTCCATGCTTTGTTATATCTTGTTTAGCCGTGCACCTGAGTTTGTTTTCTTTACATGTCAAAAACTTGTATGCTTTGTAGTCATTGAGTTCACATTTGCTTTAGTTGTGAGCACCACTCTTGAATTACAGCACCATGGTAACTGAAATGTGTATCCAATCTCATGCTCCATGATGTTGGTATAGATATGCACTTGTATGAACCTTGTCTCGACCATACTTCATTAAACTATGCTGGTTTGTCTATCTCGAAACTGCTGTTGTACATTGTTAGCCTGTTTTGTGACCAGGCCACCTAAAACTCAGATGATCAGGGTTATATATGTTAGAGGATAAAGCTCTCATATGTCCTAAAACCAGAGCTTGGATCGGTTCAGATGGGATAGCTTGGATCGGTTCGGATGGGATAGCTCGGGTCGGATCGGATGGGTGCAACAACATCGGTTCGGATCAGATCTAGGCCTCCTAACCGAACTGCCTGAAACACGCAACTTCCCTTCGTTGGAGACCTATTCTTGTGCCTATTTACCCGGACCGATTGACACTTGTAAGCTCACGAATGAAGCCACGCTCCCCACTTTCTCCATCATTTTCGAAGTCCTCCATGATGTTGCCACGTGGCCATACATCCCAACCAATTTTACACCTATAAATACACATATAACGCATCATTTGAGGGGGTTTCTGACACTTAATTCATGAATGCAGCCATGGCCGGATTTCTCAATCAACAACCACCTTCATCTCCAATAAAAATCAACGAATTCAGAGAGAATAATTCATTGTATTTGAGTGATTGTGTGAATGTATTCATTGTAATTGTAATTCTGGAATGAAATGAGAAACTATGAAGTGGACGTAGGCTAGTTAATGCCGAACCACTATAAATCTCGTGTCTCTGCCTGATTTCTATGTTTTAGATTATTATTCTTTACAGATCATATTCAATTGGGTGTTAGTACCATTTTTTGGTCTAACATACATAAATTTACACCTTGTACTCGACCATGATTATGTAAGTAGAAAACCTGTTGCCCCCATCAGTTATGACTGTCTTTGGACGTGCATTAGTAAACTTTGTAACCATGAACTATTGCACACATAAATTTTCATTCTGGCACTTTAAAATATGTGTATACTTGATCCATGAAACCGTGTCGAACGCTTTGCATTTGTTTTGCTTGAACACTTCAAGCTGCCTCGACTATATTAGTATTGTGTTGTCTTGATTTTTTTTGATTTTGCTTATGATTTTCTTTCATGTATGCACTGAGTCGAGATGGTCCATGTGGCTACTCCTCAGTTGCTCGCTGATTGGCGAGGCAGTGCATACGTGTATATTTATACACGTGTGTACATGCAGTCATCAGTTAATTTTCCTGTCACTGCATATCAGACCAAGTCTAGAAAAATGAAGAGAAACACACCATAATTCTAAGGCAAATAAGATTTAAAAATAATTTTTTATTTGTTTTTATTGAATTTTATTTTTTTGCAGTCTACTGTGTGTGTTCTTCTGAATGTGACAGGTATGAAGACAGGACCGACTGAAAGTTGTGTAGTCAGAAGACTGAAGATGAAGACAAGAATAGTGTTAATATGAGTCTATATTTGAAATGTCAACTGAGTGATAGTGTTAGTGCATAAAAGTGATTGTATAAGTGATGAATGAACCATAATAAGGAGCTGTGAGAGAATTGTAGTGATTGTATGTAATAAACAGATTTGGTTGAAATAAAATATTATTTTATTGTGCTTAATTCAATCTGTTTGATTTTTTTATTTGAATTCTTTCAATATTACAATTTCAAGTGTGATGTGTCATGTCAGAGATATTCAAACATATTTAAGTGAATTGTAAATAATGGAGTTATAAATTGTAGACTGTTTGAATGTTTGAAATATAATATTTAATTTAAATAAAATATTGTATGAATATATGAATGTCTGTACAGTCGTATTCTATTTAAATATAAATATTATATTCCTGTACGTGATGAATAAATAGAACAGTATGGTAACAAACACATTTAAAATAACATTTATTTGGTTGTTATCATTAAAAAAATCATTTAATTGTGTATACAACTATGTCATATACAACATTCCGGCCAAACTTTGAACATCTCTGATCTTTCGTGGCTCTTCGATGTTCCTAACTGCTGCAATTTGGTCAGGATTAATCTCAATCCATCGAGAGCTGACTGTGAACCCGGGGAACTTTCCTGATGCAACCCCGAATGAACATTTCAAAGGGTTCTACTTCATCCCGTACTGCCGTAGAATTTCGAACATCTCTTCCATGTCTTTTGCGTGATCGGGGGATCGCTTGGACTTCACAAACATGTCATCTACATAAACTTCCATTGTTTTCCCGATCTGATTGTAAAACATTCGGTTCTCCAAGCACGATACATGGCTCCGTCATTCTTTGGTCCGAATGGCATCACCACATAACAGTACAACCCTAAGTCCGTAACGAAACTAGTATGTTCCTGATCCGTTACATACATGGGGATCTAGTTGTACCCTGAATATACGTCCATGAAGGAGAGAAGTTCGTGCCCTGCCGTTGAGTCTAGCAACTGATCAATCCTGGGAAGTGGAAAGCTGTCCTTTGGGTAGGCTTTGTTCAAATCAGAAAAATCGATACACATTTGCCATTTCCCACTTGATTTCTTAACTAGGACGGGATTTGATATCCATGTGGGATATGTCGAGTCTCTGATGAATCTGTTATTCCTTAATTTCTCCACTTCTTCCTTCAAGGCTGTTGACTTCTCTGGGCCCAACATACGCCTTTTTTGCTTCACCGGAGGATGCTTTGGGTTTAAACTTAGTGAATGGCTCATGATCGAGGGAGAAATTCCACACATGCCTGCATGGGTCCAAGCAAACACATCAAGGTTTGCTTTTAAAAAATCAGTCAATTCTTTCGTCCGAAAAGAATCCAAATGAGATCCAATCTTCAAGACCTTTGTCGGGTTGTCATTATCGATTGGAATGTCAACAGTCGCCTCGTTGGGTGTTGCCTTCCTGGTTCCTGGTTCCTTGTCCTCTCTAGGAGCAGTATCTTAAGGTTAGTCATCATGCGACTCCCTTCGTGGTAGTATCTTTTGTTGCTATGTCGAGTTCTTCTTAGCAGGAGGGGAAGTATTCTTAGACTCTGAACTTTTTCCGTTACATAACATTTTCAACTCTACCATATGACAGGATCTTCCAGTAACTTAATCGCCGCGAATCACTCCCGCCCCGACATCAGTTGGGAATTTCATAAACTATGAAAGTTCTGGTTGGCCCAGGAAAACATTGTAAGGCGAATCAATCTCCATGATAACAAGGAGGATCCTTACTCTTCTGCAGTCTCCTTCACCTAATTCTACGGGTAAATCTACGGCCCTAACTGGTGAAGTTGAAGCTCTGTTAAAGCCACGAGTCCATCCTTCACACGGCTTTACATCTTTCATTTCCAATTACATCTTCCAGTATCTTAATCGCCGCGAATCATTCCCGCCCCGGCATCAGTTGGGAATTTCATTAGCAGGCACCAGGGAGCGAGGCAAGCTCTAAACTCTAAAAGTGCTGGTCGGCCCAAGAAAGTGTTGTAAGGCGAATCAATGTCCATGATAACAAATTGGAATATCCTTACTCTTTTGCGCTCTCCTTCATCTAATTCTACGGGTAAATCTACTGCCCTAATCAGTGAAGTTGAAGCTCCATTAAAGACACGGATTCATCCTTCGCACGGCTTTACATCTTTCATTTCCAATTTGATTTGATCAAAAGCCTTTTTAAATAGGATGTTAATAGAGCTTTCATTATCAACTAAGACTTTCTTGACTATTATGGGTCCAATGATGGTAGTTATTACTAATGGATTGGTGCTCAGTGCTTCGACTCCAACACTTTCTCTGTCTCGAAAGACAATGACATCGGTCTCTAACTTTTGTTGTTTTATTGGTATGGTTTCTTCGAGGTTGCTACAATCCCCTATTTCTAGATGTTTGGTTGCATTAATATACAGCTCCATTGTTCTATTACTAGACCCAGCTAGATGTTGTCCCCAAACTATGGTATTATAACAATATTATTTCCCTTCTGGTGAGCTGTGGGCTTAGAAGCAGGTTGGTTTTGATTCGGGGCTTGTCCTCCTTGCCCCTGTCCCTTGGGAAAACCTTGTGCTCATCCAACTTTCCTTCCCGAAGCAATTTTTCAACAACGTCCCTTAGGTGATAGCACTCGTTAGTAGAGTGGCCGTGAGTTCCATGAAACAAACGGAATTTCCCAGTTGCAAGCTACTTCTCCGTGGAGTCCCTAGGCAGAGGTTTCTTGTATTGTAAGACGTTATAAGTATCCAAATAAATATTCTCTAATGTGTTGCTTAACGGCATGTAATTTTCGAAAGTTTGAAATCAAGGCCTTTTTCCAGAGTTGTTCTCTCGATTCCTGTTTCTTTTACCACCGTTTCCGTCTAGACTATTAGTTCCTCCACTTTTGCTACCGACGTTTACTTCGACTTTCCTTAAATTGTCACTGGACTGCTTCACAATGACATTAATTTGAATGTCTTCTCTTGAAGCTTCATCTGATTTTCTTTTTTGATTGGCATATATTTCCTACCGCCGAAGGCATATATTTGCCTTTTCATAGAACGATTCCATTGTCAATGGCGATTTTCCAGCTAGATAACCCCCAGACTCCCTGTCTGGATTGACCCCATCTATTAAATCCATCAAAATGGTTGGCTCATGTGGGTCGTTTACTTCAGTCACTGCTTGGTTAAAGCGGTCTAAATAAGACTTTAAAGATTCACCAGTAGCCTGTTTGATTCTGGATAGTTCAGTGATGCTTTTAGATTTTTGGGCATGGAGTCGAAACTGGTTCATAAAACGTTCGCTTAGTTTTTTAAAGCTCGATACCGATCAGGGAGGGAGTCGAGTGAACCATATCAATGCAACATATTCAAGATATATCGGAAAATCTTTACATTTCACCATGTCAAGTGTTGCTGCGACATTCATATACCGTGCATACCTCATCAAATGCTGTCCTGGATTGGTTCTTCCTCCATATCGATCCATTTGTGGCAAATTAAATCATCGTGGGAATTGGAAATCTAGGATGTCATCGGTGAATGGGATGTGGCTACGCTCGATACCCCAGTCTTCATTGGTGTAATGTCGACTACCTGCCATGATTTTGCGCACCATCGATTCTACCTCACTATTGGTCAAAGCTGATTCAGGATCCACACTCTAATATTTTCTAACATGCCTAGTTCCTACATCGGGTGACGTTCTTTGGATCCAGGCTGTAACTGAACTTCTTTGCCCTCTACGATCTTGGTTAGTCATAGGACAAATGGGCTGGAGAAGTTGTCCTTGAGTGGGATTGGTGATGTTGGGGTCTCTAGGTAGAACATGCGATCCTCGCATTGGTAACAACATCGGTTCTCTTAAGCTAGGATCATTGGGTCCAAGGACATGGGCTGCATCTTCGCGAGATCCCAGTGACCTAAATGTTACCTAATTGAGATTCTCGAGCCTTTCATATGGCCTTCTCTGATGTGGACATTCTTCGTCTGAAGAGGATGAATGATCCACAGCGAGATGATGAGTTGGGGAGGACATTCTTTGTCTATGAAGTTCGCTTATTTCCCTACTTATAGCTTTCAGGTTTTCTCACATAAGAACGTTGTCTCATTTATGGGCCTCTAAAGCATCCCTGGTGTTGTCTAGCATATCGAGTAGGTGTGATAAATCCACGTGTGTGATGGGTGTAGAAGGGGCATGTTGCTTACCAGTTGTCGCGGCAGGCATCAGAGCACCTGCGGGGGCTCGAGTAGAAGTACCATCCTCTATCATAACCGATTTGGGTTGAGTGACAGCTGCATTTTCAGTTCGGATCGGGGGCATAATACTAGGAATGTTCAGGTCTCCAGTTCGTATCGGGTTTACATCTTCGGATCGGTTCGGGTTATCGGCTTCGGGTCAGGTCAGTGATGCTCCCCCGGACCGGTTCGAACCTGAACTTTGTCCCTCGATTTGGTGACCATCATGGCTTGTTGATCTTCGCCTGTCTCGTTTTCCCAAGAAACTTGCGATTCTTTTCCTTTTCCTTTTGTTATAAAGTCCAATTCTCTTGAAATTAGTCAGAAAACTTCCAAAAACATTGAAGAAAGTCGATTAACTTCTTTGAACTTGAGGATCTAAATAGTAGACGGATAATAAAAAACTTTGAGAATTCAAGATTCTCAGTGAAAGCACCAAATTGTTAGATCCAAAAGTGGTTTTAACACCCAATTGAATGATAATTCTCAGAAAAATGAAAAGAAAAATGAAAAGAACACATGATTTGTAGTGGTTCGGCGGCGTTAACGAGCTTACGTCCAATTTATACTTCTTTAATTGATGATTTGTATACAAATACAATGCTGCTTCTCCCTCAATCTCAATTATGCAATTGATAATCTCTCCTAATTTTGTAGAATTACACTCCAAAAGTTTGGGTATAATCTGAATAAGGCAATGAAATTCGTTGGTCTAGAAGCTGGAGTGATAATTTGCCAAAAGATCCTTCAAATGAAGTGTTTTGGGGTATTTATAGGCTGTGAACCCATCCGGCTCGGGTGCCATGTGGGGACCATCTCGTGACTTTCGGATCCGCTTACTTCAGGATGGTGACAGCGCATTGTAAATCATGGGATAGTAGGGGATACCCACTTCGACTTTGATAGAATCATAGGATGTAACCGTTATGACATTGGCCCCCGGTTCGGATCGGCTATCCAAATCATATTCGTATCGAATACATACACATCGAACCGATCCGAATACGTCACTTTGGGTTGATCCTCTTAGTTTGCACGCTGCACACAGAAGGGATCGGTTAAGAGAAGGACGATCCGATTCGGATCCATGTCATGCATTCTTCTCTTAAACACACCCATTGATTAATTTTTTAGCATTGTGTAGCCTAACCACAAAGTAGGCTAACATATAATAACCGTTGGAAATACAAACTGCATTTGTGCTTACATACATCATTAGAGTACATCAATAATTCAACACATCAGAAATAAACTCTAAATATTGAAACCTCCTGCTCCAAGCTCCTCCATGTAAATTCATGAACATCTTGACTACCCGTACAAATTTGGGCTCCCAATAGTTTAGGGAGAACATAGAGAAATAAACTCTAGGCTAGTAATATGGATGGTGTGAGTAAATTTTTTTAAAACAGCTTGAGAAATAAAGGGTATCTCATAAGACCACATCGCACATAAACACGGAACGTGTTTTTCCCCTTATGAGAGCCAACACTTTATTTATCGAAATCAGGTATTATGATAGTGTCTACGTTTTCAAAATAAATCAAAATCTAGTAAAATGCTTGCATCTCACATTTAACTACATAGTTTACAAACAAAACCGCATGGCTCTTATGGGTAATGGATTTCCAACTATGACAAGGTATGGAACCACCTTCCAATAGTGTATCTCTAGAGAGGAATACACTAGATTCAATAAGAATGTCTTACAACCTGGCCACACATAACCGGCCACTCATTCCGCTTGAGTGTACCGAATGTATTTTCACTAACGGTTGGGATCAACAACCATTACCGAAGCATATAGCAGCGATAGAATAAAGAAGCAAATGAATTTTTCTATAGATCAGGTGATAACACACCCTAATGGGAGCGACCCACGTAGGTATGTTGTCTGCCCGATTTCTGTCATTTCCCGGTTGTGAGGCTTGAGGTCATACTTACCTTTTTGACATATAACATCTTAAATATAGTTTGAAGAGATCAATGTATATTATCTGTTGGCATACTCTATCAGACATTAGTCCATACAAGTTGTTTTGGGGCTGGACAAACCAAAGGCACTATCCTGTAAATCCATCCTAGGCAATTTCTACCTAGGATTAATAGAATAGCTCATGCATAACTCCATCTTTGATTTGCTTCAATCTAGTCTAACTTGCAACGTATAAATCAAATCAAAGTGGAATTTAGATTTTAGACCCTTCGGAAAGAAAATGTTAATATCTTTTAGGGTCAGGTGATACTTAATAGCAATCAAGTCAACATATTTCATGTGTGTAACGACCCGTACTTATACGGATAATAATTAATTTATTTAATTATTTAAAGAGTGAAAATGGTTATTTAATTAAATTATATTGAATATTTAATGAATAATATATTTAATTTTTGAAATAATCAGAAATAGTGAATTGACAATATAATGTGAACTGGACAATTCAAAGTATTTAATTCAGCCTAGAATTTAATTAGAATGACGAATATATTATTTGAATGACAGTTTGAACGTATAATTATAAATACTTAAAATCGAGCTTAAAATGGCGCGGCAGTTCGCTATTTGGCGATTTAAACTTCAACCGAATATACAGAGTCCGTTTTAAATCGGATTTCTACGAAACAAGAAAGTATGGAGCTGGTGAAGTATATTTTTCTAGTGGAAGAGAAAAATCGGGATTTCATTATGTAGATTTTGATTTATGTCCAAATCAAATTTTAGAAAAGTCGCTATGGCATTCCTTTATAATTTGTAATGATATATATAAGGAATTTCAATATAAATTTGAATATCGATTCAACCGGGATTTGAATATTGAGTTGTAAATCCCAGTGGAGATTTATGATATTCTATTGTGAATATGTAAGATAATATTTATTTTTAAATATTAAATTTAATTGTTTTTAAATATATTTATATATTTAATTGGGTTATTTATAGCTTTAAAAATAGCCAGTTTTGCAAACGACCTCTGTTTTCGATGAAACTAATTTTCTTGGATCCGCAATATTAAATTATTGTTAGATTTCAATTCCGTGATTTTTGAAGTCAGTACGTGGCCGTACGGATTTTTGATGTGAAAAACAGTCAGTATTTCGACAGTTAAAAATAAGCTGTGTGAGCAAACGGAGTGGGAGTTCGATGAAACCAGTTTCATTGGGTCTGTGATGTCAAACTGTAGTTACATGCCCATTTTCGTGATTTTTGGGTATCACATCACAGGGATTTTTAATAATAAACACAAACATCATTTGATTAAAAATAAATAAAATATTAAATATAAAAATAATATTTATCTACTATAAATACCCCACCCCACTTTCTAAACCTAAGCTAATTCCTCTTTTTGATCAAACATAAGCCATGATAGCTCATCCTCTCAGCCGCCACGAGATTAAAGAAAAATCGAAATTTCCATCTCTTCAGAAAATCAAAACAATCCAAATAAATTACCATAAATCACGAAATACATATTTCTGGAATCCCGATCTGACGCGCTTCAAGTCTATACCTGTTTTGTTGGGTACGGTCATGTTTCTGTTCGACGTCGTGAAAGAGCAGTGAGACTAGGGTTAGTTTTATGGTGAAATCAAAGCAACGATTCAATTCAGCGTGGAAGGTCATTTGAAGGGTGAGTTTTTAGTGCGATTTCGGGGTAACTTTGATCGCTTGATTTGTACTGTGGCCGACGTCGAGACCAGTTCGACGCAAGTGGGAAGAACAACTCGAGTTAGGTATGAGCTGTACGGGATTGAAGAGGAGGTAATGGAGATGGATCTGGTTACTTTAGTTTTGGATTTCGTGGTGTACTTTAGAGTGAAGGAGGCACAGAAAATGGAAATACTGGAATTCAGCGTTGAGGAGCATACGGATTGTAAGTTTGGGGGAGAAGGTATTAAATCGGGTTCTAGGGTTTGAAGTGGCATTGGGCCGGTTTCGAAAGTTAAGCCCATATTTAATAATTCATGTTTATTTAATTTTAAATAATGTATGAACTTGTAAATTGAATAACTTCGTCATACAACACCAGAACTGGACGAAACGAGATCCGTTGGGATCGTATGGACGGACACTACGAAATGAAACTGATTGGGAGTGGATTGGAGCTAGTTACAATTTATAGCAAAATAAATTGTCCGTCTAAATCAAGCGATTGTTATCGTTATTAACGATGATCGTCCAATGTGAGTAAAACTCACTAACTCTGCACAGTTATTTTTTTTATAATATATTTTTATAACTGTTAAATGTTGGTTGATTGTTGTGTGTGGGCTATTTGAATTAACTGTTAATTTATGGGTTGAAAATATAGATAACGATATATATAAATCGTTAATCGAATATTGATTCTGTTTATCAGAATATTGTATATTCGTGTTGTCTAACATCTGTGATGTAGGGAAATAGGTTGGAGGGACCCAACTGGGTTCCTCAATATTTATAATACTGTTTTGTTCATATATTGTGTTATATAATGTGATGTATAATTTGTGATTGATTATAATCACAATTGTCTTGTTATTTGGTACTGTTAAATACTAGAAGAATTATTGAAATAAATTATTATATAAAATCTAAAGATTTTATATAAAAGGAAGGTTTCAAACTGTGCATTGAAATAGAATATTTATAAAATCAAAAGAATTTTATAAAAGGAATATTTATTTAGAAAATAAATAGATTAATTATAAAAGGAAATTTTCAATGTTATATTGAAAAAGAAATATTTATAAAATCAAAAGATTTTATGAAAAGAAATATTTACTTGTTAAATAAATAGAATAGGAAAGGGAATATTTATTTAGGAAATAAGTAAAGATAAAAAGGAATATTTATAAACCATTTACAAATAGAATTAAAAAGGAAATATTTGTAAAACATTTACAAATAGATTATAAATGGGAATATTTATTTATGAAATAAATAGAGTAATAAAAGTAATTATTTATAAAGTAAATAAGGTTTTATAAAAGTAGTGTTTGGAAAATGATTAGAATAATCAAAAGGAGATTTCAAATTATAAAAGAAAAATTTGAGATGATTTATTTAAATTAGATATTAAATAAGAATATGTTTTAACAGATAAATTAAGAGGAATACTTTATAAATAATATTTTATAAATAAAATAAAATATTTATCATTGGATAAATAAAATATACAATTCAGGACTTATATAGAGAAGTAAGAATCGATTTCAACATCGATATTTGAAACTGAATATGGTCGAGGAGTTAATCAAAAGAGTTAACCAAAGGAATTAATCGAATTATAGTTAATCGATTAAAATTAGAGTTAACCAGTTAGAGTTAACCAATTAGAGTTAACCAGTTAGAGTTAACCAGTTACAGTTAATCAAATAGAGTTAATCAATTAGAGAGTAGAGTTAATCGATTAGAGTAGAGTTAATCGATTAGAGTTAGAATTAATCGATTAGAGTAATCGAATAGAGTTAATTGAAGAAAGGGTTATCGAATATTAGTTATTAGAAAGAGAGATTATCGAATATTAGTTATTCGAAAGAGAGATTATTGAATATTTGTTATTCGAAAGAAGTTATCGAATATTTGTTATTCGAAAGAAGTTATCGAAAATTTGTTATTCGAAAGAAGTTATCGAATATTTGTTATAAGAAAGAAGTTATCGAATACTAGTTATTCGAAAGGGTTATCGAATATTAGTTATTCGAAAGGGTTATCGAATGTTAGTTATTCGAAAGGAGTTATCAAATGTTAGTTTATTCGAATAGAGTTAAAAGGAGTTGTTGAATATAGTTTATTCGAATAGAGTTAAAAGGAGATATCGAATATAGTTTATTCGAATAGAGTTAAAAGTAGTTGTCGAATATAGTTTATTCGAATAGAGAAAGGAGTAAATCGAATATTGTTTATTCAAAAGGGGTTAATCAAATATAGTTTATTTGATAGGAGTAAATTAATAGTAGTAAATTGATAAGAGTTAATCAATTAGGGTTAATCAAAAAGAGTTAATCCAATAGAGTTAATCAAATAGAGTTAATATAATAGAGTTAATCAAATAGAGCTAACTGATAAGGGTAAATCGATTAGAGTTAATCGAATAGTGTTAATTTAATAGAGTTAATCAGAAATGGCTATTCAAAGAGTGATTATCGAATAAGTTTATTCGAAGGAAAGGGTTATCGAATAGAGTTTATTCGAAAGAGAATTATACATTGAAATTCGATTATATCGAATGTTGGAAAGTATTATTTACTTTCCAGTTTTTAAACCAATATTTATTTATTTAATATATCGTTTAGTTATTTATTCATACTAAAGAATAAAAGTTATATTTGAAGTTAGATATTTCGAAAGTAGGAATTATAACGTTATCGTTACAACCAATGTTTTTATAAAAGAAGTGGATTCGTAAATAGAATACGTAAGGTTCGCAAGGAAGTTGTTAAAGGTTTTAAAAGATAAACTTTGACTATTTCGAAGTTAAAACGTTGTTTAGTTAAGGTCTGAGAGGTAATTATACCCCAACTTGATTGACTTCCTTCTTAACTAAGGAATGGTAAGGTTTGATAGTGAAGGTTGGTTAAGTGAATATAGTTAATGAAGGTAATGGTTTGAATTGGCATAGCGATGTTTTATTTAAACATCTGTTTAAATCCAAGGAATGAGTTTTGGAAACGTTTTCCAAATATAATCAGAGATATTTTCTAATCATAAAAAATGAAATGTTGGATGGTAAAGAATGTCGGAATGACAGTGATACGTGGAAAGGAGATGGAAATGTTTTCTAATGATTAATAACGTATATTTTCTAAATTTAGAAAATAAGGATTTCTGCATATATACGAAACAGGAAATGGAGAATGAATAAATTAATGGTAAATTAATTTAAGAGATAAATGATGATTGATCGATATAATTTCCATCCGGAAATAATATCGTTGTTTGCACACGTGTTTTTCTTTGATAGTTAACTCACCGACTATCGAATTTTTCGAATCGTCAATATGGAGAGACCGATTGGATTCCTATTCAAAGAACCACTCCATATTGGCATAAGCGTTGCGGAATCATATGTGCCAAAGATAATTGAAGACGGAGTAAAGTGCAAGGGCTGTTGTATAAGTCATAGGTAGAGATTGCCTAGGATGGATGTACGGAATAGTGCCTTCGGTTTGTCCAGTCCCAGGACAACTTGAATGGACGAATGTCTGACAGAGTATATCTGGTAGATCACGTGAGTTGATCATTTCAAACGTATTTACGTTGGTGGCGGAGGAAATTGTTTCTCTTAGCTTATACCCGTGGTATTTTTGGGGAAATCAATTTGTGATTTGACGGGTATGACGATGTGGCATTCAAAGTGAATGAATGAGTAATCTGTTTAAAGATACATTATGACCTCCAGCCTCATCAACTGGGAAATGACAGAAATCGGGCAGGCAGCATGGCTAAGTGGTTCGCAACCAATTAGCGTATATTGTCACCATCTAGAGAATATTCATATTTGTTACTTCTTTCAATTCTGTATCTCCCGGGAATGGTTATGTTGGTTTACCAACTGTAAGGTGACAATATATTCGATACACTCATGCGAAATGAGTGGTCGGTCATGTGTGGCCGAGTTGCAAGATGTTCTTGTTGAACTCCCGTGTATCGCTTCTAGAGTACACTGAGCGGAAGGTGGATCCATACCTTGTCATAGTTGGAATCCATTCCCCAAATAAGAGCCCACGGATTTTGATTGTATATTATATATGTAGAACGTTAGATGCAAGCGTTTCTACTAGATTGATATTACTTGTGTTAGACATTATTATAATATCAAAGAAGTATCGTTTTACAAATGATTTGGGTTATCGTAAGGTAAAAACCATCCGTGTTTATGTGCGGATCGATCTTACGATTATTCTTTCTTTTGAAAGGATTTTGAAAGTTAAATCAAATGATTTGAGTTTACTCACACCTGTCACATGACTGACCCAGAGTTTATTTTGTTTTTTTTTCCCTAAAATCTTGGGTGCCCAATTTTGTACGGGCAGACAAGTAGTCGGGATTTACAGATATATTTGGAGACCTGGAGCAGGAGGCTTCAGAATTATATAGCTATGGTTATTTCCGCTGTGTTGTAAGTGTTGTACTTTCGAAATGATATGTATATTCAAGTACCGATTTATATTTCAAAGTTATGTTATATATTATATGTTATTCGTTCCGCTGTGAGGTTCGTGTTACTCTGATGTTGTGTTCTTCTTCTTCTATTCTAAGTTTCTATCTTATCTATTCTCACCCTTTAATTTCTTTCATGGACTATCCGGTGTTTCCGATGCTTGGTTAGTCGATTTGGTGTTTAATATCGATAACCACGGTCTCAAAAGCCCCGGGTCCACAATATGGACTCAACATTTATATTAATAATCAGGACTTGCCTTCTGAAATCATTTCACATATAAGATTCGCATTCCAGATTCAAACAGTGATCCATACAAGATGATTTAAACGTGTCAATGTTTAATTTAAACTATTCATGTTTATTGGGTCATAGCACAACATTACAATCAATCTAATCAACAAATCAATTATCACAACATATTTTGTTGATCATAGCTCGAAAACTCAAATTCAACCAATCGTCATTCATATTGCATAATGATTATTTCCATATTTTATTCATCTAAAATCTCCTTTCTTTAGATAAATAAGTAAATAAACAAATAAATAATTAATTAATCTTTATTAAAATGGAAAGTAAAAATTACTTAGTCTATTTTAATTCAAAATCTCTTGTCGATTCATATATATTCGATTTATTTTCCGAACTTCACAATAATCTCATCGTTATGGGATTAAACCAATTTCCCTTCCCTATTTCTAATACAACCATCCTCATCTGCAAAACATTTTAATGTGAATAGCATTCCTTCTGGACTCATTTTTCCAGATCAACTTGAATCCATTTATAGATACTATTTTAAGTACAAATTCTGTTCATCGAGTCATTTTATACTTTCAATTTTATTGTTATTAGTTCGACTTTGACTTCATTACCTGATTATAAAATGGTTATCGACCTAAGTCGATTAAATTTGAAAAACACTTCAATGTTTATTTCAAAACATTTGAACTCATCAGTGGCAGTCAACCACCTTCTCAAAATCACGATCTATCATCGATTATAGTTCAACACATCAGATTTTAACCAATTATACGATCTTGAAGATAAATAAATAAGTATCATTCCTTTATTATTTAATATTTAAAAAGAATAATATAATTCCACTTATTTTAAATACAACTTTGATTGATATATATATATATATCGATTGAAGTCTAAACTTCAAATTTATTTTGACGACTTCTATTTATAATTCCATTTTGTCGTTGAATTAATACGATCAATATATTTTATTATATATATATACATATTATTTTCTTAAAATAAATAAACAATATGTTTAAGTTATAAAATTTGGAGAAACCCCCATTTATTTTCTTTTCACTACAAAAACGTCGACACTTTTTCTTGTCTTTCCTTCTCTTTCTTACTTTGCTTTCTTCTCTTCTCCTTTTATTTTCCTTTTCTTTCTTTTCTTTCTTTTCTCTTTTTCTTTCGGCCAACAGCCCAACTGCTTAGCCCCTTTCCTTTTCTCCTATTATTTTCCTTCCAGACCGAGGCCTAACTGCTCAACCCACAAATCATTTTCTTTCTTTTCTCCTTCTCGCTGTTGCCTCCCCACTATATCTCCTATCTTCATGCTTCCAGTATTTCGAACTAGACGCAGGTGCATCAATGCACATTGTAATGACCCGGTATTTACCCATATCACTAACACAGATATTAATTAATCGTAAGTATGTATTTATTTACAAATTCGATTTAAAATTCAGACTTTTAATTTCAAAACATGTTAATTTGTGTATAACAGCATTTACATATGCATATATCACAACATTTACTAAAACCCATTTTTTTACACATTCAGGTATGATAGCATGTATTAAATAGCGTTTGTTTAAATTGATTTTATTACATGTATGTACAATAACACTTTTCCATAGCAAGTTTTTAAAATGCCATTTATTTCACATGTTTGTTTATTTTTTTCAAAGATTTAAGAATTTGAGTTTTTGCAAATTCTTGAATTAAAAACTTTTAACACATGAATTAAAACATGCCAATAACATTTTGTTGTCAAAGCAAGTAATAAAAAAAGTTCACATTCACATGTACATTAACACCAAAACATGAAAGAGCCAATTCCTTTTGCTGGCATGTTTCATGAACAAAATTCAAAGAAAACACCTACACTAATAATGAGTTAGTAAAGAGAATCTAGAGAGATACTTTCACATGGAAAATCATTTTTGTATCAAATATTTTAGTTTTAAATCATCCTCTTTTCTCACAACATTTTCTGAAAATGACATTTATCTTTGCATTTTTCAAAAACATGTTTACTTTGTCATGACCCATATGCCAAAGGATCTTACAAATCCTTGTGTATTTAAACCATAAATGCACCTACACTAGATCATTTCGAAAATATAGATCATTCAAGATTTTTCATGTCTATTTCATCACATGGCCGAGATCTTTATTGTACAAAAACTTTCAGATTTTGCAAAACCTTGGAAGGCAAGTAATGATTTTATATATCTTTTTGTTAAATTAATTTGTCATGAGAAGATTTTGGTTTAGAAATCCAAGGAAAAACTAAATATGTATGGTACAAAAATGGATATTATAAATTGTTTGAACCAAGGAAAGATTTGGGTTGTTCAATGGCATTTAAAGTAATGTTTCATAGTAAAACCATAGGAGAAAGGAATGAACATGTGCAAGTGATTTCAAGGTGAAGTATGGCCGAGATAAGCCATGTGAAAAGGGGTGGTGTTGTTTTGATTTGGTAAGAGAAAGGATTTTCTGATATGTCATCATTTGTCAACAACCAAATCTGGAAAAAAACTGATTTTTGCCACCAATATTTTATGATTTTTCTCTACTATAAATAGACCCTAAGCACACTCATTTTCCTCACAAAACCCAAAATTTTCAAACAAGATCAATGAAGAGAAAAATACTGAGACTTGAAAGCTTTGAAGGTGAGTAAACTTCTTTTAATTTTCTATAATGAAATTCCTACATTTTGGTTGTTTAAACTATAAGTTGAACATGGTGATTACTTGTTTGGTATGATATCATTGGTTGGTAATTAGAATCTTAAGTACCAAAGGTTAAGAAAAATGTATTACCTGATATTGTTACCTGGCACTATTATTTTTGTTTAAAATTCTACAAATCTTAATAGATCAGTAAATCTATGTTAATGGATCAAGAACGAGATGCTATAATATTTTTAAACCCTTCATATAGTCATATAATTGTTCAATATGAAGCAAACCTTTCCAAAACCCTCACTGTTACTTGAAGAGAGAACAATAGTTGCTCTCTGTTCCTCAAAATCAAAGTGGATTTTTAAACGTTTTAAAAACTTGATTTGATTACATAATCATAATCATGGATCCAAATGATGATTTTTAAAAAGGAAATAAAATTTTTTAGAGGTGAGGATGGTGAGAAATGAAGGGATGGTCAGAAAATCCACTTTGATGAATTTCTGGCAAAACATCCGATGGAAGTTGATGGCACCCGAACTGAAGGTGTATGGGAGGTTGGAGATAACAGGAAAAATACTAAAATATTTTTCTATTGGGTAAATTTGGAGAACGACATTAAAATAGGGTAAAAATGGGGTTTTGGGTTCGGTTTTTTCACGCCAGAACTGCTCGGTGATGGGGACACTAGGGAGGTGCGGTCCAGGAGGGACAGAGACATCAGGGTGGTGTGATGACATGGCCCGAAGGTGGCGGTGGCACATGGTCGAGGGAAGGCGTGGTCATCACTTTCTTGGATGGTGTATTTTCTGGTAGAAGGGGATACCACAACATGAGTACTGTAGCAGCTAAGGGGAGAGGATCGAGGCATGGCATCGTGATCCAGGAGGGCAGGGTGACTTGCGTGGATGGTCGGCGGTGATGGATGGTGGCCGGGTTAAGTGTGCACGTGCACAGGCGTGGCCAAAAAGGGAAGGGGAAGAAGAAGAAGTGGCACCAGTTTTTGATGGTGATCGGCCAAGAAATCATGTGGTTTCGGGGTGATAGGGCAAGGAAATTACGTGAAGACCGGATGTGGTACTTTGGTCACTTGGCACTTTAGTTAATAAATGTGGTACTTTGCAAAATACTAATAACCGAGGCTGATTTCCAGAGTGCACACCAGGTTTTTGAGCTGGTACTTTGACCAGAAGTGGCACTTTGTCTAAATTATGTTCAAATGGGGATTTTTTAATATATTAAAAATTTAAACTAGTTTTAAATTAAATAATGGATGAAATAAAAAGGGAAATAAATATTTAAATAAAAATAGAGTTTTTATTTAAATTAGTAAATGAGAAAAAAGAAGTGAATCAGAATCGAGAGTAGTGTTTGTCAAAAGTTTAAACTTTACGTGTAGAAGCTATAATTATAAATTTAATTTATAATTAGAATTTGAGAAATTTTCTAATAATAAATATTTAAAACTGCAAAGTCAAAGAAAAGGAAAACCGTATGTTGCTCATACGCTAGGATTGTTTGTTAACTGAATGCAAGAAAATGGTTATATACTATTCAGTATTATATAAGAACTGTAAATTTTAATCATGTTTATAAAAAAAAAGAGAATTTTATTGGTATATAATCAAAGAAGAAGTAGACCGATATAAGTAATAAAAGGGGAAAATTGACAAGAACAAAATAAAGAGTAAAAGCTGAAACATAAATTATAAATTATAAATTTAATTCATTTGTGCATAAACAGATTAAGGAATAATTATGAGTAATAAATTTCTAAAGAGAAATTTTAAGTTTTTATTTTTAGAAGTGGGCAAACAAAATGAAAAAAAACCATGTGCGACGACGCGCACACTGAAACTGTCCATTTTTAAGAGAGGATCAAAATACCCAGATATAAGCAAGATGATTATATACTATTCAGCTGACTGTAATTATATATGTAAATTAGATTATAATCATGTTAGATAAATAATTTAAAGGCAAATATATTCACCAATCATTTCAAAGAGACCAAAATAAATATTTCACTTTGATTTGATTATACGCCACGCGTCAGAGATTTTTAAATTAAAGACGGCGATATACAAGGACTTATTTTTTAGTGCCTTCGGTTTGTCCAATCCCAGGACAACTTGTATGGACGAATGTCTGACAAAGTAATTCTAACTGATCACATACGTTGATCTCTCCAAACGTAATTATACGGTGGCAGAGGAATTCGTTTCTCTCGCTATAGACCTATAATATACTTTTGGGGAAGTCAATTAGTGGTTGGCAAGTCTTGACAATGTGGTATTCAAAGAAAATAAACAGTGATGATAAAAAGTAAGTCTAGCCTTAAGCCTCACACCCAAGAAATGAAAAAAATCGGGCAGCAGCATGGCTATGCGGGTCGCTCCCATTAGGGTGTATAATCACCTATCTAGAGAAATTCCATTTACTTCTTTAATCTATTTCGATGTTGTCCCTTTCTGGGAAACGGTGGTTTGAGCCCAACCGTTGGTGATATGCATTCGATACACTCAAGAGAAATGAGTGGTCGGTCATGTGTGGGCCGGGTTGCAAGATGTTCTTGTTGAACCCAGGTGTATTCGCTTCTAGAGATACATCATCGGAAGGTGGTCCCATACCGTGTCATAGTTGGAAATCCAATTTCCATAAGCGCCAAGCGGTTTTTATTTGTATACTATATAGGAGAATGTGAGATAGAATTCTTCTAGATTCTAAATTATTTGTGAAAATTTAAAGACACTATGATAATATCTGATTTAAAGTATACAAAGTGTTTTGATCTCATAAGGTAAAAACCCGTTCCGTATTCACGGCGTGGTCTTATGAGATATTTTTATTTCTTTAATCTGTTTTAAAACTGTTTACTCATACCAGTCCCCTGACTGACCCAGAGTTTATTTTTCTGTGTTTCCCTTAAACTCTTGGGTATTCATAACATTTGTTATGAATAGAAAAGTGAATCAAGATTGGATAAAACTTGGAAAGCTGGAATGGAACTTTATGTGTGCTGGTCTACTTGTCTTATCTACTGTATAATTAAGTCTGCAAGTTAGTCGTCAATGATGTGTATAATTATGAATGTACTATGAATGGCTTGTATCACTGGATTTAGAATGCTTTAATGTAATATGTACTGCTGTGCAATGTTATGAAGTATCATCTTTTGTAAAAATTCCGCTGTGAGAATCTGATGTTTTCTGTGATTTTATTTTCTATCTATTCTTGTTCTTATTAATGAAATGACTTCCGATGTGTTCGACATTTGGGCTGTTACAGTTGGTATCAAAGCTTAGGTTACTGATTACCTAGGCTTTGGGTGAGTGTGAGAGAGTGTATTTTTGAAAATTTAAAATTAAATCAACTTGGATGATATACCCGAGTTAGTTATATCCAATCAAGTCTGAAATGATGACTTGTTATATTCAGGTGATTAAAATGAGTAATCGAGGACGAAGAGGTCGAGCTAGTGGAACTTCCACTACTACTAGTCGTAATATTGGATCCCAGAATCAAGGGGAGACTGTGGAGGAATTTGCACCAGTCCAGCAGGATAAAAGCTTTGCAACTATTTGTAAAGAGTATACAACTCTGGAAGGAAAAGTTTTCAAAGGGACGGAATCTTTCATTGAAGTCTAAGCATGGTTGAGGTCCTGTGAGAGGATTTTCAAGGGACTGAAATTGAATGATGAGCAGAAACGCCTCTTACCTTCATGGCAACTCCAAGAAGCTGCTGCTATTTGGTGGGATGCTAAGACCACAAATGTTCCTGAGGAAAACTTCACTTGGGAAAAATTCAAAGAGGCATTCGAAGCACAATTTCTTCCTGCTGCAGGAAGGACTAGAATGTATCGGGATTTCATCGATCTCAAACAAGGGAACATGAAAATATTAGAATATGAGAACAAGTTCAATTCACTTTCTTGTTTCGGACCAGAACTGATCAATACCCCACTCAAGAAGAATTAAATGTTCATAGCAGGATTAAAGGATAGCCTGCAAGTTCAAATGATTGGACATCTCAAGATTCCATTTGTCGATCTGGTGGATATGGCAGTTCGTTATGAGGCACTAGAGGGAAAGAAACTAATTACAAAACAACAGACAGGATAACCCATTGGCGAGAACTCCAACAAAAGGAAATTTAATCCGAACTGGAACAACAAAGGAGTATCAAAGATGGGGGAGAAAGCCAAAGAGCGTTATAAAGATACGCAATGCCATAACTGCAAGGAGAAGGGACACATTGCTAGGTTTTGTACGAAGCCAGCAGCGGAAAAGCCACAGCAAACTCAGCAACCGGAGCAACCTTAACAGAAACCAAAGGGAACAAGTGATGCTATTCCCCAAAAGTTTTCATGCTATAACTGTCATCAGCCTAGCACTTGGTTAAAGACTGTCCACTTATGAAAAAGGCACAGCAACCAAAGGTCTATGCTTTAATGGATAAGTCATCAACTTCTGAGAATGTGAAAATGGAAGGAGCTTTAGAAGGTACCTTACTTTTTCCTTATGAAAGGAGTTAATTAACCAGGGTCAGCCTTAAGAGAAAATAAATATGGTTTAATTAAATTAGAATAATATCCAATCATATTGATACTAGAAATCAGGTTAGAATTAAAATTTGGATTTCCTGAAATTAAGGCTGGACTTAAGTATTAATTGGATATGGACTCAGGGAATGTGAACCGGTCAATTTATGAAATTAAATCAGATTTGTGAGTACCGAAATGGAGATAATTAACTAAGTGGATGATGATTTTGGGTAAAACTTAACGGAGTTAAGTAAATTGACTGATGAGTTAAAAAGGGAATTTGGACAGATATTTTGGTTATGAATAGGAAAATTGTTGATGTGTGTTAACTATTTATATATAAGTCGATAACTCTAAATCTACTGTTTACAAATTTCGAGGATGAAATTTTTATAAGGGGGGTAGATTGTAATGACCCGGTATTTACCTATATCACTGACACAGATATTAATTGATGGCAAGTATTTATTTACAAATTCGATTTAAAATTCAGACTTTAATTTCAAAACATGTTAATTTGTGTATAACAACATTTGCGTATGCATATATCACAGCATTTACTAAAACCCATTTTTTACACATTCAGGTATGATAGCATGTATTAAATAGCATTTGTCTAAATTGATTTTATACATGTATGTAGAATAACACTTTTCCATAGCAAGTTTTTAAAATGACATTTATTTCACATGTTTGTTTATTTTTTTCAAAGATTTAAGGATTTGAGTTTTTGCAAATTCTTAAGTTAAAAACTTTTAACACTTGAATTAAAACATGCCAAAACCATTTTGTTGTCAAAGAAAGTATTAAAACAAGTTCACATTCACATGTACATTAACACCAAAACATGAAAGAGCCAATTCCTTTTGCTAGCATGTTTCATGAACAAAATTCAAAGAAAACACCTACACTAATAATGAGCTAGTAAAGAGAATCTAGAGAGATATGTTCACATGGCAAATCATTTTTGTATCAAATATTTCAGTTTTAAATCATCCTCTTTTCTCACAAGATTTTCTGAAATGACATTTATCTTTGCATTTTTCAAAAACATGTTTACTTTGTCATGACCCATGTGCCAAAGGATCTTACAAATCCTTGTGTATTTAAACCATGAATGCACCTACACTAGATCGTTTCTAAAATATACATCATTCAAGATTTTTCATGTCTATTTCATCACATCGCCGAGATCTTTATTGCACAAAAACTTTCAGATTTTTCAAAACCTTGGAAGGCAAGTAATGATTTTATGTATCTTTTTGTTAAATCAATTTGTCATGAGAAGATTTTGGTTTATAAATCCAAGGAAAAACTGAATATGTATGGTACAAAAATGGATATTATAAATTGTTTGAACCAAGGAAAGATTTGGGTTGTACAATGGCATTTAAAGTAATGTTTCATAGTAAAACAATAGGAAAAAGGAATGAACATGTTCATGTGATTTCTAGGTGAAGTATGGCTGAGATAAGCCATGTGAAAGGGGATGGTGTTGTTTTGATTTGGTAAGAGAAAGGATTTTCTGATATGTCAATCATTTGTCAACAACCAAATCTGAAAAAAAAAACAGATTTTTGCCACCAATATTTTATGGTTTTTCTCTGCTATAAATAGACCCTAAGCACACTCATTTTTCTCACACAGCCCAAGGTTTTCAAACAAGATTAGTGAGGAGAAAATACTGAGAGTTGAAACCTTTGAAGGTGAGCAAACTTCTTTTAATTTTCTGTTTTGAAATTCCTGCATTTTGGCTGTTTAAACTATAAGTTGAACTTGTATTTTTGTGGTGTGTTTGTTCAAGTAGTATATCTTGTGTTGATTAATTGTTTGGTATGATATCATTGGTTGGTAATTATAATCTTAAGTACCAAAGGTTAAGAAAAATGTATTACTTAATATTGTTACCTGACATTGTTATTTTTGTTTAAAATTCTACTAATCTTAATAGATCAGTAAATCTATGTTAGTGGATCAAGAACGAGATTCTATAAAAAATTTAAACCCTTCATATAGTCATATAAATTGTTCAATATGAAGCAAAACTTTCCAAAACCCTCACTGTTACTTGAAGAGAGAACAACAGCCGCTCTCTGTTCCTCAAAATCAAAGTGGATTTTTAAACGTTTTAAAAACTTGATTTGATTACATAATCGTAGTCATGGATCCAAATGATGATTTTTAAAAAGGAAATCATAATTTTTAGATGTAGGGATGTTGAGAACTGTAGGGATGATCAGAAAATCCACTTTGATGAATTTCCGGCAAAACATCTGATGGAAGTTGATGACACTCAAATTGAAGGTGTATGGGAGGTTGGAGATAACAGGAAAAATACTAAAATATTTTTCAATTGGGTAAATTTGGAGAACGACATTAAAATAGGGTAAAAATGGGGTTTTGAGTTCGGTTTCTTCACGCCGGAACTACTCGGTGATGTGGACACTAGGGAGGTGCGGTCCGGGGGAAAGAGGCGTCAGGGTAGTGTAATGACGTGGCCAGAAGGTGGCGGTGGCACATGGTCGAGGGAAGGCGTGGTCGTCACTTTCTTGGATGGTGTATTTTCTGGTAAAAGGGGATACCACAGCAAAAGTTCTGTAGCAGTTAAGGGAAGAGGAACGAGGCATGGCATCGTGATCCAGGAGGGCGGGGTGACTTGCGTGGATGGTCGGCGGTGATGGATGGTGGCCAGGTTAAGTGTGCACGTGCACAGGCATGGCCAAAAAGGGAAGGGGAAGAAGAAGAAGTGGAACCAGTTTTTGATGGTGATCGGCCAAGAAATCATGTGGTTTTGGGGGTAATCGGGCAAGGACAAATGTGGTACTTTGCAAAACACTGATAACCGGGCCTGATTTCCTGAGTGCACACCAGGTTTTTGATCTGGTACTTTGACCAGAAGTGGCACTTTGTCTAAATTATGTTCAAATGCTGATTTTTGAATATATTAAAAATTTAAACTAGTTTTAAATTAAATAATGGATGAAATAAAAAGGGAAATAAATATTTAAATAAAAATAGAGTTTTTATTTAAATTAGCAAATGAGAAAAAAGAAGTGATTCAAGATCGAGAGTAATGTTTGTCAAAAGTTGAAACTTTACGTGTGGAAGCTATAATTATACATTTAATTTATAATCAGAATTTGAGAAATTTTCTAATAATAAATATTTAAAACTGCAAAGTCAAGAAAAGGAAAACCGTATGCTGCTCATACGCTAGGATTGTCTGTTAACTGAATGCAAGAAAATGGTTATATACTGTTCAGTATTATATAAGAACTGTAAATTTTAATCATGTTTATTACAAAAAAAGAATTTTATTGGTATATAATCAAAGAAGAAGTAAACCGATATAAGTAATAAAAGGGGAAAATTGACAAGAACAATATAAAGAGTAAAAGCTGAAATATAAATTATAAATTTAATTCATTTGTGAATAAACTGATTAAGGAATAATTATGAGTAATAAATTTCTGAAGAGAAATTGTAAGTTTTTATTTTTAGAAGTAGGCAAACAAAATGAAAAAAAAAACGTGTGCGAAGCGCACACTGAAATTGTCCATTTTTAAGAGAGGATCAAAATACCCAAATATAAGCAAGATGATTATATACTGTTCAGTTGACTGTAATTATATATGTAAATTAGATTATAATCATGTTAGATAAATAATTTAAAGGGAAATATATTTGCCAAACATTTCAAAGAGACCGAAATAAATATTTCACTTTGATTTGATTATATGCCATGTGTCAGAGATTTTTAAATTAAAGACGGAGATATACAAGAACTATTATTTTAGTGCCTTCGGTTTGTCCAATCCTAGGACAACTTCTATGGACGAATGTCTGACAAAGTAATTCTAACTGATCACGTACGTTGATCTCTCCAAATGTATTTATACGATGGCAGAGGAATTCGTTTCTCTCGCTGTAGACCTATAATATATTTTTGGGGAAGTCAATTAGTGGT
This sequence comes from Allium sativum, assembly GCA_030737875.1. Classification (NCBI taxonomy): domain Eukaryota; kingdom Viridiplantae; phylum Streptophyta; class Magnoliopsida; order Asparagales; family Amaryllidaceae; genus Allium; species Allium sativum. Next base: position 861,329,816 of record CM060909.1, read on the forward strand.
TGTCAAGTTTTGACGTTGTGGTATTCAAAGAAAATAAATAGTGATGATGAAAAGGTAAGTCCAGCCTCAAGCCTCACACCAGGAAATGACAAAAATCGGGCAGGCAGCATGGCTATGTGGGTCGCTGCCATTATGGTGTATAATCACCTATCTAGAGGAATTCCTCTTACTTCTTTAATCTATTTCGATGCTGTCCCTTTCCGGGAAATGGTGGTTTGAGCCCAACCGTTGGTGATATACATTCGACACACTCAAGAGAAATGAGTGGTCGGTCATGTGTGGGCCGGTTTGCAAGACGTTCTTGTTGAACCCAGGTGTATTCGCCTCTAGAGATACATCATCGGAAGGTGGTCTCATACCATGTCATAGTTGGAAATCCAATTTCCATAAGCGCCAAGCGGTTTTTATTTTTATACTATATAGGAGAATGTGAGATGCAAGCATTCTTCTAGATTCTAAATTATTTGTGAAAATTTAAAGACACTATGATAATATCTGATTTAAGGTATACAAAGTGTTTTGATCTCATATGGTAAAAATCCGTTCCGTATTCACGGCATGGTCTTATGATATATTTTTATTTCTTTAATCTGTTTTAAAACAGTTTACTCATACCAGTCCCCTGACTGACCCGGAGTTTATTTTTCTGTGTTTCCCTTAAACTCTTGGGTATTCATAAGATTTGTTATGAATAGACAAGTGAATCGGGATTGGATAAAACTTGGAAAGCTGGAATGGAACTTTCTGTGTGCTGGTCTACTTATCTTATCTACTGTATAATTAAGTCTGCAAGTTAGTCGTCAATGATATGTACAATTATGAATGTGCTATGAATGGCTTGTATCACTAGATTCAGTATGCTATGATTTAATATGTACTGCTATGTAATGTTATGAAGTATCATCTTTTGTAAAAATTCCGCTGTGAGATTCTGATGTTTTCTGTGATTTTATCTTCTATCTATTCTTATTCTTATTAATGACACGACTTCCGATGTGTTCGAAAGTTGGGTCATTACACATATGCACACACCTTCAGGCCAACGTCCACCGGTCACGACCATCTATACCAATGTACCATAGCCTACTGAACCTCTCTACGTGGCCATGCCCTCCTTTGACCATCTCAGTCAAAAATTCATTGTTCAGCCTGATCTTTCCAAAAACACACAACCCAACACCTATATACCTTTTCACCTACCGCTGCCACCACGTAGCACTGATTCATGCCAAACTCCGCCACTATAACCTCGGCCCTCGACCTGATCTTCTTCCAAAGTACGAGCCCACTCGATGCACCCACGGTGGTACAGTGCACCGTCAAACCCAACCCTTTCAAACAATAACCCTCAACCATATTTGTAACACCCCACTCCCGCTACGGTCACTCGCTAAGGGAATGCCATAACATCGGTGGAGTATTTTCAGTGAATATAGAACAGAGAAATTACAGCAAGACAGATATAAGTAATACTTGAAAATTTAAAACATCATTTCATTGCAGCGGAAAGTAAAACATGTTTGGTTACATCACAAAACCATACTAAGAGTCAAGTACAAAATATCCATCCTGATAAATAAAAATACATAATCCCAATACATGAACTGATAGCCATAAAAGAAAAGGGTAAGCTGAGCTCTACATCTAGGGTCCAAGCTCCAAGAGAGTAATAAAAGCAGCCTGATCAAAGCCCACTCGTGCTGGGCCCACTCTGAGAACCTGAGGGTTGGGAAAACAGATAAAAACAACGGGGTCAGACATAAGTCTGAGCGAGTCCTATAACTTTAACAATGCAATCATTAAAGTAATTAGGGTATGATATAACTTGGTACGGTGTGACTGGGGATAAATGACTACACTCAGTAGCCAATCAGACTTAGAATGAACTAAGATAACGATAAAGACGCATTTACCCACCCAAGGATAATTACTACACTGCACCACACCATTCATTCCTACTTAAAGGTTGATCCCTCCCAAGGACTTAGTAAATTTACCCAGTAGTTTCGTGTACCCCTAGCTGACTACATAGGTGCCGCCTGCCCCTATCTCCACTAGGTGTACCCACTACTCCCAAGCGATCAGCTCCCTAACGTAGATACCCGTGCTGGCCCCACAATGGGGTGTATCACTCCCCATAGTGGCAACCCGATACAACAAATGGTGCACGGCTTATATCTACACGATGCAACAACGTCTTACCTACCAGCCCGGGCCCACACACGCATATGAAACCCGTTGGACTCGCGTTGCCACCGCTACCCTGTTTTGGCCTCTTATAGTCAAGCCCAATATGCGTGTCCCGTCCTCGACTTGGGTCGAGCCCACAAAGATACGTTTGGGATATTGGTTGAAATGGGCCCCCACAAGCTACCCACCTAAGCTTGTCATTTCTAGTGTATACCACTTAACCCTTTAATCATGTTTTAATTACATGTTCCACTTTGGTTAAGTATTCTAATCGTATTTTCTATTGCCACCCAAGGCAACCACTAGATTTCCACATGCCTCCCAAGGCACCCACTTAACCCCTCATGTCCCTCTACATGCTAATATGGTTAAGTGTTTCTTAATTGATTAATTAAGATCATGACCACATAAAGACCTCTCACATTAGACCATCTTTTATGACTGCTGGATATGCCGGTTGGGTCTGGGCAGACTTCCGTCATAAAAAGGGTCTAACCTCGTGTCTTTACTTTAATCACGTATTTAATTTATGACTAAGACCTCTCACATTGGGCCAATCATTTGTAGCTGCTGGATTGCCAGTCGGTTCCGGGCAGACTTCCGCTACAAAAGGGTCCAACCTCGTGTCTTAGTTGATTAATTACACCTAATTAATCACCCCCATAATTTGTATTAATTATCCCTAATTAATTACACATTTTTAAGAATATGGGTAGACCTAACTCAATAGGTAAATTCCCAATTCCATAGTATGGGTAGACCTAACTTAATAGGTAAATTCCCAACTCCATAATATGGGTAGACCTAACTTAATAGGTAAATTCCCAATTATGTCCATTCATTTTATGTTATGGTTAAGCATACCAACTTTACACATTTCTATTAACATGCATATTAACCCCATCGTTTCCCACGTAATTCGTTCTCATGACATGTCATATAAATGGGGAGTTTCATTATAAATGTGATGGGTTCAATCTTAGCACAATGTTGGCGTTTACATGGGTTTAAAAGGTGTCAACTTGCATCATAACATTAAACCCAACTAGCATAAGTCATTAACCCAAACTTGCATATGAACTTGCATATAAACTTGCATATGAACTTGCATATAAAATTGCATATAAACTTGCATATGAACTTGCATATAAACTTGCATATGAACTTGCATATAAACTTGCATATGAGCTTGCATAACATGTCATACATAGAGGCAACCTTGCATATGTTATGCATATCATAAAAAGAGACAAACTTGCATATGAACTTGCATATAAACTTGCATATAAACTTGCATATGAACTTACATATCATGTCATACATAGAGGCAACCTTGCATATGTTATGCATATCATAAAAAGAGACAAACTTGCATATGAACTTGCATATAAACTTGCATATGAGCTTGCATAACATGTCATATCATAAAAAGAAACAAACTTGCATATGAACTTATAACATATGACAACCACAACATGCATAGATCCTCATTTACATCCATAGCCTCCTAATATCCTATCCTAATTAGTTTAGCAATTGCTTGCTAAAGGCATAGGAACTCACAAATCACTAATTAGCACTCCAATGAGGAAGATTAAGTTGCTAGAGTGGATTAGAACTTGATTAGAGTTGATTTGAGATGCCAACTTCCTCTCAAATTTGGTGGAGGCTCCTTCTAGTTTTGATTTGACGGCATGAGGCCCTTGGATCTATTTTTAGTATGAATTAGGGTAGTGTTAGGGTGTATTTATAGATTAGGCAAGTGTTTTAGGCCATTAGATTAACCCTAAATTAGATTAGGACCATCAGATCTCGGAAGCTTCTAGAGAACAGCCCAAAACACAGCCAAACCCTAAAATGGTGCACCAGGTTAAACTGGCCGAGCACCCCCTGTCGACACCCAAGTCGACAGGGCTGTCGACTTGGTCCTAGCCAAGTCGACTGCCCAGTCGAAAGGGCTGTCGACTTGGGTAGGTAGGCGGGAATTTTTCCCTCCTGCGCCCAATGGCTCCAATTTCGAAATTTAAACCTGAATTTTAAATCTGTTTTGAACTTTGAATTTTCTGCAAACTTCATTGGGCCATAACTGGGCCATACGGACTCCGTTTTACAAAATTTCGGACTCTATTTCGCGTATTTTTCCGAGCCGAACGCAATGACGCAGCCCGTTTCCCCCAATTCTCACATCTGAGATTATTTATTCTGCAATTAGTGAATTTTAGCATTAACTGAAATACGGGGTGTTACATTCTCCCCTCCTTAAAGGATTTCGTCCCGAAATCTCTAAGCTAAGGAGAATGCATATACTACCATCCAAACAACCATCTACTCAATCCATCAAACACGGGCATCCATTGTCCTTAAAACAATTTCTAATGATGTATGAGCATATGCAAAAAGTGTGTGTATGTGTTCCCTATCTAATGTATGAACACATGCAAACCATGATAGTGCCATGCATCCAATATGTATGCGAGAGAACCCTATCGACACATACTGTATCTATATGAGTGCACAATCATTCACCAAAATGCATCATCCATATGATAATTCAACCATTATACATCCATAAATATAGCTATCTACACACAATTATATGCAATATGCAATATAAAGTGACTGAGCCGATCTAGTGTCTAAAGTGTGTGTATATGCATCCACGAGCAACCACTAGCAAACACTTGCATCCACTTGCATCCATCAATCATAACATGTCTCAAACACATGTTTCAACCATAGGTTTACCCTATCTAAAGGTCAAAGGTACTAACGAGAGGACATACTAAAGATAAGATAAGTACTAGACAAACGATAAAGGAGAAGTTAAAAGACATACCCTCAAAAAGGAATGGGTATAATGAACGCATCTTCGCTTCCGTCTCCCAAGTAGCGTTGCCCTCATCTTCTCCCCATTGTACTTTGACTAGCTGAACCTCTCGATTCCTCAATTTCCTAGTCTCTGACCCAAGGATGCGAGTAGGAGCTCGTCGAATAGTCGCATCACGCTCTACTTCCACTTCTCTAAGCAAGCTCGGCTCTACCACCTCTGCGGTCTCATGTAGGCACTTCCTCAAATGTGACACATGGAATACATCATGTACACCACTAAATCTGTCGGGCAACTCCACTCTATATGCCATCCGTCCAATCCTTTCCTTAATAGGAAACGGCCCTACGAACCTTGGTGCTAACTTCCCAACAGATCCAAAGCGAACCACATTTCGTAACGGAGATACTTTGACAAAGACCATGTCCCCTACTTCAAACTCAAGATCCGTCCTCCTCTTGTCCGCATAAGATTTTTGCCTATCCTGCGCTGCTTTCATCCTTCTTCGAATCAAGTCAATCTTCTCAGAAGTCTCCCTAACCATATCAGGCCCAAGTAAGATCTTATCCGTAGATTCCCACCAACATGTAGGTGATCGACAAGGCCTTCCATAAAGAGCTTCGAAAGGAGCCATACCAATACTGGACTGAAAGCTGTTATTATATGCGAACTCCACCAATGGAAGATGCTCTTCCCATGTACCTCCAAAATCTAAGATACAAAGCCTCAAAAGGTCTTCTAGGACACGATTCACCCTCTCAGTCTGGCCATCCGTCTGAGGATGATATGCGGTGCTCAGACATAATTGAGTCCCCACTGCTTCTTGCAAACTTTTCCAGAACTCGCTAGTGAAGATAGGATCTCGATTACTCACTATGCTAGAGGGTACCCCATGCAATCGAACTATCTCTCGAAGATATACTGAAGCTAGCCATGGAGCAGTCCTCTTGCTCTTCACAGGTATGAAATGGGCGCTTTTAGTAAGTCTGTCTACCACAACCCAAATTCCTGTATTACCCTTTCTCGATCTGGGTAACCCGTCAATAAAATCCATCGAGACGCTATCCCACTTCCATTGCGGAACTTCCAATGGGTGAAGCAACCCACCTGGTTTCTTTTGCTCCGCTTTCACCTGTTGGCAGACCAAGCATCGAGCGACATACTCAGCCACATCTTTCTTCATACCGGCCCAGAAGAAAACCCGCTTCATGTCTTGGTACATCTTGTCCCCACCGGGATGAATGGTCATCCTAGAACGGTGTGCATCATCAAGAATAGCCTTCCTCAAACCCTCGTCTTGCGGTACACAAAGTCTATCGTCTATACGCAAGCACCCCCTATCGTCTAGGGTGTACCTACTCAAATGGCTGGACGACTCCCCCCTTATGAGCTTCTCTACCAACTCAACCAACTGTGGGTCGTCCTTCTGTGCTTCTCCAATCCGCCCCAAAAGAGTAGGTCTGACCTCCAAGGATGCTAGCAAACCAGGTATATAGTCAATGGAAGGTCTGAAATCAAACATCGAGATAAATTCCAAGCTTCGTTGTTCCACGAACAATGGACTCAAGGACAACCTTTTTCTGCTCAAGGCGTCCGCCACCACGTTACGCTTGCCAGGGGTATACGCTATCTCGAAATCATAGGATGCTAAGAACTCCATCCACCTTTGCTGTCTCAAATTCAAATCCTTCTGAGAAAACAAGTACTTCAATGATTTGTGGTCAGTGAACAATTCGAATCTCTCACCAAGAAGATAATGGCGCCAAATCTTAAGCGCAAAAACAATAGCGGCCAACTCTAAATCATGGGTAGGGTAATTTTTCTCATGTGCCCTCAACTGCCTTCCACCATAGGTTATTACCCTTCCCTCTTGCATTAAGACTGCGCCCAGTCCTGTCCCACAAGCATCGGTATAGACAACAAATGGCTTACTCCCATCTGGCAACACTAAAACTGGAGCAGTGGTTAAAGCTCTCTTTAACCGTCGGAACGCATCATCATAATCTACGTCCCATGTGAAAACAAGATTCTTCTTCGTTAAGCGGGTTAATGGGGCTGATATCTTCGCGAAGTCTTTGATAAACTTCCTATAGTAACCCGCCAACCCCAAGAAACTTCTTACTTCGGTAGCATTCTTCGGAACCTTCCAATCTTGAATGGATACTACCTTCGCGGGATCCACAGCTATCCCTTCCTTGGAGACCACGTGCCCCAAGAACCGCACTTCCTTCCTCCAGAAGTGACATTTAGAGAATTTAGCCTTAAGGCTATGCACTCGAAGAGTCTCCAACACTTCCCTAAGATGTAGGGCATGCTCTTCTTCACTCTTAGAAAATACTAAGATATCATCCACAAAGACCACCACGAACTTATTAAGGAACTCCCTGAACACCCTACTCATCAAATCAACAAAGTATGCAGGGGCGTTCGTCAACCCAAATGGCATCACCAGCCACTCATAGAAACCATCTGGAGTCCTAAAGGCAGTCTTGTCTATGCTATCCTCAGCCACCCTCAACTGATGAAACCACGTGGCTAAGTCCAACTGAGAAAATACTGAAGCGCCAACCAACTGATCGAAAAGATCATCAATCCTCGGCAATGGGTGTCTATTCTTCTTTGTGAGCTTGTTGAGTTCTCTATAGTCTACACAAAGTCTGAGGGACCCATCTGCCTTTGTAGCAAAAACTACTGGAGCACCCCACTCCGATATACTTCGTCTTATGAACCCCTTCTCAAGCAACTCCCCTACTTGCTTATGGAGTTCCCTCCTCTCACGAGGAGCCATGTGGCGCACTGGTAAAGATACAGGTTTAGCATTATCCACCAGATATATTCGGAAGTCAATCTCCCGCTTCGGAGGTAAGCCCTTCACCTCCTCAAACACATCCGAGTATTCCCGGATCACTCTAACAGACAAACTTTCGGCCGAAGCGTCAAGCGATTCAAGATAACTTAGCATAACAGAATCCATGGGATTACAAGAGATCTCGAGAGTGTTACCCAAGCGGGTCATGAGCCTAATAACTCTCCTTTTGCAATCAAGAACGGCACCATTACTGGATAACCAGTCCATGCCCAAAATCAACCCATAGCCCGTGAAGCCCAAAACAAAAGCATCACATCTAAACTCAATGCTAAGTATAGAAATCTTCAAACCCAAACATATCATGGACAAATAAGTGGAGCCCCCAATTGGGTTTGAAACAACCAAGGGATCATCTACCAGGCTGGTGTCTAAGTGCAGTGACTCAACTAATGATGATGAGATAAACGAATGCGATGCGCCAGAATCAAACAATGTACGGACAGGATGATCAAATAGAAAAACCAGACTTTCAAAGGAAATAGTTCTACCTCTTTCCTGAATCGGTGGAACCGCGAGAGCCTGTACTTGCCCCCTAGCCTGACCCGGTTCGATAAGAGCTTGCACCTGTCCTCCTGAGGTAGATCCCGTCCTTTGCCCCTTCTTGGGGCAATCCTTCACTAGATGCCCTGCTTCGCCACAATTATAGCAGCCAGTCTTCTTCTTCTTTCGACAATCTTTGCTTATGTGGCCTGGTATCCCACAATTGAAGCACTTCTTCTTCCCCTTGCCGTCGTTGCCTTTCCCACCTTTGTTTTGCTGTTGTTGCTGAGGTCTCTTTTGATCTCCCTTCTTCTCGGGTGCCTTATTAGCATTGGGACCCTTCTCTTCTTCATGCATGAGTGCCATGTCAACTAGCTTCTCAAAGGTCGCCCCCATAGGGATATGAGTCATAGCCAATCCATGCATCAGTTCATTCAAGCCTTTCACGAACCTCAAAGCCTTCTTCTCCGATGTATTCACCATGTCTAGGCCAAACCTTGCCAATTGATTAAACTTGTTGACATATTCCTTCACTGAGAGATTTCCTTGCTTTAGAGTCAAGAATCTTTCCATATACAGGTTTTCCTCCGCCCTTGAGAGAAACTTTGCCACAAATCTTTGCCTAAAATCCGCCTAAGAGTCAACGGGGCGTTCTCCATTAGTGACCTCCCACCAGAATGAGGCCTCTCCCTTCATTAACCAAGCAGCTAACTTGACTTTCTTTCCTTCTTCCATCTCAAAGATATCTATCAACTCTTCCACCTCCTTAAGCCAATCTCTAGCCTCCACAAAAGTTTCTGACCCTTGAAAAGGTTTCCCTCCCATAGCTTTAAATTCCTTGCAAGTCTTAGCAAAAGTGTCTGTGCGAGGAGGAGGGGGAGGAGGAAGATCGGGTGCTACGGTTGGTGGAGGAACATTTGCTGGACCCGCAGTGGTGGCCCTAGCCTCCATCAATCTCCTATACCATACTGGTATCGTCACACCCTCCGGAAAGTTAAGATCCTCAGCCATGCTGAAACGAAAAAGGAAAGATTCAAAACGGAGAATTCGAAAGATAAAGATATGGCTATTGGGGATTATGCTTTTCTTTCAAAAACTTTTCTCTTTAAAGACATGTTTTTGAAAATATCTCTTCCAAAAATGTTTTTAGAAAAATAGCTTTCTAAAATTTTTATCTGTTCCGGTAACCTTTGCTCTGATACCACGTGTAACACCCCACTCCCGCTACGGTCACTCGCTAAGGGAATGCCATAACATCGGTGGAGTATTTTCAGTGAATATAGAACAGAGAAATTACAGCAAGACAGATATAAGTAATACTTGAAAATTTAAAACATCATTTCATTGCAGCGGAAAGTAAAACATGTTTGGTTACATCACAAAACCATACTAAGAGTCAAGTACAAAATATCCATCCTGATAAATAAATATACATAATCCCAATACATGAACTGATAGCCATAAAAGAAAAGGGTAAGCTGAGCTCTACATCTAGGGTCCAAGCTCCAAGAGAGTAATAAAAGCAGCCTGATCAAAGCCCACTCGTGCTGGGCCCACTCTGAGAACCTGAGGGTTGGGAAAAAAGATAAAAACAACGGGGTCAGACATAAGTCTGAGCGAGTCCTATAACTTTAACAATGCAATCATTAAAGTAATTAGGGTATGATATAACTTGGTACGGTGTGACTGGGGATAAATGACTACACTCAGTAGCCAATCAGACTTAGAATGAACTAAGATAACGATAAAGACGCATTTACCCACCCAAGGATAATTACTACACTGCACCACACCAGTCATTCCTACTTAAAGGTTGATCCCTCCCAAGGACTTAGTAAATTTACCCAGTAGTTTCGTGTACCCCTAGCTGACTACATAGGTGCCGCCTGCCCCTATCTCCACTAGATGTACCCACTACTCCCAAGCGATCGGCTCCCTAACGTAGATACCCGTGCTGGCCCCACAATGGGGTGTATTACTCCCCATAGTGGCAACCCGATACAACAAATGGTGCACGGCTTATATCTACACGATGCAACAACGTCTTACCTACCAGCCCGGGCCCACACACGCATATGAAACTCATTGGACTCGCGTTGCCACCGCTACCCTGTTTTGGCCTCTTATAGTCAAGCCCAATATGCGTGTCCCGTCCTCGATTTGGGTCGAGCCCACAAAGATACGTTTGGGATATTGGTTGAAATGGGCCCCCACAAGCTACCCACCTAAGCTTGTCATTTCTAGTGTATACCACTTAACCCTTTAATCATGTTTTAATTACATGTTCCACTTTGGTTAAGTATTCTAATCGTATTTTCTATTGCCACCCAAGGCAACCACTAGATTTCCACATGCCACCCAAGGCACCCACTTAACCCCTCATGTCCCTCTACATGCTAATATGGTTAAGTGTTTCTTAATTGATTAATTAAGATCATGACCTCATAAAGACCTCTCACATTAGACCATCTTTTATGACTGCTGGATATGCCGGTTGGGTCCGGGCAGACTTCCGTCATAAAAAGGGTCTAACCTCGTGTCTTTACTTTAATCACGTATTTAATTTATGACTAAGACCTCTCACATTGGGCCAATCATTTGTAGCTGCTAGATTGCCGGTCGGTTCCGGGCAGACTTCCGCTACAAAAGGGTCCAACCTCGTGTCTTAGTTGATTAATTACACCTAATTAATCACCCCCATAATTTGTATTAATTATCCCTAATTAATTACACATTTTTAAGAATATGGGTAGACCTAACTCAATAGGTAAATTCCCAATTCCATAGTATGGGTAGACCTAACTTAATAGGTAAATTCCCAACTCCATAATATGGGTAGACCTAACTTAATAGGTAAATTCCCAATTATGTCCATTCATTTTATGTTATGCTTAAGCATACCAACTTTACACATTTCTATTAACATGCATATTAACCCCATCGTTTCCCACGTAATTCGTTCTCATGACATGTCATATAAATGGGGAGTTTCATTATAAATGTGATGGGTTCAATCTTAGCACAACGTTGGCGTTTACATGGGTTTAAAAGGTGTCAACTTGCATCATAACATTAAACCCAACTAGCATAAGTCATTAACCCAAACTTGCATATGAACTTGCATATAAATTTGCATATGAACTTGCATATAAACTTGCATATAAACTTGCATATGAACTTGCATATAAACTTGCATATGAACTTGCATATAAACTTGCATATGAGCTTGCATAACATGTCATACATAGAGGCAACCTTGCATATGTTATGCATATCATAAAAAGAGACAAACTTGCATATGAACTTGCATATAAACTTGCATATGAACTTGCATATCATGTCATACATAGAGGCAACCTTGCATATGTTATGCATATCATAAAAAGAGACAAACTTGCATATGAACTTGCATATAAACTTGCATATGAGCTTGCATAGCATGTCATATCATAAAAAGAAACAAACTTGCATATGAACTTATAACATATGACAACCACAACATGCATAGATCCTCATTTACATCCATAGCCTCCTAATATCCTATCCTAATTAGTTTAGCAATTGCTTGCTAAAGGCATAGGAACTCACAAATCACTAATTAGCACTCCAATGAGGAAGATTAAGTTGCTAGAGTGGATTAGAACTTGATTAGAGTTGATTTGAGATGCCAACTTCCTCTCAAATTTGGTGGAGGCTCCTTCTAGTTTTGATTTGACGGCATGAGGCCCTTGGATCTATTTTTAGTATGAATTAGGGTAGTGTTAGGGTGTATTTATAGATTAGGCAAGTGTTTTAGGCCATTAGATTAACCCTAAATTAGATTAGGACCATCAGATCTCGGAAGCTTTTAGAGAACAGCCCAAAACACAGCCAAACCCTAAAATGGTGCACCAGGTTAAACTGGCCGAGCACCCCCTGTCGACACCCAAGTCGACAGGGCTGTCGACTTGTTCCTAGCCAAGTCGACTGCCCAGTCGACAGGGCTGTCGACTTGGGTAGGTAGGCAGGAATTTTTCCCTCCTGCGCCCAATGGCTCCAATTTCGAAATTTAAACCTGAATTTTAAATCTGTTTTGAACTTTGAATTTTCTGCAAACTTCATTGGGCCATAACTGGGCCATACGGACTCCGTTTTACAAAATTTCGGACTCTATTTCGCGTATTTTTCCGAGACGAACGCAATGACGTAGCCCGTTTCCCCCAATTCTCACATCTGAGATTATTTATTCTGCAATTAGTGAATTTTAGCATTAACTGAAATACGGGGTGTTACAATATTTCAACCTAAATCTCACAACCCCTCATCAAAAAAAATTCTAGCATTTTTCCTATGTTTCCTAGACCTTTATGCCCCTTCATACCCTACCCCGTGACCTACAACCTCCACGACGACCAAAAATCACCCCTATACCATTTTTAATTAACCCAGAAAATCTCTCAAACCCAAGCATTGAAAATCGTGAAATTAATACCTAAATTCATGATTTGCAAATACTTAATCGTTCGTATACCTGAAACCCAATTATAAGACGGACGAAAAATTAAGTTTCAAAGACACTTTACTGTAAATTTTATTATATATACATATGAGATTTATTTCATATTGGACTAATTTTTAAAATATACTACTGATCGATACAAACATCTTTCATGTAGTATTTAGGTTCTATAACTCACTTGAACTCAAACTATGGATTTTTAAATTTGATAAAGGCGAAGCATTGCACTAGTTTAACACCTACAGGAAAGCTGAAAAAGGGGTTTTACTAGTAATTCAATGTAACATACATCACATGTGTTTGATTCAGAGTGTACTAATACATCCATAGGCATGCATAAGTACATATGTATGTTGCATCATTAAGTATATTAATCATGGAATAGTACAAATGCAAAAGCCGTGAGTTTATCACTTTTCTTGTGTTCATTGCCATGGTTCTTGCTTAGGTTCTGGTCCCTGGTATTTGCTCTAGTTTTTAGTTCAACTACAGATGGGTTTTGCGAAACCCTGGGAGTGTATTTATAGACAGAAACAGGTATAGAATAATGTATTCATTAATGGTTTGTAAGGGAAAAGCTGGGGAATATGGGAGGTATTAGCTGCAACAATGCTGATTGAAATGAAGTGTCGTTAGGCCATTTCCAATTAAATTTCTTCTCAGGACTGTCAGTGCACGACTATTTCATATTGAAGTATATTCATGTACCCATGTTCTTAATGGTTTATAAGGGATTATTGCTGCAAATGGGAGGTCTTAGGCTGCTGCATTTGAATTGAAAATGATGTTATGTTAAGGCTAATCTCATTTAATTCTATTCTCAAGTGGTATGCATGGCTAGTCTAGGTCTGCAGTATACATTTGTACAAAGCCATGTGCAATTGGTTGGTAAGTATGTGTGCATAGGCTTCCTGTACTTATTTGAAAAGAGGTATGCTTCGGGTATCCTATAGTAGCCCTAAATTAGAAACCCTAGTTTAAATATATTAACATATGAGTAATACTGAAGGTTGTATGTTTGCATGTATGAGTGTTGACATGGAAAATATTAATGCATAAGAATGTATAAATTGTTATTTGCATTTCTTATGTTTTATTACTTAGGATTAAGGTAAAACTTAATATTTATAGGAAAATAGCTAAGCAAAAATAAGTAATTGATATTCAGGTAAGTAAAGATAGTTTTGGAGTTATATTGAATTCAAAAATGAATGGTTTAAAAGCTTGATAGCCTTGTATGTTTTATAATTATATCTAGTTGGAGTCATACTATTTGCATGATAACTTATTACCATAAAAAGTAAAGAGGTAGGACCATTATAATAAAGGGAAAAAGAGGGGATCAATTATATTAGTATGGACCGAGGGAAAATGTCAAAATATTCAAAAGATTAAACGATAGTATACTAGGGATAGGATGCGCATTTGGTAGGTCTAAAACCCTAGTGCTTGGCTATAAAACTAGGTAGTAAATCATTTGGGAAAAGGTTATGTAATGCAACATTTCTCTGAAGTTAAAATATTAATGGAGCAGTAAAGATAGTTAGAAGAGCAACCTGGAAAATATAAGATCAAGAGAGGGAAAGGGTTTGTTAGTATAATACAATTTCCAAGGGAATAAACCCTATTACAGGCAGCCACTATGTATGTTAAACTATTATATAATTTGTTATTCGAATGTGTAAATATATAAATAGGGTTTTAACCTTTAAATAAGTAGATATTTGATGAACTCAAAAATCTTTTAAAACCTTGAATGAATATGTTTTTTTTGCTATATGAAATGGATTGGAAAACGCAAAACTGAGCAACACGAATTAGTAGATCCAAGCTCATGTTCATTTGTGTATGAGAATCAGCCCTAAATTATCACTAATCCTAGCAATATAGCAAATGATAATGATATGTAGAAAAATAAAGTAAGTAATTAGTAATTTGTTGATGATTAACATAAGTATTACGTATGCCCAGACTTATCATATATTGCTTAATCGGATTGAAATTAAATATCCAGTCATTTTATCATGGTTTTATTGTGTGAAATACGAATAAATAAAGGATTAATATATGCTTTGATGTGAATGTCTTATTATGTTTGCATTATCGGATTATTCAGCAAGATCAATCATCTTACAAAAGAAAATATTGGTCATAACATGGGGAAAATATGACAAATAAATAAAGAATAGATCAAAAGAGGTGCTTGCACCAGTTTACGTTGATCTTCTTGGCGCACTGATATGTGCTAAGTATGCACATGGTTTGATTAAACACAATAGGCCTTTGTGTGCTGGGATAACATAATTGAAGGACCCAGACAGTGTGCACCCAAGTGTTCAATGTATGATGGTAAGACAAAACTAATTTTGTTAATAACCCAGGTGCTGTTATGGAGTTAGAAAAATATAAGTCTGTAAACATGCCATTAAGGTGCGGGACTGTATGAATTGAAAGAATTGATTGATATGGGTGAATGTTAATGCAGAATGGTAGTTATCCTCGAAAAAAGGTGAATTTTAACAAATATATATACCTGGAACCTTTGCATTGCAACTAATAATTGACCCAATGGTAGATGTGTGATCTAGAAAAAATGCACATCAGATTATAACAGACTTTTTAAATGAATTTTAGTTATCTTACATGTATTTACTCATACCAGACTTTCATGTTTGACCCTGCTTGATTATGCTTGCAATCATTTGAGTGTATCACTATGATGGGGCAGCTCATTGATTGATTTCAAGTGAAAGGTTTTCTTAGTTTCTTGTTAAAGTTGTTTGGTGTGCTATGATAAGAAGCAATTAAAAGTTAACTAGGAAATTATGCTAGTGTTTCCTGTTTTAAGTTTGAGTATGTAATTTGAACTTAGTAGTATCTACTATGTTATGCTTATGTAGTACTTATAAATTTATAAGTGTCATCAATATTAGTGTACCTGAATCTCATTATTTTAATGATGTTAACCTATATGAAATAGGCACTGCATAGTGGGGTGATCATCCCATTTCAAGGAAGTAAATGGTGGTGATCTCCTATACAATTTCCAATGAACATTTATGGTTATTTTTAACGATTAGTACTAGCAATTTATAGTAGTAATTTTATAATTATGGGTTGCATATGCAAGTATAAGTGACCATAAATGCTTGCTGGAACAAAGTGTGCATTGTATATAATTCATATATGCATGTGCTACTTATATCAAATTATTCTAACTTCCTTGTGCTGAACTATTTAGATGATATATTTTCAACAATCATACATGTCAAATTGAAATTCTTACATCTTTAGATCTAGAGATTTAAGTCTTATTATAAACACCTTAAATTGGAAAGAAAAGTGGCTTACCTACCAAAGTGTACATCAAAAGACCACCTACTTTTAAGTAAATGGTCATATCACTATAAGTACAGATATATTGGCAAGACACTTTGCCAAATATCTACATCCATTACCATATATGAATTGTTAAATATTTATTTTAAAGTAGACTTATAAATCTAGTACAAGATTCTGATTAAAAAAGCCATGTTTTGTATACAAGATTTCTACCACAAGTTTAGACTTATTTCTTATAGATACATTTTGCATAATTATTCCGCAAAGCAAAATGAGTTTACATATCTTCATATACATAAGCTACGAGTAATTTGTGTGTCCTAATATCTTTATATTGGTCCCATGATCTTGGAAAGTTTAGTAAAAATTCAGATCAGATAGGAAAGTGACCTAAAATCTTGAAAATAATACAAAAATACATATAAATGGTTAATTAAAATTTAATGAGAACAAATGAGGGTCACTTTTGTTGGTATTAGAGCTATGTTTGATGAAGAACATGGAAATTAAACATTAAGAATAACCAGTATTATATATATACTGGTTGATTTATGATTGCATAGTTGTAACTGCCTAGATAGTTAGTATATTATTATTATTATTATAAAAAAGGCTTAAATTAACTAATAAGGACCCAAATTTTTGATAGAGGTCAATGGTAGGTAGAGGCTCAACTCAAGTGGCTGGTGGATCTGGAGACCCTCTCATGATAAATGTGCAGGATTTTATGAGAGCTGTTAGAGAAGGAGTGGAATCGAGACCTGAAAACCCTTAATTAGAGCTATCAAAACTATTGAAGACCTTCTCTCATTTAGGAGGGAAGGAGTTTGAAGGAACTGAAGGTGTTTTGGGGGTGCAAACTTGGCTAAGGTGTTCGGAAAGGATCTTCACTGACATGCAAGTGGATGATCAGAGGAAGAGACAAATAGCTTCTAGAAGGTTGAAAGAAGTAGCTCTGGATTGGTGGAAGGTGATGATAGCAGGAAGACCTGAACACGAGATTACCTGGAATCAACTTAACGAAATGTTTGAAGCTAGCTTTGTTCCAACATCTTCAAAAGATATTTTGTTGGAGGAATTTATCAAACTAATGCAAGGAACCATGAGTGTAACAGAGTATACTCGAAAGTTTGTCTAATAATAGCTGATGATGTAGCAAAGAGTGGAAGGTTCATTCAAGGGCTGAATGCAAATGTAGCAAGATCTATGTTACCTTATGTTGAGAGAACTTTTGATCAGGTTTTGGATTTGACTCTGAAGTATGAGCAACATGATAATGCAAGGGAGAAATTCAAAAATATTAGGAATGCCAATGCAAATAAAAAGGGCAAAATCAAGGCACGTCTTATGACAAAAGGCAACCAGAAGCCAGTGTCAAGAAAATTAAAGGAGCAAACACATCAGAAGTGAAGAAGATGATCGCTTGCTTCAATTGTGGGAAGGAAGGCCACATGAAGTTCAGGTGTTTAGCCGGGAAAATAACTACATTTAATTGTTATAATTATGGAAAAGAAGGGCATATTAAGAAAAACTTCCCAGAACCACTTAAAGTGCAGGCTAAAGTAGGGATTTGGAAGGCAAGGGGAAGGCTAATGAAAATGCTATTGCAAGAGAATAAGGACAGGCTGAAGGTATACTTTTTATTAATGATTTTCCTGTTTTTGTGATATATGACACTGGTGCTACACATTCCCTTATTTTCCATGATGTTGTCCAAAAACTAGAACTTGTTTGTGTGATTGTACATAGGCCTTTGGTTATAAAGAGTCCTATAGGATGTTCTAGTGTATTGGACATGAAATTTGTGGGTTTAGAGCTTAACATAGGTGGATGTATGTTCATATCGGATCTACATGTGTTAAACTATCCTGGAATACGAATAATTTTGGGGGTAGATTGGTTGCATAAAACAAAGCTATTATAGATTTAGAAATATCTACTATTTCTTTAAGAAATAAAAAAAACCAGTTAATAACAATAATGTGTGAAATTTCAAAATACACCTATTCAGGAAATATACGGGACATAAGAAAAGAAGAAAAGGGTATTTGTTTAGAAGAAATACATATAGTAAATCAGTACCTTGATATTTTTGAAGAGGTAAATGGAGTTCCTCAAGACAGGTCAGTAGAATTTCAAATAAGACTTATACCTGGAGCTAGCCCTATTGTCAAGAAACCTATTAGAATGGGTCCAAAGGAATTAATAGAATTGAAAAGGAAGCGTGAAGAATTAGAACAGAAAGGGTTCACTAGACCCAATAATTCATGCTGGGGTTCCCCAGTGGTTTTTATGAAAAATCAGGATGGATCTATGAGGATATACATAGATTATAGGGAGTTAAACAAGGTGACAATTAAAAATAAACATCCACTCCTTAGGATAGATGATCTCTTTCATCAATTGAATGAAGCAACAATATTTTCCAGACTTGATTTGGCTTCAGGATTTCATCAAATGAAGGTCGAAGAGGAAAGTATAAAATATATTGCATTTAACACAAGGTATGGCTTATATGAGTATTTAGTAATGCCATCTGGTTTAACTAATTCCCCTTCTTATTTTGTTGACTTAATGAACAAAACTTTTAGAGATTATTTAGATAAGTTTGTTTTAGTTTTTATTGATGACATTTTAATTCATTCAAAATCAAACCGAGAGCATGAGATGCATTTACATAAAGTATTGAACAGATTGAGGCAATTCAGTCTGAAAGCAAAGTTATCTAAATGTACTTTCTGGAAACAAGAAGTAAAGTTTTTGGGGCATATTATTTCAGCAAAATGGGTTTCGGTAGATCCCATTAACGTGATGGCAGTGCAGTCATGGAGAAGACCCAAAACAGTGTCAGAGGTTAGATCATTTTTAGGGATGACAAGGTACTATAGGAGGTATATAAAGGACTTCGCTAGAATAGCCATCCCTCTAACCAAGTTGACTAAGAAAGAACAACAATTCATTTGGACAAAGAAGTGTGAAGTATTATTTGAAACCTTGAAGAAAGCATTAGTTGAAGCTCCCATTATACAAGTACCCGAAGGGAATGAAGGCCTAGCAATATATACGGATGTAAGTGGGTTTGCATTAGGGGAAGTATTGAAGCAAAATAATTATGTCATTTCCTATGCATCTAGGCGGTCAAAACCTAGTGAAAGTAGGTATGCAACACATGATTTGGAACTGGTTGCAGTTGTCTATGCTTTGAAACTTTGGAGGCATTACCTGCTTGGAGAAAAATTTGAATTGTATACTGGCCACAAATCATTCAAATACCTCTTTTCACAAAAATATTTGAACATGAGGCAACATAGATGGGTTCGTTTTTTAGCTGCATATGACCTAGACATATTGTATACACCAAGGAAGGCAAACAAGGTGGCAGATGCCTTGAGTAGGCAACATATTAAGCTTGCTTAATTATTGATTGAAGAGTTTAAAGATTTAGTTACTCTTAGTGAAGTGGAGATGTCCAGTGGTGAACCTAATGACATGGTAGAATATGGGAAGTTGTATGATATCCATTCAATCATTACTGGCAGACAAAGGGGGAAGATTGCAAAATTAGGATACATTTCTTAAAGACAAGAAAGATCATTACTGTAGGGTAAAGAGGACGAAAATTTTGAATTAGATGCAAGAGGGTACCTCAGGTATAAAGGAAAAATTTGTGTACCATAATTGGCAGAATAAAGAAATGAGGTGATGGATGAACACCATAAAAGCAAGTACGCCATCCATCTAGAAGACACAAAAATGTATCATAATCTTAAGAGAGTATATTAGTGGAAAGGGATGAAAGGTGATGTGGCTAAATATGTTGCTAAATGTTACACATGTCAGCAAGTAAACGCAAATTACCAGAGACCATCAGGGATGTTGTGACCTTTAGAAGTGCCAAAATGGAAATGGAAAGTATATCTACGGATTTTGTAGAGGGTTTGCCAAAGTCTAAAAGGGGAAATGATAGTATATGGGTAATAGTGGATAGACTGACAAAAACAACCCATTTTATTCCCATTAATTAGATAAAATTGCAAGTAAGCTAGCCTAGTTATTTAAGAAATAAGTGGTAAGATTGCATGGCATACCCAAAACAATAATTAGTGATAGAGACAGGTTATTTACTTCTAGATTTTGGAGAATCTTTCAAGAAGCTATGGGGGTTGAATTGTGCTTAAGTACTGCCTACCACCCCCAAACTGATGGGCAAACAGAGGTGTTAAACAAATTTTTAGAAGATTTATTAAGGGCTTTATAATTGATTTTGGAGGAGGCTGGGAAGAACACATATATTTGGCAGAATTTGCATATGTTAACAGTCACCAAACTAGTATTGGAATTGCCCCATTCGAGGCTTTATATGGGAATCCATGCTTATCCCATGCGTGCTGGTTAGATGTGGGTGAAAGGATTCTTCTTGGACTAGATCAGATTAAAGATACAACAGAAAAAATAGAGTTAGTATGGTAGAGAATGAGGGCTGCACAATAAAGGCAAAAATAATATGTTGATAGAAAAAGGAAACCAGTTGAATATATGATAGGTGATCATGTATTTATAAAGGTTTTCACCAATGAGAAAGGTATTGAGGTTTGGTAAAGAGGGAAAATTATGTCCTAGATATATAGGGCCATACAAAATTCTAGAAAGAATTGGGGCAGTGGCTTATAAATTACAGGTTCCAGAGGAGTTTAAAGGGATACATAATGTATTCCAGGTCTCACAATTAAGGAAATGGGTGCATGATAAAAACACTATTGTGGATTCTCCTATTCAGGTGAAAATTAGACCAGATACGATCTATGAAAAAGAATTAGTTGGTATAGTGGCAAAAGAAGAAAGAAATTGAGAAACAAGGTGATAAAATTGGTAAAAGTGCAATGGAGCTTAGATGCAAATGATTGTACATGGGAAAGGGAAGATAAGATGAAATCCAGGTACCCTAATTTGCTTCAGATTAATGCTTGTTAGCTGGGATTCTGGATTTATTTTGGTAAGTTTTTTAAGGCAAAATTAAGTTGCTTCGAAAACTTTGAGTATAACAAAATTGTATTTTTGTTTATATACACAAGTTGGTAGATGACTTGGGGAAGTATGAATCCATGCGTAACTAATTGATAATTAATTTATAAGTACCTGGTTAAGGTGTTATAAATTGTGGGGTACAATTTCTAAAAGGGGGAATGTATGTAGTAGCCCTAAATTAGAAACCCAAGTTTAAATATATTAACATATGAATAATACTGAAGGTTGTATGTTTGGATGTATGAGTGTTGACATGGAAAATATTAATGCATAAAAATGTATACATTGTTATTTGCATTTGATATGTTTTATTACTTAGGATTAAGCTAAAACTTAAAATTTATAGGAAAATAGCTAAGTAAAAATAAGTAATTGATATTCAGGTAAGTAAAGATAGTTTTGGACTTATATTGAATTCAAAAATGAATGGTTTAAAAGCTTGATGGCCTCGTATGTTTTATAATTATATCCAGTTGGAGTCATACTATTTGCATGATAACTTATTACCATAAAAAGTAAAGAGGTAGGACCATTACAACAAAGAGAAAACGAGGGGATCAATTCTGTTAGTACGGACCAAGGGAAAATGTCAAAAATATTCAAAAGATTAAATAATTGTATACTAGGGAGAGAATGGGCATTTGGTAAGTCTAAAACCCTAGCGCTTGGCTATAAAATTAGGTAGTAAATCATTTGGGCAAAGGTTATGTAATGCAACATTTCTCTGAAGTTAAAATATTAATGGAGCAGTAAAGATAGTTAGAAACCTGGAAAATATAAGATCAAGAGAGGAAAGAGGTTTGTTGAGTATAATACATTTTTCTAGGCAATAATCCCTTTTATAGGTAGCTACCATGTATGTTAAACTATTATATTATTTGTTCTTTGAATGTGTAAATATATAAATATGGTTTTATCCTTTAAATAAGTTGATATTTGATGAACCCAAAAAGCTTTTAAAACCTTGAATGAATATGTTTTCTTTTGCGGTATGAAATGGATTGGAAAATACATAACTGAGCAGCATGAATAAGTAGATTCAAGCACATGTTTATTTGTATATGAGAATCAGTGGTGCAATGATAATTCATGTGCTGATCAGCTGATTCATAGAATTGATTTTCTAACCCAGTAAAAAATAATATAAAAGGAAAGATGACAAATAGCTGGGAAGAAATATATAGGGATTAAGGGGATATCCCTAAATTATCCCTAATCCTTCAAATACAGCAAATGATGATGATATGTAGAAAAATAAAGTTAGTAATTAGTAATTTGTTGATGATTAGCATAAGTAATACATATGCCCGGATTTATCATATATTGCTTGACCAGATTGAAATTAAATATCCAATCATTTTATCATGATTTTGCTTGCAATTATTTAGGGTGTCTCACTATGATGGGGGAACTCATTGATTGATTTCTGGTGAAAGGTTTGCTTAGCTGCTTGTTAAAGTTGCTTGGAGTGCAATGATAAGAAGCAATTAGAAGTTAACTAGGAAATTATGCTAGTGTAAAATGTTTTAAGTTTGAATATGTAATTTGAACTTAATAGTGTCTATTATGATTTGCTTATGTAGTACTTATAAATTTGTAAGTGTCATCAATATTAATGTACCTGAATCACTTTATTTTAATAATGTTAAGCTATATGAAATAGGCACTGAACAGTAGGGTGATCATCCCATTTCAAGGAAGTAAATGGAGGTGGTCTCTTATTTGATTCCCAGTGAACATTTATGGTCAGTTTTAAAGATTTGTACTAGCAATTTGTAGTAGTAATTTTATAATTCTAGGTTGCATGTGCAAGTACAAGGGACCAAAAATGCTTGCTAGAACAAAGTGTGCATTGTATATAATTCATTTATTTATGTGCCACTTATATCAAATTATTCTAACATCCTTGTGCTGAACTATTTATATGATATATTTTCAACAATCATGCATGATAAACTGAAATTTTTACATCTGTAGATCTAGAAATTTAAGTCTTATTACAAATACCTTAAATTGGAAAGAAAAGTGGCTTACCTACCAAAGTGTACATCAAAAGATCATCTACTTTTAAGTGAATGCTCATATCACTATAAGTACAGATATATTGGCAAGTCACTTTGCCAAATATCCACGTCCATGACCATTTATGAATTGTTAAATATTTATGTTAAAGCAGATTTATAAATCTAGTACAAGATTCTAATTTTAAAAGCCATGTTTTGTATATAAGATTTCTACTACAAGTTTAGACATATTTCTTGTAAATACATTTTCGTAATTATTCCACAACAAATTGAGTTTATATATCTTCATATATATAAGCTATGAATAAATTTTGAACTAATACCTATATATTAGTCCATGATCATGGGAAGTTTGTTAAAAATTCAAATCGGATAGGGAAGTGACCTAAAATCTTGCAAATAATACACAAATACATATAAATGGTTATTCAAAATTTAAAGAGAATAAATGAGGGTCACTTCATATCCTTTCCTATTTAATTTCTCTCTGGTATTGCTTAGCACGACCAACATATAATAGTACACATATGTGTACAAGTCCATGTGCTAAAGGGTTGTATAAACTAGGCTTTGGGTACAGAATGTTTATTATAGCTCTAAATTTGATTAAAAAGGAAAGTTGCTGAGGTAGTTATCACTGAATTCTTTCCAGCTTTGCACATGCATGGCTAGCCATAGAGCACATGTATATAAGTACGAACATATGTACTTAATTGTTTTAAAAACCAAGCTTTGCTCTTAAGTAAATCAAGCCAATAATGTTTGTGTACTTAAATGTTTGAACAGACAATACTTGGATTTCAAGGAAAATCAGCCTATGTTCTTATATGTACTTGAATGTGAAGTAATTGCAATTTTACCTTATTTATTTTTCATGTGAAGTAATCTGATTTTACTCTAAGCTATTTTCTATTTTTACAAGAGTTTAAAACAAGTATAGAAATACAAAATAAAATAACAAAAAGTACTTTTTTACATATATACATATATTAAAGAATAAAATAAATTTAAATATGCATTGTTTATGCATAATTTATAATATAACAAAATGACAAAACATTACTTATTTGTTTCAAACATACACACACACACACATATACATATACATACATATATATATATACATTAGTTAAATAAATTTTAAAACATTAAAATACATACATGGAATTTCCTAATATTTATTATTCTTAATTTATCTAATTAAACCAATTATTGAAACAATCCATAACAAACTATGTTACAAAGTCAGCCAAAATTTAGGTCGTTATAGTTTCAAAACAACTTTACATTGTATTACTAAATAGGGTATGTAGTACTTAAAAATTTAGACTATTTTAAAAATAATAGTTCTGTTTCATAAGAATTTTTCTATTGCAAAATCCGTAAATATGTTTATCTCATACATTTATTTTTAACAAACTTTGAATTCATAATAAATTTAAATAATATTATTTTAATTTGAAGAAATAATTCAAAATCACACAACACTAATTCCAAATGTAACATCCAGAAATATCGGAACCAATTTAAAAATTTTATTTTCGCAATTTTATCGGATTTTGAATATTTAAAATGATTTATTTTAAATAATAAGGACTAGAAATTTATTTTGAATAGAATTAGAACATATAAATTTATTTAAATTGAAGTTAGAATATAAATACTTGTTTTAATTATAAAAGTAATTGGAAATGGCGTGGTAGTTTGAAAATTCGATTTCAAATTTCAAATGAATGTATAGGATTCAAAATAAAACGAATTTTGGTAAAACTAGAAATATTTGAATCTATTTGAAAATTATTTCCAATGAATGTGAAAAATCTTGAATTCATAATGGGAATAAAAAGTTATGTCCAGTTGAAAATTCAGAATAGTCGCTATGGAATTTATATAATATATGGCCCTTAAAAATAGCGATTTTGCAAATGACCTCCATTTTTAATGAGACCACTTTTGTTGGATCCGGAATATCAAATTATTTCTAGATTCCAATTTTCATAATTTTTGGAATCAATATGTGAGCGTGGTGAATTTAAACGTGTTTGGTCAATTTAGTTTGAATTTAATCGACTGGAAATGACCTTTTTTTAAACGATCTCCAAATTCAACGAAATTTGTTTTTTAAGGACCGTATCATCAAAATATATCCAGATTTATTTTTCTGGAATTTTTGGAGTCAGTGTGTGGCCCCTGTAAATTAAAACGTACGTTAAAATCAATTTTAAACGTTAAATTATTTTATATTTTAATTTTGATAAAAACTGATCGTAATAGTCGAATTGGCTTACGAGGCATATCCCGTTGTGTTCGGAATGGGGGTATGTAGCTAGGGGTGACAGTCGTTGGGTTCGATTTGGGGTCCAAATTGAAAAGTAACTTTTAAGGAGAAAAAAATTAAACATATATATATATATATATATATATTACCCCCTCCCCCGCTCTCTTCATTTCAGTCAACGAAAATAAAAAAAATAAAAAAGAAACCCACTCAGGCCCCCCTCGATCTCGCAACCCACGCCCCCGTCGATCAGCACAGACCGCTGCTGTCACCGCCGTCCATCCCTTCGCCGGCGCCTCCACCCTCGACCACCCCCTCTCTCGCTCCCTTCTCTTTCCTGCTGAAAACCGTGCCTCCGCCAGGCCTTAGCCCCCTGAAATCGCAGCCAACCACCACCATCCCGTTGCCGCAACCTCCACCACTCGTCCGGGCTTCCTCCATTCAAAAATCAGCCCCCCTACAAACAAAACAGAAAAGGATGCAAAGGTGAATTTCTGTAAGTTTAATTAATTTTGTATATAATGTTATTGAAAAAAAATCAGTTTTTATTTATTTATTTTATATATGTAAAGAAATGATTTTTATGTATGTAAAGAAATGATTTTTATATCTATGTAAAGATAAGATTATATATATATAAAGCTATGATTTTTTATTATATAAATATATTTTATCATATGTATGAAATTATTAAAATAGTAAAGCCAAGAAATAATTCATTAAATAAAAAAATATGATTTTTATTTATGTAACATAATAAAAATATGATTTTTATTTATAAATATCGTTGTATAAAAATATGATTTTTATATAGGTGATAGCGCTACAAAAATTAGATTTTTGTATAAGAAGTAGCACTATAAAAATTAGATTTTTTATATAAGAAGTAGCACTATAAAAAAATTAGATTTTTTATATAAGAAGTAGCGCTATAAAAATTAGATTTTTATATAAGAAGTAGCGAATATAAAAATTTGATTTTTATAATGACATAGCAAAGATTAAAATATGATTTTTATACATATAACATTAGAATAAAATTGTGTTTTTTATTTATACAGTAACAGAATAAGAATGTGATTTTCACTATGAACAACGTGAAACAGATTGTGATGGAACTGGTTGAAAACAAATCCAAATCTGAACCGTTCAAAAATAAAGAATGGATGAATGATCCCAAAGGTGAGAACTTCTCACTCTAATTTCTTTTCTAGTTAAATATATATACTAGGATGCAGACGGTGCTTAGTAGCACCCGAAACCTTTGTTTGAAACCATGCTTGTTTGGTTTTTTGGTTGATTTTTAGATTGAGTGATTTATTTGTTTGAGTGTGATTTGGGATGTGAATTGAACTGAATTGATTAGAATTTGGTTTGTATATGGCGCGAGCCATTATTAGGCGAGAGATAAGGGTAGACCTTATTCCGGTTCTAGTATCGCGCCGTTATGCTGCCAAAATTTTCTAAAAATGTTAGAATAATAAAAATATCATTTTTATTGTATAAATGAACTGTATACAATATTCATGAGTTAAAATAAATATTTTATAGTTAAAAATATAATTTTTAATGTGTATATGAATAAAATAAATATTCATTTACAAATCAGACGATTTGTTTATGTACACACATTTAACTGATATGGATTGGGATGATATATTTTACACATCGCCCAACTGCACAAATAATAATCAGTGTTTATTGTTTGAAAACCCCATACGGGTGTTGGGATGATATTTGACATACACTAATCC
Source organism: Allium sativum (assembly GCA_030737875.1). Classification (NCBI taxonomy): domain Eukaryota; kingdom Viridiplantae; phylum Streptophyta; class Magnoliopsida; order Asparagales; family Amaryllidaceae; genus Allium; species Allium sativum. Next base: position 861,357,103 of record CM060909.1, read on the forward strand.
CAATTGTTTAGTTGTATGTCAATCAATTGTTTGACAGGCTGTTGTAAGCGTTAAGTATTCATACTTAATGCTTATGCAGTTGTGTGACGCACTCTGGATGATGGTTGATTATGTTTGATTATGGTTGTGTACATGTGTGTATGAAATCCATATAAATAAAATCATATGATAATTGACTGTGTCTGATTCCACTTTGAAAAGAACGAATATTTTAAATTAATGAATATTTTAAAATGACGAAGAATGATTAATATTTTAAAATAATATTCAGTAATGGATCAAAATATGATTTTGATGTCCGATTTGGGATGGGCACGAAAATATTTAAATATATAAAGCCTTGTTGATTAGATTAATGCCATTTTGATGTGCACGATATTTATATCGATTTTATTCATTTTTACAATGAATATCGAAAAGGAAATTATTTCAAAATCTAATATTTTGAAAATATTTTCATTTATACATTATAATGATATGGAAAATTCAATTTTGATTTAAAATTGAAAATGAAGTTGGAATCATTTTTAAAACGAATTTATAAAATATGTTTTAAATGCAAATCGATGAAATATATATAATATATAAATTATATATATTTAATGCTCTGAATAGAATGCGCCGTGCCGCGGCAGTTCGCGAATTTTGACCATTGACTTCGAATGGATGTTACGGGAGATCCGACCGTCGGATTCTCCTAAAACCGGAACTGTTTGGTTCGTATTGAAAAGAGCTTTCCAATGATTACAAGAGATTCGAAATATAATGGTTGGATTTGGAATTATGTCCAAACCAAATTTGGAAAAGGTCGTTATGGATGCAGTTCGGTGACCCTTATTGGAAACTGACTGTATGAGCCTTGATAAAGTTATTAAAAATATCAATAATTTGTGTAAAATCATAATAAATGATTTGAAAAGAATTTGGATGTAAAATTCCATGTTTGTGAAGATAAAAATTTATTTTTATCAAAATGAACTAGTTATGAACTAGAATTATAATCCAATATTTTTAAATAAATAAATTGGATTTGAAATGGTTTTAAAAATAACCAGAATTTCCAATATATGAATTGGAAAGGACTTGAATCGGAATTATCTTTGGAATACTTCCATGATTATATGGATATTGTGGAGGAATTTGGAAGACATATATATCGTTTTTCCCAATATGATATTTGTTGATATCAGAATTTGATATTGAATATAAGTCGATATAATTTCTATTCAGAGCCTTGTATTTAATATTGAATTGGATTTCGGGTTTGTCGTGAATGGTGTCTTCATTAGCACTATTCTTAAACCCTGTTAAGAAAAAGAATAAATCTTTTAATTAAGATTTAGCGAAGTTTTCCAATTAATTAATATTTAATTGGAATAGAATAAAAGAATTGGATTTTGGGTTTGTCATGAATGGTGTTTTCAATAACACTGTTCTTGAACCCCATGTGAAAAGGATAAATATTTTAATTAAGATTATTTGAGTTTCCAGTTAAGTAACAGTTAATTGGAATAAAATGGAATATGAGTTGGGTTTATCGTGTACTGTGTTTTAATGACATTCGTTCTTTAACCCAATTTATAGTGAAATGCGATTTTCGATTTATAAATCTTTTTATTAAGATATAACAAGAATTTTCCAAAGTAAAGTTTTCCAATTTAATGTATTAAATTGGAATTGAATGGAATTCGATTTGATAAAAATCGAAGTGAGATTCTGTGGAGGAAGACTGTTAATATATAGGTAATTTAAAAGGCTTTGTCGTTATTCTATTTATATTATTAGTCAGATACGGAAATTGATATCAATTATATATTGATATGTTTTCCGTGAAGATTCCATAATTAATGGAATGTGAATTAGGTTTATCGCGAACTTTGTTTTAAATGACATTAGTTGTTTAACCCAGTAAAAATTAGGATTACATGTCTAACATTGTATTTCGAACTATATGGTTGATCTCTGCTAAATATATATTTATTTTGTGGCAAAGAATTTATTCTCTTGTTTAACACCCTTCTTTAAGACGTACGAGCTCAGAGGTTATATATCGGCAGAAATCAATAGTACGGTGCTGATTGTCAATGCGACATGTTTGTGTTTCCAAAGTTAAATAATCATTAATATTGATTTTTGGGTAGAATAAAACTAAGTGGAGTTTTAATGAATCTTTAATTAGATTGAAATGGGAATTGATGATTTAAATTATCAAATTTGGGAAATGATCGAGAATGGAGTGTCACCAGTTTTGCTCCAAGCAATAGTTAAATATTTAATTAGATTTGAACGTTAAATGGTAAATAATTTTACCGATAACACCATGGTGTTAGATTTGGGGTATTACCAGTTTTGCTCCATGGGATGAATAGGTTGGGATTGGGAAATATAATAAATGATTACTTCGGTGAGGTTCGCTAATCCCGACTAGTTGATAAACCTTAATTTGGTTTAGAATTGATATCCAAAGGAGGATTAAAGAATAAATCTAAAAGAATTTATCTTTGATAAAATTAATGGGAACCTTTCCCAAACTATAAGAATATTGGAATAAAAGAATATTCTGGATTGGAATGAGGCGTATGTTGTGTTTTTATAGCACTTTTTTATTATATACACGAGTTATTCGGAAAGGCCGGGTTTATACCCATTCTGAATAACTGATTCGACGATATGTCGATGATGAAAACGGTGGTTGTAGAGCAGAGGTCTTCACATCGTTTGGATAATTACTGATGTCTTGATTGGGATGTACACCCAAGACAAGGTAATAAGTGGTGATCGTCCAGACGTACTTGGAGATCGATCGGATATGCGAGGATCTCTCTCTTGTATTTGACATATGGGATGAGGAATAAGGTGCCTCTGGTTTTGTTCAGACCCAGAACGAACTTGTAAATGGATATGTGTCTGACATTGGATTTTATTCTTGTTGATTGATCTCTATTAAATATATATCTGTTTGGCGGCGGAGAATTTATTCTCTTGCTTAACGCCCTTCATTGAGACGTACGAGCTCAGAGGTTATATATCGATAGACATCAGTCGCATGGCGTGAATTGCCTGTGTGGCATGCTGAGATGCAAATGATCAAGGCTTCTATTGAAAAGCAGAGTCTTGTGGTTTATAATCAAAGCACGACTTTAATATAGCATAGCTTTGTGTATAGCGTTAACTCGCGAGCCTCACACCTCGGTATGAGTCAAAAACAGGATCAAACCTTTGGGAGAACATGACATTTCTTTCTAGGTATGGGTGGTATCATGGTGTGGAGCCTAGACATTTATTATTTTTTACCTATGCGGTTGTTGGATTGCGAGGCGCCTTGGATATATCAGTTACTACTAAGCCGATGGATATAGGTCCGATAGGACCGGGAAACGTTTGTTCAGGAGTAACTAATCCTCAAACGTAAGGGAGGACCGGCCCAACCAATCCAGGATTCTCTACGGAGAGTCCTAAGACATTTGCTAGAGGATCTCGAAGTGATGAGGAGCCATCCCTGGCCTCGACTCATGCCAGAAATCCAATTTCCAAAACGTGACATTTCGGTTTTGATTGTAGAGCCTAGTATTGGCGACATGATATATGGTACCCATGTTGTCTATGATTGATACATGTATATTTGAAGTTGTTTTATGCACTATGCACTTATAATATATCAAATGATTTGTTTTAAACGTACCAAACATGTTTGGATATTATAAGGGGAAAACCCTATCCTCTGGCCTGCGTTGCATTGTGTGATGGGACCTGGGTCTTATAATAGCTCCATTTTTCAAAAAGCATTGCGCTGTTTGTAAATGTTTATGCACTGGTATTCTTGGGAGAAAACCCATTCCATGTTATACGGCGTGGTCCCTTGATTTAGTAAATTTTAAAGTAAAGTTTTAAATAATTGCTTTAGTTCTCACACCAGTCACATGACTGACCTGGAGTTTATTGTTTTAACCTAAACTCTGGGTGCCCCCTATTTTCCACACGGGCAGCTAGTAGTTTTGGTTTTGCGGATATTATATTCACAGGATCCTGGTTTACAGCTTGAGCTATATTCAGAATGCTCTGCATCCGTTTATCCCTTTCAGTTGTGTTATGTATTATTTTCCGCAGCTATGTAATGTATTTTAATCTCTGATATTTTACAATGTGTAATATTTATTCATACTCCGGTATATTTTGTACTCTGATGTAAATTGTTGTAATAAGCAATGAAATATTCTTCTGTTGCGTTCTGATTTGTCGTGTTCTCAACTCAATTCGTTCTTTCCCTTCTCTTCGGAGATCGGGGAAGTTCAGGTTGTTACGTTTGGTACCAGAACTTTGGTTTACAGAGCTCGAGAACAAGACACATTAGAACCAAACGAAAGACTTCATCAGAGATTGGATTAGTAATATCCAATGAGAATGGCTCGTTAGAGATGGAATCAGTAGTATCCCGGAATGGGTTGAAACAGTGTTATTTTTAAAATAAAAGTAAAAACAAATTTTGTTTTGAGAATTTAAATCTTATTATACGTATATGATTATTTATTTTATATTGAATTTGGATAATCGAGTATATAAATATTTTGCATGTACGCCTTGCAAACGTATATTCGAAGTCTTAATATACTGGATAGATATACAATCACACTCTAGTCGCCCGGGAATAATTCTGATGATGGGGCCCCATCATCGGTGTTATTTTCGAGTTTTGAAAGTGGGGGTATCTATATATTTTCAATTGACTGGTGTGAGAACCAAACTAGATAGGGTCTATTGTTGTGACTTGGCATCAAAAATGAATTATATATATATAAATTATGAATTTGAAAAGATAATAAACTAATTGATTGCTGGTCGTGTTGTTTGATTAATTAAAATTTTGAACCATGAAGTCAAATTGAATCAAATATTGAACTGACTTGAAAATTGCTTGAAATTGCATGCATGTACATATATATATATATATATATATATATATATATATATATATATATATATATATATATATATATGAGTGAACAGGTCATAGCAAGGAGGCCAAAGAAGAGGAATAAAATTGTATGCCCGACAAATAGGTATATGTTTACTATATTTCTTGGGTTTGGATGATTTAATGAGCCGATTGGCTAGCCGCTTTGAAACACCCCACCTCCGTTAGGGTCACTCTCAAAGGGAATGCCCTAATTTTGGTGGAGGTTTATAAGTACAAGTCACAGATATACAAGACAGATATAAGAACACATATTTGTAAACAGCGGAAGAACAACAAACTTTTATTTCATAAAGTCAAATACGTGTTACAACAACATCCTTTCCAAAAACATAGCATAACACTTTCATAATCTGTCTTGAGTACATTATTTAAAGAAGCATAAATAAAACATAGATAAACTGCAAAAGCCCCATAGTGGATTGTCCAAAGCCATAGTTCAAAACAGGAAAGTCCAAGCAATACATTTCTCTTCTTCAAGCTGGATGCTAAGGTTGGTCAAGCTGCTGTGTTCCCTCCCTGAGGACCTGGGGGGGGGGGGGAAACGGAAGAAAGAAGACGAAAGAAAAGTAGAGTCAGACATAAAGCCTGAGTAAGTCTAGTACTATTTTGTCTATGAATAAAGAACTGGGTATGATAAGTATAAACAAGAAGTGGGCAAGCACTATAAACTTGGTTAAGTTGTCTAGGGTCGAATATACTATCGTACCCCCTGTTAATCTCTGAACCCATATAAACTAGTTTCCAATTTGCACCCCATAATCAGGGTGATGTGATCCATTCTATGATGATCGGCTCCTACTCGCATAGTTACATGTGTCTTACGGCCCCCGATGTCTGTAGTTACCTATGCTGGTCCCACCATGGGGTGTATCAAGTCCCATGGCAGCGGCCCGACACAACCTTAGAATGCACAGGTATGCTACTGGTGCCCAGTGCTTTATTTTTCTGCGCCGGAGTGCGTGCACGCCCGCACACCGTTAGAACCTACACTGCTACACCACCGCCGTCGCTTTGACCTCTTACAATCAGCCCAGTAATCGTGCCCCACCCTGCCTAGTTTCAGGGTATCCTGATACACCTTCTAGGGTTACTGCTGAAAAGGGTCCCCCGTTACTAGGTTTTCTATCTCTAGCCAACATGCTAAGTTGGTTAAGTGTTTCCTAACCTAACCCCCACCAGTCCGTTTTGTTTAGCATGTTCCATTTTGATTAAGTCTTTAGTTCACTTAATCCTATCAATCCTGACTCGGCCTTAATTGTCTTATTAAGGCCCTGACCTCTCACATTAGACAGGTATTGTTGTGGCTGCCTGTTGCCGGTTGGTTCCGGGCAGTCTTACGCCACAACTCAGTCTAACCTCGGGTCCTTGCTGGGCTCCATGTTTAACCTCCCACATTGGATAGGTATTGTTGTGACTACTGGACAGCCGGGCGGTTCCGGGCAGGTTTACATCACAACTCAATCCAACCTCGGGTTAAACACATCGTATGTTCTACATTTACATATTTTGTCATTCCTCTTTATTTCTTATATGTAAATATTTGCGGCCCATTATTAAGTTAATGGTGTAAAGGTTACACCAATCATGGGCCCAACCCATACTTGAATTTGGGCGCTTCTATTTTATATTTTCGTTCATTAATTAATTTTAACCCAACGTTATTTTCCCCCGTTTTACACGTCCGTTTATATATATTGGGCTTAGCCTTTTAAAGCCCAATTTAGCCATGCGAAAAGGGGAGGCTTATGGCGTGATTACATACACAAGGAGGGGAAGGTGAGCGTATGAACTTGCAATATGACGATGGGAATACAAAATAGAAACTGGTGTACTTGCATAGTAGTGACATATACTTTGGTCATAAAACATAGGTGACATGAATCAAAGCATGTGAACTTGTAATTGAGATATCATTATTGACACATGAACCTATATTTTTATTTAGGCATAATGTCAAACATAAGCATGGCATAAATACTTCTAGCATAAACATGGCATAATGTCAAACATAAGCATGGCATAAATACTTCTAGCATAAACATGGCATAATGTCAAACATAAGCATGGCATGAATACTTCTAGCATAAACATGGCATAATGTCAAACATAAGCATGGCATAAATATTCCTAATCATGGTGTTTGCTTTAAACTTGCAAAAAGGGATTTTTGAGTCTAACCTAGCCATGTCTCACATATGTCATCATATAATTCTTTTAAACAAGATAGACTTAATCATAGATTTCAATTATGCCAAATATCATTCATAGCCTAGCCATATTCATAAGTTTTGCAAAAGCATGACTTAATACATGGATTATGGTGTCAAAATTCCAACATAGTTTCATATGAACTATAACAACCAAACTTGTTTCAATTACTTGCAAAATGATTTATGCACAAAAATATACATCATGATGGCATAATAACAAAGCCCCAAACTCGCATGAATTTCAATCAACTACATACATGTAGCTTCAACATAGATTACATAATTTGCGCAATATTCCAAACGTATACTTGCATAGAACTACCGCATGTAGTTCTTTATAATGAATAACATAATTTTGCACAAATATGAATTACTTTATTATCCCAATTCAAGCATACAAATCAATACAGTTGTTTATTCATACCAAAGTAATACTCTACTTACAATGGTTGCGGCGAATTCTCTAATTAAGAGATATGATTCCTTTGTTGAATTGATTGGCTTTAGGTTGCTTGAATTGCTTTAGGCTTTAGAACTTTCTTCCTAATTCTCTCTCTAGTTGGCGGCTACTCTTAGTCGTTCCTCAGCAACATGGCGGCTATGTTCTTAATTTTGAATGAATAGATTAGGGTTTAGTCTAGGGTTGTTTATATAGAGGTTAGGAATTGATTAGGACCATTGATGTTGCTAGGTTAGATCGTAGCCATTCATTAGATAGAGAGACCAATTATAACCCGCCACCTAGCCCTAATGACAAAGCAGACCACAGAAATTCGACCAAACACAGACCTGGCCAGCCAGGTTGACTGGGCTCGACCAGGTCGACACCCCTGTCGACAGGGCTGTCGACAGCCCTGTCGACATGGGTAGCCCAGGTCGACAGCCCAGTCGACCTGGGTGGCCTAGGCGGGTATTTATCCGCCCTGGCCCACTGGGCCCGATTTTTAATTATTTTATTCTGTTTGAATTTTAAATTTAATTCAAAACTTCCGAAGGCCATATCTTCTTCATACGGACTCCGTTTTTCGAAAACTCGGACTCTATTTCGCGTATTTTTCCGAGACGAACGCAATGGCGTATCCCGTTTCCCTTGGTTCTTTGATTTCAGATTAATTATACTTTAATTTGTTAATTTCACAGTTATAGAATTTTCGGGGTGTTACATTCTCCCCCACTTAAAAGGATTTCGTCCCCGAAATCTTCAAGTTAGGAGGAATGTATATCCTAACATCCAATCATCCATCTACTCATCCATCAAACACGAGCATCCATTGTCCTTAAAAGACTTCTAATGCTTCATGATCATATGCGAAGTGTGTGTGTACATGTACTTATCTAATGCAAAATCAGGCGGTCTACTGATTCAGTTGACCTCCTTAATGCGAATTATGTAAGTGCCATGAATCCATTATGTATGCAAATTTTCCTATTCTTGATTCTACATGAGTGCACAATCATTCAATACAAATGCAACATCCACATGACAACACATAAAAAAAAATTCAACCACATATGAATGCAAACATATATGCATATGCAATATGAAGTGACTGAGCCGATCTAAAACCTAGATTGTGTGTGTGTATGCAACCACGAGCAACCACTAGCAATCACTTGCAACCACTTGCAACCATTCATACATAACATGTTTCAATTACATGTTTCCATCCAAAAAGATTCTATCTAAAAGATACGGTCGAGGAAATATACCTAAAAAGATAGATAAAAGCGCAACTTAAGGAAAATGAAAGATCAAGGATGTACCCTTGAACAGAAAAGGGTAGGCTGTACGGATTCTAGCTTCAGTTTCCCAAGTCGCGTCTCCCTCGGCGTCGCTCCACTGGACTTTGACGAGCTTGACTTCGCGGTTGCGTAGCCTCTTCACTTCCGTTCCTAAGATGCGGGTTGGAACTCTCCTTATGGTTGCTTCGCGCTCCACTTCGGCCTCTTCGAGGATATTTGGCTCTACCACTTCAGCAGACTCATGTAGACATTTTCGGAGATGTGAAACGTGAAAGACGTTGTGGACTCCAGCCAACTTCTCGGGTAGCTCTAATCTATAGGACATTTTCCCAATTGTTCCTATCTAAAGGTATAGTCGAATGATAGAAGCAAGTAAAAACTTTGTGCCCATTAGGCAATGTCAAAACTGAAAACCTATGCCACATATATACTGATTAGGAGAAGAACTCTCTAAGCATCAGCCCCGAAGACCGAAATCAACATCAGACTGACACCCAAAGAGTTAATCAACCCAACCACCATATATGATTCTAGGCAACTAAGCATGATGGACTCCTTTTAGGTCACAAGGGAGTCCCTTCCTAAGACCAATCTGTATCCTATAAAACCCGAAAACTTTAGTCAAACCGATGAACACCCTCGAGCCCCAACATGCGTTACTAACAGATGAGTCATACTCCCTATGTGGTTTGCAACAGAAATTTGATTGAGAATGGGACCGAGAGGATATACAGAAAAGATACTATGCAAGTAAGCTCTACAGGAAGAGAGGAATCAAGGATATACTCTTAAGAAGAGATATTATGCACGAATCTAGTCTTCAATCTTCTAAGTCGCATTTCTTGAGCTTAACTCCATTATGCTTTGTCCGTCTTTAACTTCACAATTTCGTAGCTTCTTAATTCTTGTTTCCAAAATATGAGTTGGAACCTATTTCTCGTTCCTCTTTCACTTATTCTCCTTCTAGTATACTTGGCTCAAGCCTACTGCGTACTCATGGTTCCATGCAAGCTCTCCAAAATTCACTAGTGAATCTTGGATCTTGTTCACTTACTAGAAGGTATCCCACATAGATGAATTATCTCTTGAAAATAAACAATTGTCAACTTCGTGAGCGGAGCTGAGATTTTCACAAAATCCCTTATAAATTTTCGATAGAAACCTGCTAGTCCTAGAAAGCTTCGGACCTCAGTTGCATTCCTTGGTGTCTTCCAATCCTGTACCGCCACTACCTTAGCAGGGTCCACTGCTAACCCTTGTTTGGATACTATGTGCCCAAGGAACCTCACCTCTTCTCTCCAAAAGTGGCATTTGGAGAATTTGGCTTTTAGTTGATGGACTCGCAAAGTTTCCATGATTGCCCTTAAGTGTTGAGCATGTTCCTCTTCACTCTTTGAGAAGATAAGGATATCATCTACGAAGACCACTACGAATTTGTTGAGGAAATCTCTAAATACCCTACTCATCAGGTCCACGAAGTAAGCAGGTGCATTTGTCAAGCCGAAAGGCATGACAAGCCATTCAAAGAAGCCGTCTGGGGTTCTGAACGCCGTTTTATCGATGCTATCTTCAGCCACCCTTAGCTGATGAAAACCGGTTGCTAAATCGAGTTGGGAGAAAACAGACGCTCCTACAAGCTGGTCAAATAAATCGTCAATTCTAGGGAGAGGGTGCCTATTCTTTTTCGTTAGCTTGTTGAGCTCCCTATAGTCAACACATAGACGGAGTGAACCATCCGCCTTTGTAGCGAACACCACTGGAGCGCCCCATTCTGAAATGCTCCTCCTAATGAACCCCTTTTCTAGAAGTTCTTTAATCTGTTTACTGAGCTCTTTCCTTTCTCGTGGAGCCATATGTCTAACGGGCAACGCGACGGGCTTTGCATTATCTACAAGATATATGCGGAAGTCTATTTCCCGCTTCGGAGGCAAGCCCTTCACCTCTTCGAAGACATCCGGATATTCCCGGACCACTCTAACTGATTTCAAGTTTTCAACAGAGGCATCTAGCGATTCAAGATAACTAAGCATAACCGCATACGAGGGATTACAAGAAATTTCCAAAGTATTACCGAGCTGGGTTAGGAGCCTAACAACCCTTTTCTCACAATCAAGGATGGCCCCATTACGGGATAGCCAATCCATACCCAAAATCAAACCATACCCCGAAAAGCCCAAAACAAAGGCACTACATTGAAATTCAACACTTAGAATAGAAATTCTCAAATCCAAACAGATCATAGACAAATGAGCTGGGCCCCCAATTGGGTTTGAAACAATTAAGGGGTCCTCTACCATACTAGTTTTTAGGTGCAGAGATTCTACTAAAGCAGACGAGATAAAGGAGTGTGATGCGCCGGAATCAAATAAAGTGCGAACGGGGTGATCATAAAGATAAACTACACTTTCTACAGAAGTATTTATACCTCGCTGTTGCAATGGTGGCGCTTCTAGCACATGAACCTGTGCCCCTGGGGTGGATCCAGCGCCCTGCCCCTGTCCTTGTTTCTTTGGGCAGTCCTTAGCCCTGTGGCCTGTCTGACCGCATGAAAAGCACCCACCATTCTCCTTGGCCCTCTTTTTCCGGCAGTCCTTTACTAAGTGCCCCACTTTGCCACAGAAATTGCACTTCCTCTTCTCTTTGTTGCCTTTTCCGCCTTTCTTAAAGTCCGCCTTCTTAGGCTGCAAACCCTCTTTCTTCCCTTGAGAGCTTTCTGCCTTTGTCTCCTTCTTGCCCTTATCCTCCTCATTCAGCAATGCCATTTGCACCAATCTTTCATACGTGGCCCCCATGGGTATATGGGTCATGGCCAAACTGTGTAATGGCTCATTTAACCCTTTGATGAAACGGAGAGCCTTCTTGTGCGGGGTGTTGACTAGGTCAAGTCCAAACCTAGCCAGCTCATCGAACTGATTCACATACTCCCTGACAGTCTTGTCTCCTTGCTTAAGAAATAAGAATTTTTCCAACTGCAAACTTCTTTCCGCATCTGAGAGAAATTTGGTCTCAAACCTTGCCCTAAAGTCCTCCCATGTCTCCACTGGTCTTTCAGCATTAGTGACTTCCCACCAGTAGGAAGCCTCACCCTTCAATAGCCATACTGCCAATTGTACTTTTTGTCTATCTTCTACCTCAAAGATGATGAATAGGTCCTCCGTTTCTTTCAGCCAATTCCTAGCTGCCACGAAGGACTCAGTTCCATGGAAATCCCTTCCTCCCATAGCTTTAAAATCTTTACATATCTTAGCAAACGTGTTTCCCCGAGGAGGAGGTGGAGGAAAAGGTGCTGCTGCAGCTGGATGGTTTCCTTCAGCTGGGGGAGGAGGAATGGTAGGACCTGGCTGAGTGGCCCTTGCTTCTAAGAACCGTCTAAACCAACCAGGTATTGGTACCCCCTCCGGCAAGTTAAGTTCTTGGGACATGCTGAAACAAAAAGGATAGATTCAAAACGAAGGATAAGAGATAGTTCCTACGGCTTTGGGGAGTGGACTTTGCCTTTTAAAAATAAAATAATATTTTTCTTTTAAAAATGCTTCTTTAAATTTCCTTTTTGAAAATAATTTTTTTTCAAAACTTTTTATCTTATCTGATAAACCTATGCTCTGATACCAAGTGAAACACCCCACCTCCGTTAGGGTCACTCTAAAAGGGAATGCCCTAATTTTGGTGGAGGTTTATAAGTACAAGTCACAGATATACAAGACAGATATAAGAACACATATTTGTAAACAGCGGAAGAACAACAAACTTTTATTTCATAAAGTCAAATACGTGTTACAACAACATCCTTTCCAAAAACATAGCATAACACTTTCATAATCTGTCTTGAGTACATTATTTAAAGAAGCATAAATAAAACATAGATAAACTGCAAAAGCCCCATAGTGGATTGTCCAAAGCCATAGTTCAAAACAGGAAAGTCCAAGCAATACATTTCTCTTCTTCAAGCTGGATGCTAAGGTTGGTCAAGCTGCTGTGTTCCCTCCCTGAGGACCTGGGGGGGGGGGGGAACGGAAGAAAGAAGACGAAAGAAAAGTAGAGTCAGACATAAAGCCTGAGTAAGTCTAGTACTATTTTGTCTATGAATAAAGAACTGGGTATGATAAGTATAAACAAGAAGTGGGCAAGCACTATAAACTTGGTTAAGTTGTCTAGGGTCGAATATACTATCGTACCCCCTGTTAATCTCTGAACCCATATAAACTAGTTTCCAATTTGCACCCCATAATCAGGGTGATGTGATCCATTCTATGATGATCGGCTCCTACTCGCATAGTTACATGTGTCTTACGGCCCCCGATGTCTGTAGTTACCTATGCTGGTCCCACCATGGGGTGTATCAAGTCCCATGGCAGCGGCCCGACACAACCTTAGAATGCACAGGTATGCTACTGGTGCCCAGTGCTTTATTTTTCTGCGCCGGAGTGCGTGCACGCCCGCACACCGTTAGAACCTACACTGCTACACCACCGCCGTCGCTTTAACCTCTTACAATCAGCCCAGTAATCGTGCCCCACCCTGCCTAGTTTCAGGGTATCCTGATACACCTTCTAGGGTTACTGCTGAAAAGGGTCCCCCGTTACTAGGTTTTCTATCTCTAGCCAACATGCTAAGTTGGTTAAGTGTTTCCTAACCTAACCCCCACCAGTCCGTTTTGTTTAGCATGTTCCATTTTGATTAAGTCTTTAGTTCACTTAATCCTATCAATCCTGACTCAGCCTTAATTGTCTTATTAAGGCCCTGACCTCTCACATTAGACAGGTATTGTTGTGGCTGCCTGTTGCCGGTTGGTTCCGGGCAGTCTTACGCCACAACTCAGTCTAACCTCGGGTCCTTGCTGGGCTCCATGTTTAACCTCCCACATTGGATAGGTATTGTTGTGACTACTGGACAGCCGGGCGGTTCCGGGCAGGTTTACATCACAACTCAATCCAACCTCGGGTTAAACACATCGTATGTTCTACATTTACATATTTTGTCATTCCTCTTTATTTCTTATATGTAAATATTTGCGGCCCATTATTAAGTTAATGGTGTAAAGGTTACACCAATCATGGGCCCAACCCATACTTGAATTTGGGCCCTTCTATTTTATATTTTCGTTCATTAATTAATTTTAACCCAACGTTATTTTCCCCCGTTTTACACGTCCGTTTATATATATTGGGCTTAGCCTTTTAAAGCCCAATTTAGCCATGCGAAAAGGGGAGGCTTATGGCGTGATTACATACACAAGGAGGGGAAGGTGAGCGTATGAACTTGCAATATGACGATGGGAATACAAAATAGAAACTGGTGTACTTGCATAGTAGTGACATATACTTTGGTCATAAAACATAGGTGACATGAATCAAAGCATGTGAACTTGTAATTGAGATATCATTATTGACACATGAACCTATATTTTTATTTAGGCATAATATCAAACATAAGCATGGCATAAATACTTCTAGCATAAACATGGCATAATGTCAAACATAAGCATGGCATAAATACTTCTAGCATAAACATGGCATAATGTCAAACATAAGCATGGCATAAATATTCCTAATCATGGTGTTTGCTTTAAACTTGCAAAAAGGGATTTTTGAGTCTAACCTAGCCATGTCTCACATATGTCATCATATAATTCTTTTAAACAAGATAGACTTAATCATAGATTTCAATTATGCCAAATATCATTCATAGCCTAGCCATATTCATAAGTTTTGCAAAAGCATGACTTAATACATGGATTATGGTGTCAAAATTCCAACATAGTTTCATATGAACTATAACAACCAAACTTGTTTCAATTACTTGCAAAATGATTTATGCACAAAAATATACATCATGATGGCATAATAATAAAGCCCCAAACTCGCATGAATTTCAATCAACTACATACATGTAGCTTCAACATAGATTACATAATTTGCGCAATATTCCAAACGTATACTTGCATAGAACTACCGCATGTAGTTCTTTATAATGAATAACATAATTTTGCACAAATATGAATTACTTTATTATCCCAATTCAAGCATACAAATCAATACAGTTGTTTATTCATACCAAAGTAATACTCTACTTACAATGGTTGCGGCGAATTCTCTAATTAAGAGATATGATTCCTTTGTTGAATTGATTGGCTTTAGGTTGCTTGAATTGCTTTAGGCTTTAGAACTTTCTTCCTAATTCTCTCTCTAGTTGGCGGCTACTCTTAGTCGTTCCTCAGCAACATGGCGGCTATGTTCTTAATTTTGAATGAATAGATTAGGGTTTAGTCTAGGGTTATTTATATAGAGGTTAGGAATTGATTAGGACCATTGATGTTGCTAGGTTAGATCGTAGCCATTCATTAGATAGAGAGACCAATTATAACCCGCCACCTAGCCCTAATGACAAAGCAGACCACAGAAATTCGACCAAACACAGACCTGGCCAGCCAGGTTGACTGGGCTCGACCAGGTCGACACCCCTGTCGACAGGGCTGTCGACAGCCCTGTCGACATGGGTAGCCCAGGTCGACAGCCCAGTCGATCTGGGTGGCCTAGGCGGGTATTTATCCGCCCTGGCCCACTGGGCCCGATTTTTAATTATTTTATTCTGTTTGAATTTTAAATTTAATTCAAAACTTCCGAAGGCCATATCTTCTTCATACGGACTCCGTTTTTCGAAAACTCGGACTCTATTTCGCGTATTTTTCCGAGACGAACGCAATGGCGTATCCCGTTTCCCTTGGTTCTTTGATTTCAGATTAATTATACTTTAATTTGTTAATTTCACAGTTAAAGAATTTTCGGGGTGTTACACGCTTGGTTTTTTTTTTTGGATGATGAGGGCCATGTGTAGCTAGTTGCAGTTTTAAATGTCTCCCCGTACAAAGGATGTTATGGCAAAAAAATTCAAAAATTTAGGGTGTTAGCCAAATTTTTGAATAATTGGAAAATTCTTAGAAACTAAGAAATTGAAGAATGAAAGCCAAACTAAAAGTTGAGTTGATTAGTTAAACAACTTTCAGCTCCATTCCTTTTCGAGGATGAAAAGATTTTAAGTGGGGAAGATTGTAACAACCCGGAAAATCGGAACCAATTTAAAATTTTTATTTTGGCAATTTTAACAAATTTTGAATATTTAAAATGGTTTATTTTAAATAATAAGGACTAGAAATTTATTTTGAACAGAATTAGAATGTATAAATTTATTTAAGTCGAAGTTAGAATGTAAATATTTATTTTATTTATAAAAGGAATTGGAAATGGCGTGGTAGTTTGAAAATTCGTTTTCAAATTTCAAATGAATGTACAGGATTCAAAATAAACCGAATTTTGGTAAAACAAAAAATATTTGAATCTGTTTGAAAATATCTTTCCAACAAATGTGAAAAATCCAGATTTCATAATGGGAATAAAAAGTTATGTCCAGTTGAAAATTTAGAATAGTCGCTATGGAATTTATATAATATATAGCCCTTAAAAATAGCGATTTTGCAAATGACCTCCGTTTTCGACGAGACCACTTTTGTTGGATCCGAAATGTCAAATTATTGCTTGATTCCAATTTTCATAATTTTTGGAACCAATATGTGAGCATGGCGAATTTAAACGTGTTTGGTCAATTCAGTTTGAATTTAATCGACTGGAAAATGACCGTTTTTCAAACGGTCTCCAAACTCGACGAAATTAGTTTTCTTCGGACCGTATCGTTAAAACATAGCCAGATTTATTTTTTTGGAATTTTTGGGGTCAGTATGTGGCCCCGGTAAATTAAAATGTACGTTAAAATAAATTTTAAACGTTAAATTAATTTATATTTTAATTTTGATTAAAACTGATCGTAACAGTCGAATTGGCTTGCGGGGCATATCCCATTGTGTTCGGAATGAGGGTATTTAGCTAGGGGCGATAGTCATTGGTTTCGACTTGGGGTCCAAATTGAAAAGTAACTTTTAATTAGAAAATAAATAAATATTTTTATATTACCCCCTCCCCCCTCTCTCTTCATTTCAGTCAACAAAAATAAAAAAATAGAAAAGAAACCCGTTCAGGCCCCCCTCCCCGATCTCGCAACCCACACCCCCGTCGATCCGCACCGACCGCCGCTGTCACTGCCGTCTATCCCTTCGCCGGCGCCTCCACCCTCGACCGCCCCCCTCTCTCGCTCCCTTCTCTTACCTACTGAAAATTGCGCCTCCGCCAAGCCCTAGCCCCCTGAAATCGTAGCCAACCACTACCATCCCATCGCCGCAACCTCCACCACTCCTCCGCCCTTCCTCCATTCGAAAATCATCCCCCCTATGCAAGTAAAAAATAGAAAAAGAAGCAAAGGTGATTTTTTTGTTAGTTTAATTAATTTTGTACATAATGTTATTAAAAAAATCAGTTTTATTTATTTATTTTATATATGTAAAGAAATGATTTTTATATATGTAAAGAAATGATTTTTATATCTATGTAAAGATATGATTATATATATATATATATATATATATATATATATATAAAGCTATGATTTTGATTTTATAAAGCTATGAATTTGATTTTATAAAGCTATGAATTTGATTTTATAAAGCTATAATTTTTGATTCTATAAAGCTATGATTTTTGATTATATAAAGCTATGATTTTTGATTATATAAAAATATTTTATTGTATGAATGAAATTATTAAAATAGTAAAGCCAAGAAAAAATTCAATAAATAAAAAAATATGATTTTTATTTATGTAACATAATAAAAATATGATTTTTATTTATAAATATCACTGTATAAAAATATGATTTTTATATAGGTGACAACGCTATAAAAATTAGACTTTTATATAAGAAGTAGCGCTATAAAAATTAGATTTTTTATATAAGAAGTAGCACTATAAAAATTTTAGATTTTTATATAAGAAGTAGCGCTATAAAAGTTAGATTTTTTATATAATAAGTAGCGCTATAAAAATTAGATTTTTTATATAAGAAGTAGCGAATATAAAAATTTGGTTTTTATAATGAAGTAGCGAAGATAAAAATATTATTTTTATATATATAACGTTAGAATAAAAATGTGATTTTTATTTATATAGTAACAGAAAAAGAATGTGAATTTTACTATGAACAACGTGAAACAGACTGCGATGGAACTGGTTGGAAACAAATCCAAATCTGAACCGTTCAGAAATAAAGAATGGAGGAAAGGATCTCAAAGGTGAGAACTTCTCACTCTAATTTCTTTTCTAGTTAAATGTATATATACTAAGATGCAGACGGTGCTTAGTAGCACCCGACACCTTTGTTTGGAACCATGTTTGTTTGGTTGATTTTTGGATTGAGTGATTTATTTGTTTGAGTGCGATTTGGGATGTGAATTGAATTGATTAGAATTTGGTTTGTATATAGCGCCAGCCATTATTAGGCGAGGGATAAGGCTAGACCTTATTCCGGTTCTAGTATCGCGCCGTTATGCTACCGAAATTTTCTAAAAATGTTAGAACACTAAAAATATTATTTTTATTATATAAATGAATGGTATAAAATATTCATGAGTTGAAATGAATATTTTATTGTTAAAAATATTTTTTTAACTTGTATATGAATAAAATAAATATTCATTTACAAATCAGACGATTTGTTTATGTACATACATTTAACTGATATGGATTAGGACGATATATTTTACACATCGCCCAACTGCACAAATAATAATCAGTGTTTGTTGTTTGAAAACTCTACACAGGTATTGGGATGATATTTGACATACGCTAATCCCAATTGTTTAGTTGTATGTCAATCGATTGGTTGACAGGCTGTTGTAAGCGTTAAGTATTCATACTTAGCGCTTATGCAGTTGTGCGATGCACTCTGGATGATGGTTATTATGTTTGATTATTGTTGTGTACACGTATGTATGAAATCCATATAAATAAAATTATATGGTAATTGACTGTGTCTGATTCGACTTCTGAAAGAACGAATATTTTAAATTAACGAATACTTTAAAATGACAAAGAATGATGAATATTTTAAAATAACTAATATTTTAAAATAATATTCAGTAATGGATCAAAATATGATTTTGATGTCCGATTTGGGATGGACACGAAAATATTTAAATATATAAAGCCATGTTGATTAGATTAATGCCATTTTGAAGTGCACGATATTTATATCGATTTTATTCATTTTTACAATGAATATAGAAAAGGAAATTATTTCAAAATCTGGTATTTTGAAAATATTATCATTTATATACTATAATGATAAGGAAAATTCAATTTTGATTTAAAATTGGAAATGAAGTTGGAATCGTTTTTAAAACGAATTTATAAATTACGTTTTAAATGAAAATCGACAAAATATATATAATGTATATATTTAATGGCCAAAATAGAACGCGCCGTGCTGCGGCAGTTCGCAAATTTCGACCATTGACTTCGAATGGACATTACGGGAGATCCGACCGTCGGATTCTCCTAAAACTGGAACCGTTGGGTTCGTATCGAAAAGAGCTTTCAATGAATACAAGAGATTTGAAATCTAACAGTTGGATTTGGAATTAAGTCCAAATCAGATTTGGAAAAGGTCGATATGGATGCAGTTCAGTGACAACTATTGGAAACTGACCGTAAGGGCCTTGATAAAATTATTTAAAATATCAGTAATTTGTGTAAAATCATAATAAATGATAAGGAAAGAATTTGGATGAAAAATTCCACGCTTGTAAAGATAAAAATATATTTTTATCATAATGAACTAGAATTATAATCCAATATTTTTAAATAAATAAATTGGATTTGAAATGGTTTTAAAAATAACCAGAATTTCCAATATATGAATTGGAAAGTGTAACAACCCGGAAAATCAAAACCAATTTAAAAATTTTATTTTGGCAATTTTAATGAATTTTGAATATTTAAGATGAATTATTTTAAATAATAATGACGGAAAATTTATTTTCGATGAAATTAAAACGAATAATTATATTTTAATTATAAAAGGAATTGAAAATGGAACGGTAGTTTGAAAATTCTATTTCAAATTTCAAATGAATGTACAGGACTCAAAACAAACCGGATTTTAGTGAAACCAAAAATATTAGAATCTATTTGAAAATATCTTTCCAATGAATCCGAAAAATTGAAATTTTATAGCAGGGATAAAAAGTTATGCCCTGTTGAAAATTCAGAAAAGTCGCAATGGAAATATAGCCCTTAAAAATAGCCGTTTTGCAAACGACCTCCGTTTTCGATGAAACCACTTTTGTTGGATCCGGGATGTCGAATTATTGCTAGATTCCAAAATTCATAATTTTTGGGATCAATATGTGAGCGTGGCAAAAGAAAACGTGTTTGGTTAATTTCAGTCAATTTGGATCGACCGGAAAATGACCATTTTTCAAACGGTCTTCAAATTTGACGAAATTAGTTTTGTTAGACTGTATCGTCAATACGAAGCTAGAAATAATTTTTTGGAACTTTTAGAATCAGTATGTGGCTTCGGTAATTTAAAATGTACGTTTAAATTAAATATACAATGATTTATAATCTAATTTAAAGCAAAACTGATCGTAATAATAGAAATGGGTTACGAAACATACCCCATTGTGTTCGGAATGGGGGTAATTAGCTAGGGGTGACAGTCATTAGGTTCGATGAGGAGTTTGAATTAAAATCTAACTTTTTGAAGAATTAAAGGAAATAAAATAAAATATATATTTATATAGTCAATCCCCCCTTTTCCTCGTTCAAGTTAACACTCAGACTAAAAAAAGAGAGGAAAAGGAAGAACGCCGAGCGTGGAAGCCGCCGCCTGGCCTCCGACGCGGGCACCCCTAACGGCGTCGCTACTACCCCCCTCCCCCCCCCCCCCCCGACTCTCTCCCCCTCGTGCGAGCTACAGACCGCGAACCCACCAACAACACGCACCCCTCCCAAACCCTAGAGCCGCCATCTCGAGCGACGCGCCCCACCTACGATGCACCCGACCACCGCCACGCCCTGCCATCTCACTGGACCTCCGACGCGCAGCAAACCCCCCTCTCTTCCTTAAGTAACAGTAAGTTTTTTCTTTTTATTTATTTATTATTTCACTCTCTTTTATGTAATTAGTTTAGTAATTAAAAATTGTTTTAAAATAAAACTAACATGAGTTTAAAAACTGAAATATATATATATATGTTATTGTCTAGAAGATATGATTCTTGAAAATATGTGAAGTTATAATTTTTAAATAAAAATATGATTTTTATAGTTTAGAGGGATTGATTTTTATATAGTAAACGTAGCTTTTATAAGAAGAAAGGAATGATTTTTTAGTTAGCAAATAAAGATTTTTATAAGAAGAAAGGATTGATTTTTATCAAATAAAAAGGTTAGATCTTTATGTATATGAAATTGTTAGACCAAAATCTGGGCCTAACACCCAATTGCAGATCACAGAATGCAGAAAACAGTAAATAAAGAGGAGACACACGAAGTTTTTATAGTGGTTCGGCTCAAACCAAGCCTACGTCCACATTATCTCTTCTTAAATCCTAAGAGGTTACAAGTACAATTCTCTCGGTTTATACATGAAATCCTCGTGTTATAATGTGAAATTTGGCTCCTTTGCTGCTGAAAATGCTTTGTAGAGAGCAATGGTGGAAGTTGTGAGGAGTTAGAGCCAAAAGATCCTTGAAAATGCCTTCAAATGGTGTATTTATAGCTGATTTGAGGTACGTGACATCCGATCCGGGAAAATAGGAGTGTGATTAGCCTTGAGAATAGGTCAAGATCTACGCGTGTATCAGCAGATGCAGGGATTGGTTTGTGATCATGGGATCGGATCGTGATATGGGCTTCACGAACCGAGGTCTGATCGTGAGCTGTATGGTGAAGCCGGTGTGTCACGAGCGGGTCATGATCAGGAGGTGTACCACGAACGGGTCGTGGTCTGAGGGTGCGCCACGATCCGAGGGGGCGATCCAATGGAGGGCGAACCGAGGGTGCACCACGCGCCAGAGAGGATGCAAGAGCCGTACCCTGATCGTGTGACGCTTCGTCGCTTTATCCAGGAAATTGCCAGATTACACCCATTCAAGGAAACAGACGTAACTTTCAAACTGTAAGTCCGATTGAGCCAAACTAAAGCTCAAACTGAAGCTAATTCAGAGATCTACAAGACTTACAAAGCTTAGCTCTGTGATTTCTGTTTTCGGACCCAAAAAAGGTCGTCTGATAGGAGTTATGGGCCTTTCTTTGTTCATGATGCGACTTTGACCAAATCGCTGCCTATCTTCTGATGTTGTTCTCCATATCCGAGCGCGATGCTATCCAGATATTCAGTGTGACAGCTTTTACCAAAAACTGTGTCAACATGTTTGCTCCCCAGAACATATCTTGCTAGTTGAAGGAAGATGTGTTCTAGATAATCTGAGAAATCCAAACCCAGAATGCGACGATCACGCCGGATCGTATTAAGGCTAGAAAACCAATGATCACACGAGATTGTATTAAGGCCATAGAAATCCAAGA